>JAPMOR010076162.1:320306-452469 GCA_026543865.1 Argiope aurantia | reverse complement strand
AGAGAGAGAGAGAGAGAGAGAGAGAGAGAGAGAGAGAGAGAGAGAGACTGTTTCCTGACTGAATAAATCAACATCCCTTTAATTTTTGAATTTTTTAATTTTTGAATTGACAATGTCTTTAAATAAAAGCTAGAGATATTCCTTTTAAGGATATTTTACAATTACAGGTCTTAATTTCCTTCTCATTATACCTTTGCCTCTTTTGCTTCAATTGCCATTCAAATTTTCTCATTAGCACGGATTTGCGTTAAAAAAACTAATTCGAAAACAAAAGGATTCTTTCCTTTTAAGTAGGTTATTTGTTATTTGATTTGTCTTCTTTCATTCTGTTGGTTCATTCTAAAAATAAAATACCTCAAATATTTTGCAATTTTTTCCCAACAATTTCCTTTTTGTCCTTCTATTTTGGTTTCTTGCTGTGTTATAGAAAAAATGTATCGTTATATAAATGAGGTGCGTTTTCCTTATTGTTTTGTTTTATTTACATAGCTAGGAATACTAATGGTTTTGGCTGATGATTATATTTTCAAAATTTAAGTAGAGCTATTATTAATTACTGAAGTTAAAATTAACTACTGAAATATTTTCAGATTTAAGAAAAAGTGGTTTTTATTATAATATATATTCGTTCTCTTTTAAATCTCAAAATCACAGAATAAACAAAAAAGGAATTAATTTTAAACCTTCCAAAGATAGCTTAAGATAGTAAATATTATTTCCTATTCTTAATAAAAAGTATAAAATATACAATAGAAACATCAAAACATCGTTATGATGGAATTTATATTGGAAAATAATCAATAAAATATTCCACACAAAATTTCAGAACTTAAATCTCAGAAAATCTATGGAATATTGTTTCAGTTTATTTGACAAAAAATAATATCCGCGTTTAATTTCCTTTATAATGCATAAAATATTTGACAAATTCATAATTTTATTTACAATTTCTGTAACATTTATTCAGTGAAATATTTTCCCATTTAAAAAAAACGTTTGAAAGGAACAAGCCTGTATTTTGTTAGAAAGAAGAAAACTGAAAAAATAATAAACGGTTAATAAATTAAATTGAAAGAATAAATTTAACTGTTAAAAATAGGAAAAATTAAGAGTTTGAATTCGTTTGAAGGAATGAATCAATTTACAAGAATCAGAAATTTCTCTAAAGTGACATACTTTACTGAAAATTTTGTCGTTAGTTTAAGAGAGTTCAGATTTGAACGCCAGAGATTTAATTAAGTTTCGATACAAAAACTTTTAAATTGGTCTTTATAACAATCTTTTTTGTGACATTTTAGCAAATCTTGATAGAAAGATTTATTTCAGGGAAAGAAAGTTAAAAGAATTGCATCTGATAAAATTTGGGAATAAATAAAAAGTATTTACTAACAATCTGTTGATTACGACAAATTTTCCTGTATAGATTTTATTTTAATTATCCGAAACAGAAATAGTAAAAATAACATATAATGAAATGGTGTATGTATTTTAGAGTACAAAGCTTTATTAAAGCAAAGCTCTAAAACAAAGCTTTATTTTTATATTATTTGGTTTAAAAAATGTTTTAATACTTTTGTATTTATAAAGATAATTGCAACTTCATTTTTATTATGATTTTGTATTTATGTAATATAAATTGTATTTAAAATTTATTATTGTTATTTTCTCCCTTTATTATCATTACCTTGAATACAGAGAAAGGATTTTTTTAAGGTTATTAGTAATGCTACTATAACTACTTATAAAGTATTACTAATTATACTACTATTACAAATTAAAGAGTATTTCTTCTCTTTTTCTTAAGTGCGACAAATTGAACACCGAAGGTGCGTACTTTGTTCCTTAAATGCATTCTTCCACATGCATTTGGGAAACATGCATTTCCCGAGAGCCTCTAAAGATGCCCGAGCATATATTTTAGTAGGGGATTATTCATATCTTTGAAAAGAAATTTGAGCATTCCAGTATTCTGAGGTACCCGATTTCGAATAATTTTAGAAAGGAGAGAGTTAAGGAAATTAGATAGCAGAAAATAAAAACGCGAAGTAACATCTAGATGATGGCATTTTTGAAATTACACTATTTGTGAAGTAACTTTCCAGTAACTTTAGTTATACATAATGGCACATAGGTAAAGAAAAATCTAATCTAATTCAGTAAAAGATTTGAATTTAAAATTTAAATAATCCAATCATATAATTTTTACGAAACTTCAAGCGCAACAAAATTTCAAACGCAACAAAACTTCAAAAGAAACTTTAAACACGGTATATCCTATTCTAATAAAAAGGTGGAACAATAGTCAAAAATAATTTAATTTTTTTTCTCTTAAAATTTCTACTCACAAATATATTTTCTAAGAATAGATAATGACTCAAATATCTATGAACTATCTGATATTCTATACTGATGTCTAATCATTTCAAATTTGAATCTGCATGTCAGAAGAGTTAGCTACGAAATCTGTGTCCACTCTTCTGATTAATTCTAAATGACTTAACAAATCCGCCTCTTGCTCCATTTCATTGATTGGATTTCTGAACCAAGTAATTAAAAGTGGTATTCTGCTGTATTTAAATTAAGTAATCAGTCCGAAAGAGGAAGTGATGCAACAGAATGAAATTGTTTCCTGAAATCTCCTAGACAAGTTGAATTTTCATCCTTAAATTTTGTCTATATTCGAAATTTGCTCAGATAGGATGAAGATAATTCAGCCTTTTATAAAATTTATTCCTGAACATATTAAATATTTTGATCAAACATATGGTATCCAATTAAATGGTAAAAAATACATGTTGAAAGTTCTTATTTTATTTTATTCATTATAGATTTTATTTTGCTATTAGAAATATTTCGCTGTATTTTCTTTACCAGTTATAGGCATGCATAAATCAAGAAAGACAAGAAGACTAAAACATAAGGTTTCATGGAAAAAAGAGGTACAATTATGTGACAGTTGGTCTATATCCTCTGTATAACTTCTTCGTAAGAAAGTAACAATAAAGAAAAAAAATGTTTACCCATAACTGGTGACGAATTTCTTCATGCGGCCGGAGGCATGGATTCAAAATGACTCCATTGTCATTTTCCCTTTTTTTTACTTTTGTAAACATCATTGGATTTTTTGTGTGGAAAAAATACATTCGGGAAATCATATATATCAAAAATATTAAAAATGTTAAATGTTATAATATTAAATGTTGGAAAGATATTATAAGTAAAACCTAAGCAATCTTTTAATAGATATTTACTTCGTTTAGATATCACGGAATTACACTAATGCTAATAATTATTAGAATTTAGCAAAGAAAACCGAAGAATAACAATATATTAAAATGTTATTTTAAGAATATTTCTTTATTCTTTTATTATTCAAATTAAAAGCAGTTTCAGAGACATGGCATCAATAACTCTCTAAATAACAACAGAAACTTTGAAAAGGAATAACTTGGTTATACACACGTGTTGATACTGTGATTTTTGACAACATACTGTAGAGAGAAAAACTTGGATGTAGTGAAGAGATGATATTATTCAAAGAGAAAATATTACGCAATAATCAGAGCTAATGAACAATGCGCAGTCATTTTGACTACCGTCTCCAGTTACGGGTTAATACCGAAGTTAAGTAATTGTATTCCAAAAGCAACAAAATACAGGTTTTTAGGTGTAGCGAGAATATCATGGATATAGCTCCATAGTGTTCGCACCCTACCGCATTTACGGATAAGAGGAATTGCCGTTGTTTAGTGGACAAAAAAACATTATCTGACCAAGCGTATCGACACTATAAATAAAAAAAAAATTAAATGAATATTTTCATATATTCAAGAATATTGAAACAAATAAATGAAATGAAATGAATATATTCAATTCAATTAAAAAAGCGCTCTTTTATTGATTTCAAATTTAATTAACGTTGTCACATATTTTTTAAAATTTCACCGCAGTCTTGTTGGGATATTACATAGATATATTTAAAATACGGATTGAGGATCGAAAGCGAAAATAAATTAGCATTTTTTTCGTCAAATTTTTCAACACTTCTCTACAGAAAAGACTCGTTTTCATAGTTTGACTCGAAATATGTTCTGTATGACTGAACAGTCACAAAGAAAGAGCGAGATAAAAATAAAAAAGACGCATAATACTTCACTCAGTAATATTAATCTTATAAGTTTCTTGATTGTTTAACAAAAATATAATCATCATACAGAATACTTTCAAAGATAAAAAAAAAGATACTTTCTTGTTCAATATTAATTAACAAGACATATTTATCGAGATTTTCTTTGCAATTTCGATCCGATTATGCTGATTAAATTTTCAAATAAGGAGTGACTGATAAATTTACAATAGGCTAATTATGATAATTAAATGTCCAAATAAAATTTAGTTTAAAAATAAGGTTGCTAGGTAATTTTGCTAAGAGCCCAATTCTGATTATTAAATTTTCAAATAAGTAATAACATTAAAATATGAATGCAGGAATTTGATGCCATTAATTACGAAGAAAATTACTGGACTAAAGAGACATTCACATGGAATTAATAATTTTCTGAGTTATTTTTATTTCCCAAAATTGCATTGCGAATGAAGAATTATTTTGTGTGTTTAATTGATCTAAAAGCTTCATGAAAATTCATGCGATAAAGTATCATATTATATATATAATTTATTCATTTTGATTTACTTTACTTCATTACCTTATTCATTTAAATGTATGCTTTAATTAATTTAAAATTGTAAGTCCCTAAAGGTAGGATAAATTTTACATAAAAATCCATGTTTTCTTTCTTTTATTGTATTAATTATAAACCTAATTGAATTTTCACATAAAGCCCACTAAA
Source organism: Argiope aurantia (assembly GCA_026543865.1). Taxonomy (NCBI): domain Eukaryota; kingdom Metazoa; phylum Arthropoda; class Arachnida; order Araneae; family Araneidae; genus Argiope; species Argiope aurantia. Next base: position 447,619 of record JAPMOR010076162.1, on the reverse strand, counting down.
GTGAAGCGAGTTTATCAGCATGGAGCCAAAATGTGGCATCTTTAAAAAGAATTTAGTAACAGTAAATTTGTCTAATAGAATACACAAATATTAGTAAGGCACAGTTTTTTTCCTTTTCATCGTATGTTCGAAAAACTCAACCGAACTTACATTGATTGTTCACCGTGTTTTGAGATTGTAGAATCTATCGCGTAACTTGAACATTCATACTTTTGCAGTATAGTTAAAAAATTTTGGCATTCATTTTTTGCATATTTTTATTTACTTTAAGTTTTTATAACACAATATGTTTAGAAAGGATATGCCATTTTCTAATAATTTAAGAAATCCTGTAAAGCATTTAAATTTTTCTTTACTTTTTTTCAATTAAAAAACAATCGCCGAACTTAGCTCGCTCATCGTTCATTAAAATAGCTTATTTCGCCGAAATTAGAGAAAATCGCTTTAAACCCTAATTAGAGTAATAAAATTTAGTCAGATATTTTTTTCCAATTTAAATTCTCTGTTCAGAATCCGATAGCTATGAGAAATAAAATAATGGCCTTTGGTCTAATTTAGAATTTTAAACTTGTAAAAAAGGATTTAAATATTCTTTGGGGAAAATTATAGAACTACTGTAAAAAATCAGATATTTTTAATGAAAAAAAGTCAATATGTATAAGGCATTAAGGGCCTAGAAGTCCTCAGCTGTTAAAGAGTTGATTCATTTTTATTTTTCTTAAAATCTTCTTTCTTTTGAGAACCGAATTGTTTGCAAACAGTAGTTGAGTGCAAAAGCTGAGGTCACTGAATCATGGCAAAATTTAGAACTTCATAATTTTTCTTTTCTAAAAATAATTATTTTATATGAGAATCATTGTCTAAGAAACAATACTCAAAGCCATAGTTCATTCAATATTTATAAAATATTTTCATGAAGAAAAAAAAGAATATACCTTTCAGTTTTTGTAAACAAACTAGGCTTTCATAGCCTTTCACCTTTGAAATGAAAACAAAATGTCAGAAAATTAAGATAGTCACTTGCAAAACTATATAATTTATATATCTAATGTATCTAATTTTCGTGATGACACACTAAAAACGCATCTCACAAGCCGGCAATCATAAAAGAAGTTGAAGATACACATGGACTCACGCTTCATGATGTTTGAAGTGCAAAAGATTTCAACTTGGAGCCAATCGCCTCAACACGAATGCAACAAATATTATAAATATAAGCATTAATTGGAGCTTCCTTTTGTACAGTGTTAAGAAGTTTACCCTATCATTTTATTAAAAAAAATGTTGACATTATTTGAATAATTAGTGAAGAAAAACTTTATTATGTTTCTTTGAGAATAAAGTGAAGACAATTTTAAATTGCATTAGAGAATCTTTGAAAAATTTGTTAACTCGCAATTTAATTAAAAGAAGTTTGTTTTTTGAAAAAATGTACATACACAATTGTACCAGGAATTAAATTACGAATTTTATAGAGGGTGTGGCAGATAACTTACCTAAAGGAAATATCAACATACGCATCGATATTTTATTCAACTTTTAAATGAATATGATTAAAGACAAACATCCTTTTGAGAAAGAGGAAGAAGAAAGAGGAAGGGAGGAAAAAAAATCACAGAATGGAAAAAATAGTGATTTTTTTTTAATTGTAAGTCTTATTGTTTAAAAAGTTACTTCAAACAAAAAAAAAATGCATGACAATTTAAAAAAAAGGAGTTTGCACAAGGTTTGTATTTCATTGTTATTTTGAGTGTAATAATTTTTTTCCTTTTTTTTTATTTTTACTTTCTCTTAATTATCAGTAGTGTATTTTTAGATCATTGAAGTATTTTTAAAAGAAGATACAGAAAATTATTTACCTTTAAAGAATAACAAGATTATTTTGATTTATTTTTCAAAATGAAAGTGGAAACTTGTTTGTCGGAAAATATGGAAAATAAAATGTAAAAAAAAAAAAAAAAAAAAAAAGGAGGAAAGTATCAAAGAAAGCTTTTAAGCAAGAAGAAAGTGCTTTTATAATTATAAAGCTGTAAAATTTTTATGCTAGTGTTTTTAAGAGAATATTCCTTTTAATAAAATATAATTAATAGAATGAAAAGGATATTATATTCCTTGCAAAGTGATACTTCAGTTATATAAGTTTGCGAAGTCAAGCGTTTACTGTACGGTTTTACTTCTTGAAAAGAGAAAAGTTTTACAAAATTAAGTTGTCATATTATACTCAACAAAATAAATAATTTTACTCAATTAATACTATTGGATCATCGAAATCCACTTTAATTATCTTTTGATATTTCTTTTTTGTATATGGTTGCTTCATAGTTGAAATATTAGATCATTTACCTTATACCCGAATGTAATGTATATAGATATATACTTCATAATGGGAAGTACATATCCATTGCTGGCATTTATTATTTTAGAAAATGACACTAATTTATCCATCTTTATTTATAGTGAAAATATTTTTTCGATATTTTAAATTCGTAATATTATTTTCAGTTATATTTTATCACAAAAAATCATTCCTTATTTTCTTATTTAATTCAATATACAATCGTCAAAAACAACAATAAAAAAAGGTGCGCCACCGTAATATCGTTATTTACTATCGCATTTTCACAAAATTAGTGCGAATAGAAATTGTTTAAAGTAACATATATGTTTAGTGTGACAAAATGATCAACTTATTAACTAGTTTATTAACATAGTTAATTAACTAGTACCTCGAAATTCTTTCGACACAGAAATCGAGATATTTCAATAATTCTATCCATCAGGTATTTTCACATCATATTCCGTTATGACATTCACAGTAATTCTTCAGATATAGTTAACTCTGTTTGATAAAAATTTTGTGGGGAAAAAAGATAATCGACTGGGGATCATATATTGAAAAGATATCAGCTTGTTAATAGCAAAAAATTCCTCACTCTTTCCTCTAGTTTTTGCTCAAAGAAGTTTAAAAAGAATAAACAATTAAGATTTATCCTTAATACGAGGATGATTCTTCAAATGATAAATATTTTTAAAAACTTATTTAAATATTGAAGACTTTCCATTATTTCTTAATTCAATTCATCATTAATTCTTAACTGATCATAGCTTAAAAAATTATAGCCATCTTAATTTGTTTAGGGAATTCAATACGCTTTTTAACATTTTTTTAAATGGCTGACTTATGAGATATGTATAGAATAAAAACATTTTAAGCGAATAAAATCATAGATGTTCATGAAAATGAGGTATTTTATTTCCAGGCGGAAACGATTGTCAACCGTTTAACTGTTTTGCCCGAGTACCATACGTGCATCGGCTTATCGAATTCTAATAATTGTAAGCAAAAAATGAACCATTCATAACGATTATAATTCAATATTGAAAGTACTTCGAATACATAGATAAGTCAAGTATTCAATGGATTTCCATTTGAATTCAAATAATAAAATATTCCCAAAATAGGAGGTGCTTTTTATTAGATAGTAAAGAAAATGAAACAGTTAAGTGGTTAATCGAATAGGAAATTAAGTTTCACAAGGTCATATAATTACAATAAAAATGCTTGACATTTGTCTTTTAAAGGAAATTCAAACAATATTTTAAATTTTTCAAAGCTCAAAACAAATGTTAAATATTTAAAGCTTTTCAAGTAACACTATAATTCCAAAGTTTTAAATTACGAAAATATTGTAATGAAATTCCATTTATCTAGTTGCAAAAAGGCACGATAGCAATACTTGGAATAAAAATTTTTACTTATCTTCCTACAAGTTGCAGATGAAAAACAAAAACAAAAATTAAGAAAAAAAAACCACTCTAGGCGCCAAATAAATTGATCGTAAAATTTAAGAAAATTTCAAATTACTTTGAAACCGAAGAAAATAAAAGCATATTCGAAACTATATCTGCCTATCTGCATGTGCACTATTTCAGAAATGAAGGATCGAATAATAGGTGTTTATTAATGTTCTTATTTTAACGTTTATTAACTTACTGAATGATAAAAAACATCTGCAATTCTCTTATATTTCTATTTCATTTATCTGCAAACAATAGCTGGTGATAAAGAGTAAAAACTGATTATATATTCCAACATTTACTATGTTACAATTCATTTTTTCCCCACATTAATCATTAAAAATTCATAAAAAATATTAAAATTTTGGTATTTATACATTTATTTAGTGATTTAATGAAATATAACAGTTTTCTTCTATCAAATGATTTTTTTTTCAAAAATATATAATAGTTTCTGAGATTTCGCCGAAAGTTCATTTGGATGCGTCATATTTCAAAATCCTATAACTCTCGAAATTAACATCAAAATTCTCAAAAAATTTATTCATAGTTTAATGTCATAAAGAAAATCAGGTTCAACAAAATTCCATAGATATAGTGCAAAAATTTTAAGACAGTTGTTAACTATGTTAATTAACACGTTTAATCAGTTTGTTGATTGGAATAAACATGAATCCTCAAATCATTTCCATAAATTTTGTGAAGATATAGTAATAAATAAAAATTTTACGGAAGTCTTCATTTATCTTGTTGATGACTGTATCAACTGTTTATACCCTCGATTTGAAAACAAAAATTAGATTGATATTTATTCACATATTTTCTTTCTAATTTCATTAGAAGATATTTTAAATTTGTTGTGTTTTCTCATTATGCTCTCTATTGCTGTTGATTAAAAACTAAAACAATTCAAACAGTAAATGGTATAGTTAGAAAAAAATTGCGGGTGGATCCTAGCACAGCCCACCTCTTGGAGTCTTTTTGAATTCTCTCCAAACGAGTGGCGATAAGGTCGCCAATATGGCAACATAAACGGATTTTTTTTATTTTTTTAATTTTATTTTTTATTATATTTATTTTATTTTTATTTATTTATTATTTTATTATTAAAAAATCAACTTAGATGGATTTTTTATTTATTTTTATTATATTTTTTATTACATTTATTTTTATATTTTTTTATTATTTGATTTATATTTAATTATTTTATTTATTGATTATATTTATTTTTTATTATATTTATTATTATTTTCGGCCATCAAGTATCGTTTTTTAATTGAAAAATAATAATAACAAATATTCAATTAGTAGTCAACTTGGCGAGATTTCAAATAAGTCGCCAAGAGGTGGACCCATCTAGGATTTTACCAAAATTGCTTTTGAAAATAGATAAAATAATTCAAGAGTGATTGAAATACCATTGATATATAACATATTTTATTAAGAATAAAAACAATATTTTTATTCTCTGGAAAAAACATTTGAAAGTATTACATTCCTCACTGTCAAATTAACAAGATTGCTATTTTTCTAGATTTTAAAAGTTTTGCAGTGTATCTCAGAATTTATTAAATTTCAAAAATGCATCTCAAAAGTTATTAAAATTTTAAAATGTATTTTAAAAGTTATTGAAGTAAAAAAAGCAAGCAATATCTCGAGGAAATTCTATAAAAAATTAATGCTTATGAAATTTTGAGTACAATACACTTCATTTCGTTCCTTTAGAAAATATAATTTAGCTGCAGGGTACACTTATTAATATTTTAAGTAATTCTTTAAAACCTAACCATTCTCATTCAAATACATGACTTAATTATAGAGAATGCTTATTAATACTTATTTCATAATAATTTGATTCAAAAGTAAAATATTTTTACATATAAACATATTGTAGTAAATATTCATAAATTCTTTTCAAGTCATTCCTTATTAAATTATATTTGAAAATATTCAAATCTTATATTCATTCTAACAAATATGCAGTGAAATTCAAAATGTTCATTGAATTCGGAAAAAATAAATCATTTAAGAAATATTCGAAGCAAAATTGTTTTGGATGACTAGAATTTGAAAGTGGCTTCAGGGAGCTGGTCTTAAATAAAATGGCAGTAACTCATAAATATTTTACAAATGGCATCAGGTTAATTATTTTTAATAAAATAATTACTTTGTATTCAGAAATAATTACTTTATTTAAAGAAGGTATTTAATACTTTATTTTAATAACTATTCAGGAAGAGTTTTTCTATGAGCGATACAATTTATGAAATTATTACAATATTTATTTATGAACGAATAATGTTCTAAGCATTGTAATTTTAATAGTTAATAATTTTGACTCGTGATATTTATGATCAAATACTGAAAATAATTCACGCATTAATGTCATTTTAATTATATTAATGATATAATTGCATTTACTGTATTATCACCATATTAAAATAAAATTAAGCTCATCCACTTTCATTCCTTACTTTAACGTTGTGAAATTAGATGCCTGTGAGCTCTTAATACCTTCTTTCATTTAATAATTTTTCATAAGCTATTAAAGAGAATTTTTAACAGAAATTATTGCCACGTTGTGTAAAATTATTCATTTTAGATAATTCCAGAAGATTATGCCTCATATATAAATTCAAGAGCGAGTTTTAATTACTTTGAATATATTTTCTTATAATCATTATCTGTGAAACTGAAAATATAGTCATCCTTATTTTCGTTTTACGCCACGTTTTAAAATAAACGTAGTTGTTTTCAAAAATTGCCTTTACTTAAAGATAATATATTTATATATAAAAATATTTAATAAAGACGTTTCAACGTACTGTTGTTTTGAAAAGATAATCACTGGTGTGTAAAATTAAGACGGGAACAGATAATGGATTTTTAACTTCAGAGTACCTGCCAAAGCAGATGTTTATTTCAAAGAAGATATTCAATTTTATTGAATTTGGAGCAAATTCCCGAGAAATAAATAAATAAATGAATCTATTGTATAAATTAATATTTATGCATTGCATTTAAATAAACTTAAACTAATTTAATTTAAAGTCCTTTTATATATTTAAATTCTACTAATAACTCATTAAAAATGTTTCATGAAACAACATCGGATTTTTTACTTTGTTGAAATGACATTGGATAAGCAATAATTATTATTGTTCGATTTCACTTCTGTTTTTTTTTCTTCTTAAAATTCAATTCATAGTTCACTAGTCTTAGTAAATCTTAATATAAGTATAATAAAATAATCTAGAATAGAATAGGTAGAACAAAAGAAATCATACGTTTTTTGGTCATTTGTCATGAAAATCCAAAAGTAGAGTATCGATTGGAAAAGTTCAGTTTTCATACATATTTTCTTATTGGATATTTAATAAATTTCAAACTAAATCTGAAACAATAAAAAAAAATTAAATTATTCTTAATACGAGGAGGTGTTTGTCAATTTCTCAATCAGTATTTAATATTATTTATCTGAAATATTTTAGCATTTGTACTTATATGTTTATAATATGTTTAAATCAGAACAAAAATTTATTTATCAGAACAGAAACAGAATTTCAGTTAGAGAAACAGATTTGCTGATATTTATCAATGAAGAAACAATTCAATTTAAATAAAATAGACTTATTTATCAAGTATAAAAATATTTCATTGTTTAAACTCAACTGTTTGGAATTCTGTTGAAAGAGAATTATGCAGTTATATATCTAAAGTTGAATAAATGAATGAAATCAGGGAATGTGATTTAAAATATATTATATATTTTGTGTAATATATTACTCAACGAGCCCAAACTCACCAGAGTGTAATAGTGACTTTAAAAACGATAGGCATATACTTCAAAACGAAATAAATGCTTTAACCTTTTGGTCCCTACAGGGGATATACATTTCGGAGAGCAGATTTCATTCCCTAATGAGTAATTAAATCCTATTTTTTAAATGGGTTATAGTAGAAATAACCATTTATACGAAGGATTTAAAATATTAAGCAAACAAAAGTCGAATTTAAAGTGTTAAAGGCGGAAAAAAATTGTATTTTATACTCTTTGAATCAATAAATTTACTTCTGAAAAAATATCAATATCTTAAATTTTAAGTAATTTTCCTGTTCTGTTTTTTATGTTAAGCATATTTTTTGACACTATAAAAATTTAAATAAAAATCTGTTATACTTAATCTCAAAAAAATGTTTAATTAAAAAGGCAATATTTTTTTTTCTATTTTAAGTCAATCAAGGGCAGTTTCAAAACAGTTTCCTGTTAATTTTGGTCTCCCTCAAAGCAGATATTGACATTCTCTAAACTAAAGACACTCAAAGTTTCATAACGCGGTTAATTTTAATAGTAGAAATTTTAAAATTTTTCGTTTAAGTTTTTTCAACGTACAGAATATTCTACTGCATATGTCTATTAGAACCATGACTCAGCACAAATATTCAGATTTCTGAAATTTTTCAAGGGTACATTTATTGACTCTAAATGCATAAAATATACTTTATTGAAGTCAATAAAATATCTTTCTTGTTAGAAATATACACTCACATCTCTAACGGATTAGAAATAAGCGATTCATCTCCGATTAGAATGAACATACTATATATATATATATATAGCGATCAAAAAAACGTTAAATTACTGATATATTAAAGAGATATCGTGCACAATCCCAGTAAAATGAAACTGATAATTTTTAAATTAGTATAACGGTTAATTACAAAAGTTCTTGCAAGAATTTCCTACTTAACTCCAGAATGCACTTTATAGGCCTTTATTCCTTGAATTTGAAAAAAAAAATATTTTTTTTTTTGTCCCTACAGGATTTTCTATCATTAAAAAGAAGGATTATTTATTACAACAAATTTTTAAAAATGGGCGGTTTGAAAAGGTAAAGTGTTAAAAATACACAAAAATATCTGTTCGATTCTTTATTTAAAAACCAAGACGCTGCTCTGTGGATTGTGAGAAGATGTTTTAATATATTTCGGAATTGTGATTTTACACAGGAAGGTCAACCAATGATTGATGACGGTACTGTGTGTGCATTAGTAGAAAACTTTAGAATAACAACTGATAAAATTGCTGAGAAAATGAAAATTAATAATTTGATTGCTTATTGCATTTTCAAAATCTTGATTATATTTCCAAAGTTGATGCCTCTGAATTTCACATCTCTTTCTCTCTCCCTCTCCATATTATCTGTTTCTTTTCTTTTATCTATACTTATAATATGTGTGTGTATTTTGGCGCTCTACATGCCAGACTGTTTGATCTACAGATAAAAAATTTGGACGTGTATAACCTGGATAGGTGGGGAATGTGCACCAGGGAGCTATTTCATTAAGTTTTTAATTAGAATTTTAATTAATAAAAAATTAAGCAAAATTTTGGGGGGTTTTTTTTTTTTTTTTTTTTTTTTTTTTTTTTTTTGCAATAACATCGGAGAAAATTTCAGCGCAAAATTGATTTTTGCCTCAAATTAAAGCTCAAAAATTTGTCTTTTTAATTATATCAATGCTTTAACGTATAAATTAAGTTCCGATTTTTAATGAATTTTTAAAGAAGTACTTTAATCATATTTTTAAAAAATGTATTTCGCACAAAATAATAATAAAATTTAATTTGCACGAGCACGACAATGGGAGAAAATTAGCTTTTACAACCTGTTGCCATCCCATTAACACAAGTTCAAATTAAGAAATAAATCAACTAAAAGTGTAACAAATTAAATACATAAAAGTGTAATTTTGAGCATGTGTCTGTAAGAGTTAAAAAAATAACATATAATATTTTCTAAAAAGCAAATGGATGAAAAATTTTCTATGATCTTTTACAATATCTATATTATTAATTCAATAAAATAGTTTAATTTAAGACAAACATGGTTTAACCCTCTCAAGGGCAATGGGAAGTATGCTTCCCACCCAATTTATCAATCTTCGAATGAAGTTATATAGAGTGGGATAAGTTCTGACGCATTTTTCAACAAAGCAGAAATTTAGATGTTTCAGTGCCTTATCTTACACAAAATGCAGTGTTTTAATTTGTTGCTTAGTTATTAATTAACCAAATTAACTATTTAATCAAATTTAATGTATCTAATAAGTTAAATGAATAACTTTACTTAAGCCAATCTCATTCCTAAAAATATTTTAACATACCATGACTAGAAAAAAATGACCTTTTAAAAGGTTAGTATATATAGGATAATCACTCTAATCAGCAGTAATCAGCTAATTTGGGGCATGCATATGCTAAGAAAATGGTCTACATGAACTGAATAATTATATTTTAAGGAAACGTGAGTCAATAAATGCTCTTATGAATTACGATATTAAAATTTTGCATAGGGTCTCAGCTTTTTAAATCATATTTAACAGAATATTCTTTTGACATCAATATTTTAAATAAAAATTGTTGAACTTCAATCAATTAAATCAATTACTAAAACTGTCTAATTTATGAAATCTGAATATCACTCTTTTATAAAAACTGTCGATTTTAAACCACTTCATCGACCCAATAAAAATACGCCAAGCTTTTGCCAGAGTTTTTTTGATAGCGATTGACCTATAATTATGAAAATGTTGATTGTTCTAAAATTGATATATAAAAACTTCATAAATCGGTCAGATTTGATCGCAGACGATAGGAACGTTTATTTACTTAAAAGTTGTAGTGCCAAGAATATTTAGCTGAATATGATTCCTTAGGACGAAAGGATTGTGTAAAATTTAACCTTCATAATTTTTTCTTAATTTACATTTACATTCTGCACATTTATTGACAAAAGTGATGTAAATAAAATATTTTTATTTACATCACTTAAATATTTTAAAAGTAAAACTAACAACTGAATTTTAAGATGAATCAGAGAAATTTTTGTTGAATAATTATTTAAGATATTATATAAATTACAAAAAGTTTTCTCTCTTCTTTCAATTCTTTCAAAGACTCTTCTTTCAATTTTCATATTTTTTTATAAAAGACATGGTGCTTTCAGTAAAAAAATATTTTTACATTGATTGTAATTTAACATTTATACTCTAATTTAAAGTTGAAATTTTATGGGCGCTGACTGAAAATTAAAGAGAGAGATAAGTAGTACAATGAACAAAGCTGTTTAAGACCTGCATAATAGTATAATTGACTAATATAACTATGCAAATTTGAAGCTTAAAAATATTTTGTCTATAAAGCTATTAAGAGACCAAGTTAACTAAAATATTTAATTGAAAATTTTATCGATTATTAATACTGCCGAACAGGCTGGTCGCCAAAGGCGGCTAGCACTGCAATAAAGAAACTTTATTGGATCGCGTCGTAACAGGTGATGAAATGTAAATATTTTATAATGATATTCTACTCAAAAATATGTGAGGGAAAAAGTGAAATTGGAAAGAAATGTCTCAATAGCGGGGCTGCCTTTAAAATATTTCTTGTGTGTTAGGGATACCGTGTGAATTATTCATTTGGAATTACTTCAAAGTGGTTAAACGATTACATCAAACAAATATTGCGAATAACTCTCCAGACTCGAAACAGCAATTCGAGAAAGGCATGCGGTTCCGGTAAACATAAAAGATGTAATCCTCCTCCACGACAATGTGAAACCACATGTCGCATAACAAACACAGTGAAAACTGTAAGAATAGAAATGGTAAATTCCTCAAAACCCACCGTATTCTTCGGTTCTTGTGTATCTGATTATCACTTCTTTCAATTTTTGTAAAATAATTTTAATCTCAAAAATTTAAAATAAGAGGCTGTGGTCTAAAAGCTCCTCACTACATTTTTCAAGGTAAACAAAGATCATTTTTCAAAATGGATTTGACAATCTTGTAGATCGACGGAAATATATAGAAAATATATAATTCATAAAAATATCATATATTTTTATTATATAAAAAATAGAAATTATATACTTATTAATAAAGTTAAATATCTTTTGTTTGAAGATTATCAATAAGCTGGGCACGTGTTTTTACAATGATCCACTATGAAGCTATTTGACACATTTAAATAGTTATTATTGTAATACATTTAAAAGTAAACAATTATTCGAATTTTATAAAGAAGTTACGGAAAATTTTATACAAGCTTAAAATGGGTACCAAATAACGATACGCTTTAAATATGGTATTAAAAATAAACACTGTATATCATACTCAAATTTTTTATTAATAAATAAATTCATTAACAAAAATTTTGATTCTAGGAAAATTGCGACTAAATAATTAAATATACATTTTCACGGCTAGTTCATTTCACTTCAATCTTAAAATAAGAGAGTTAATACGATATTTTTTCAAGAAACGGCGTGGTAATTGTAATTTCACTATTTTCGTATTATACCTTTCACAAAGGGCAAAATTCTTTTCGCTGTCATGTAAAACAAAAGTAAAAATGCCTCAAAATACATTAAAAATATTAAAAGTGAAAAGAGGCAAATGTAAAATATGCTGACTTCCTTCAAGCGAATATTGCTTTTAATTACCTTACTTTATTTTATAAGCACAATAATTCAGAAATATTCTCCAGTAAAATTCCACAAGGTATAAAGAAATGGCATTAATGAATGCATCCAAGAAGATATTTGATGACATTTAGTTAAACGTATCTCCTTTTTACAATTCATAATCATATTAAAGAGCAATTTTAGGCACATTGTTTTTTGAAAATTGAAAGTGCTTCAGTCCTCAATAGAGCCCAGGTGATATAAATAAGAAAAATAAAACGGGAAGAGTATAATTTTGGTTTCTTAAATGAATAGAAAAATGACATTGAAATGCGTGAAATTATATTAAACAATACTTTTTATGCATTATGTAACCAAGATAAGAAGATCAATGTGAAGATTATCTACTTTATAAATGGCATTAAATATATAAATTAGTTAATATCCGCAAAGCATGAAGCATGATAAAGCATGCAGATATAATTTCATTATCAAGACGACTTGAACTCTAATTCTATTTAAAAATTCAAATGTTATTTTTAAAAATCATTAAATATTCTTAAATAGATGTATTGCTCTTCATCTATTTGTTGAAAAGGATATTCTTAAAACGTGCCTACTTTTGTAAACATATAATATAAATAGCCGGTTTAACTTTTATAATTAACTTGGAAAAAGACTACGTCTTTTAACAGAAAATAAAAGAAGGAATTCAAGGAATACAAATAAAAAATTAACATCTGACGATGTATTAAGGACAACTGATAAAAATGCAAAGCATAAATTTAGACATTCAAGGTAAATATAACTTTCGTATAAAAATTTTCTTTTAAGTTGCAGCATTTTTGCCAAATTAATTATCAAAAGATTATCAAAAAAAAAAAAGAGCTTACGATAAACGACATTTAACTACAAATGAATTCATGACAAGAAAAACTCAACAAGAAAAAAATAATCTTATAAGAATGAAAGCTTTTATTTGCATTAAATAAATTTCTTCCCGAGATAATAAAATCGTTCTTAAGCGCAACAATTAACTTAATATATTTAAAATACTGACTTAATATGCTTTAAAATGCGTATGTTCATGATTTATGATACTATATGTAGAAATTATAAGAAGTTATTGATGGTAATTTGAGATATATATATCATAATTCAGGTAATATAATTAAAATCTACACATATTTTTTTATAAATATTAATATATACACGTAATTTTATAATACAGGAAAAAGATTCATCTACATTTTAATTTCAGAATATTTTCCAGTACAACAACTTGTTATTTCGATATGAGCCTGATCGCATATGTTGTCTCAGGATTACCGATCAATATATATATTTATATGGTAATACTTTTGAGCTAGTACATTTTTTGTAAAACGTATGATACAGCATAGATGATTAAAAATTACGCAAAATAATGTAGAAGCTAGATCGTTGCATCTAGATGTATCAAATTTGGTAGGCATGATACATGGATCAAAGGTGATCAGTAATCAAAAGACCAAATTAAAAAAAATCCATGAATTTATAAAAATTAAATTAATAAAATTCGAAATTCTAGTTATATTTTTTAATTAAATGATCATAATTTTAGCATCTTTCTTCAATGATTTAGAAGCTTGTTTCAGCACAAAAAATATAGCATTCAAAAGAAAACTTCTCATCCAATTATAGCAATCAGAAATATTTTTTTCAGTAATACTTTATTCCGTACAATTTTTTTTGAATAATTTTAATAAATCTTTAAATTAAATTTCAATACCTTTTACAACAGTACTTTCTTTATTTTAGTATCTGGATTTGTACATATAATCAGGACAACGATGTTATATACTTTATATGGTTACATTATAGTTTTTATAAATAAGATTGTATTTTTGAAAATAATATACAAATTGAAGAATCAATTCAAATTATTATCCAATTTAAATGCCGAAATCGGTGCAAATTTAAATTTTTTTTATCACATTTCTGCTTTAAATTTAAAAATGTCTCGTTATTTTGATATTACTGTATAACTGAATATTGTTTAGGATAGCATATTTTATTTTGTGAATCGCTTATTTAAAAGTGATTATAAATTTAATGATATAAAATAACGGCATCTTTCTCTTTCAAATCTCTTTTGTAAATTGAACTTAAGAACTATTTCAGATGAACAATATAAAAGCGTCTTTAAAATTGTGACCTCAAGTAAGGACTGCCATGATTGCGTGACTTCCACTTTAGCAAAAGCGATACCTTACAGGGAACAAGGAGGGCAGTAATTTTATCGTTTAATCTCGCTATCAATCAAAAGGTTATGTCAGTTAGGATGCTGGGATAGCTGCTGCGTGTCACAGTGAATTAAATCTTGCTGTGCATCAGCTAAAATATTTGCCTATTTTGGAACCATTCCTTTGGTAAAACTGCCGCATTTAAACAGCTATTTAAATTGTTATTTAAATGGTTGAATAATTATTTTTGATATAATTATTATAATTACATAATTAAATCAATATATCATGATGTCACTAATGCATAGAATATTAGTGTAATATAGAGGATGGAATATAGTGGTGCATATTACACATGATTAATTCCATTGCTGTATTTCTGCTAATCTCTTTAAATTAATTTTCCAGTTTAAAGCAGCTGCTGAAAACACAAGCTCACAAGGAGAAAATTGGTAATAAACAATTGTAACAGAACAAATATCTCAGACAGAACACAATTACTCTCTCCAATTTCGATTACTCCTGATTACACGAGTCGTCGACAAACTCAATGTAGACAAAATGATCGATTCAACATTGACTCTATTATACCATTAGCTATTGAATACAAGACTCGGCAGCTATCTCAATAATGACAGGGACTCAATGCTCCTTGAATATTCGTGCGAATAGGACAAAGTAGGTACAAGAAAGATCGACAGAGCTCGAATTCTTCGCTAATGATGACGGAATATTCTACTCTGTTGCAAAATAATCAAATTCGCCGCTAAGTTTTTATTAAGTCAGGGGATATTGATTCTGTATCTATTAATTATTCATCAGAGTTATCTGTAAAATTGCTTTCCTTATTAGGATATCTACTGCTTTGGATGGAAACATTACAAATACGAACAATATATTATTATCGAAGCAGCATTATCGAATAATATATTATCGAGTATCGAAGCAGCATTACAGAACAATATATTATTGCCCATGTGTAAGAATATTTATTTTAGCAACCTATTACTTAAGTTATTATTCTAATGTACATCTTACGTTTTGTACTATTTTATAATTCTGTATATCATGATAATAGATAAAATAAGTACAATGCATTATTATGCATAAAACTTTTATTGACATACTTTTCTATTTTCATAACAAAATGTATTTAAATTGGATACAATTATTAGCATTATCTTCTAATTAAACACGAATATATATGAATATTTATTGTTTCAGTATTAAATTTATAATTTTTAAAAGAAATTGAAAAATATCGACCATATATTCTTAATGTAATATATTAACATGTTTTAATAATTATTCTATTATTAATAGCAAATATCAATTCATGTATATAAAAGAAAAAAATCAAAATATTACTGGCAGATAAAATTACACAAAATAGTTTAATTATCTGTAAAAACTTTGATTTCAATAAAATTCCAATTTCTTCCTCATTTAATTATTACTTACTACATTAGTAATAGAAACGGAAATATGAAACGTATTTCTATTCTCAACTAAAAGGTTTTAAAATCTTAACATTTTCCATTAATTATTTTTCTATGTTCATAAAAATAGTTTTAATTATTAAGAGCTAATATTGTGAATGAGTTTAGTTTTAAAGCAACACTAAGGCTATTTTCAGATGGACCTCGTAATTTTGAACCGCGGTCAGATGACGAGACCGACATTTGATCTGGTATCCCCCTCTCCAAACTTTCACATAAAACCAGTGGAAGGATGGATTTAACGTGTCCCAGGCCCAATTACACGATGGTTCTTCGATGAGATCGGGCCTCAAACAAAGGAACCTAAATAACATGCCACCGCAGCCTTATTGTTGCAAATGAAGTTCGTCAAATATAATTTATTTTAAAGAAGAAGGTGCTTTGATGTATCACTATACCTTTCTTATTTACTATAGTAAATATAGTGTAATAAGATAAATTGAAAGTTAAAAAAGGTGGGAATTTGTTTTATCTTATTTCAGTATTCTAGTAATTACTGAGTATATAACATTTTTTTTCATTTCAAAGTAATTATTCCCTCTTTTTATATAAAATCATACAGGTTCTGAAATTTTAAAGTGGATCCTATTGTGAGAATATACTGCGAAGAAACTTCCGTCGGGGAAACAAAATAACGTTTATAAAAAAAAACACTCTTAGAGACAATGTTAAAAATCCATTCTAAATCAAATAGACATTAAAGTTGTCTTGTGTGCCAGTTTACTAAAAAGCTTTCTTGTTTTCACTGCCCCCCTTTAATTTTTTTTTCTTCTTCGTATCACTTTCTCCTGTCACTGCGGGTGTCTTTTCATTTATTGCTTTTGAGATATGACAAAAACGGCTGCTCTTTTAAATTTGTTCACATAAAGATTTAATGTTCTTGTACCATATTTGTCGAGAGATGTCATTTTCTCTCAAACTTTTCTTTCGGTTTTAATTTATTCATTAAACACCGAGTTATATTGCAGCAGCTCAATGAAATGGCAAAAAAAAAATCCTTTAACCAAATTATAACTTTATCTTTACCTATTTTTTATGTATGTGAAAACCATACACAAAGGCTACTATATGATATCTAAGTATCATGGGAATATAATTTCTTTTTTTAGCACTTAGTCACTTCATGTTCAACTTTTAATCACTTTTTCGTTCAAGTGAGTTTCTCATTTTTTTTATATAAGCTATTTTCTCGTCTTTCAACTTGCAGTAAAATAACTCCAACAGAAAAACACATTTTGGGATTATATCTGCCTATTTATCTATGAACACGATGGTTCTGAAACGCCTTGAGCTATGCAGAAGAAATGTGGTATAGGATCTTTATATATGATTTTTAGATTTATATCAATATTTGAATGCAATATATTAAGGCATGATATATGTGCTTGCTGTTGGATTATAACGCAGCACCATAACTATAAAACTTAGAAATAATTAGATAAATAAAATGTTGCTCTCAGATTTAGCATTTAAAATGTCAATTCTCATCAAATTTTAAACCAAATCTGTCGAAATGTTGACCACCTGTTGGTCGATACTTTCGCATAATATAGGTTCCTTACATCTGAACGTGGAAACTCAATACAGAAAGGCAATGGTATAAAATAAATGAAATTTTGGCTGGTGATCTTTTCATTACAATCGTAGTTATCCGCCTGATTTTAGTTTCAATTTATCATAAAAAATCGCCAAGAATATATATTCAGTTTTCGAATAATGTGAGGAACTATATGGTGAAAATTAATTAACAATGATCACGCTATAGATTCACTCCAAAGACCTTTATTTCGTAATTATTGCACTCCAATACCATGCAAGGTATTTGTGGCCTTGCATAATTTCCACAATTTTATGCCGTGGAAATAAAACCGCCATTGGAGAGTATGGAAAAAGGTTTTGGGGAGTCGACTTCCACTGTTTTTTATAAATTTAATTTTATTTACTCACAAGTGAAGGACCAGTTTGTGATAAATCTGCTAGCTTCAATATTTGTTAATCATGAGCTTAATTTTATTATTAAGTGAAGGAATTTTCACATTGTTTCTACCTGCAGCTTTCAACATAGCTTTAATACCATATTATCTGAGCTGGAAACTTGAGATTCTTATTCAGTGGTATATAATATATAATCAATGGTCAATGAAAATGATGAAAAAATATATATAATTGGAGTGAAATAAAGACTTTTTTGAGATCTCTAAACATATTCTATAGTTTTTTAAAATTATTCTCTTGTTAATATTTTGAAAATGAAATTAACGCCATCTTATCACCATTCAAAACAACGCTCTCTACACCAGAAACTGCTTTTGATAAAGCTTAAACAACACCGTAATTTAAATTTACTAATTTATGTCAATTTCAATACATTATTATATCAAAAACAATTCAACAAATATATATCCTTAAAAAACAACACATTTTCTTATATAGAACTGATATTAATGAATACTGTTATTTTCCAGGAGATAAGAAATGATCTTTAACCTTCATCACAATACTTTGTTGAAGACAAGGACTTTAGAAGACATTTCGTAAAAAGCCACTGAATTGAAATCATAAATACATCCTTTTGCGAGTGCAACAGAGATAAATACGAATGAATGATTCATTATTTAGACTAATTTGTATAAGCCTCCTCTACAAAGTAAATACATTAACGCAATTTCCTTTCAATATTTTTTTACCTCCATTATAGTACTGAAAAAATCATCTATGTCCCCCTGTTGCTGAGAATGAATCTAATGAATTGCCATATTGCTTGCAAACAGAAACCTGCTGCTAATGACTGGGTGATTAGAAAGGAATGAGGAGTGTGTAATATAGGGTTAATGACTTCCACCCTCCGTTAAGAGTAATGATACTCATTTAATTTTAACGCCTTTGCATAGTTTTTTTTATTAGGCATAATTGAAAACGTTTAATTTTAAGAAATATCTGAAAATCGGTGACCACGGTATAAGAAGAGAGTTGTGTCAAGAGAATTGTTTAAAACCTTTTCTGATATTTGGGACGAGATTGTGATTTTATAGTGGAAATGTCTTAAGAGAAGTTTCTATAGTCTGGCGTTTGGTTTCTTAACTCATAAGCTCGAATTTAAGAATTTTTTTCAACTACACCCACTGAATTTTGTTGAATTTCTCTGAATTTCATATAATCTGCAATTTTTTTTCTTTATCGTGATAGATATTTTTCGGGGAAAAGATAACAGCAGATACAGAATAAAATGGTGTGGTTAATTTTTAATGACCGAAAAGAAAAAGCCCATGCTTTTACTAGCATTTCAGATTTATTTAATTGTATGACTATGACAGAAAAAGGAAACTATATACGAATAGAGTTTTGGATAATATTTTTATGCAATAAAAAGTAATTATTTTATGCTAAATAAGTTTAAAAAGTAAAGAAATGAATCCAGAAAACGTTTGGGATGAATCGAGAAGAGTGGAAATCTTATAATATTCCAGGCGTTCTCGGCTTTGACCAAGAATCTCAATTCTCTTGAGAGGGTTGGGGTGGGGGGTGGATAAAACTTTACATTCAAGTATACAGGAAAATACAAGAAAATCAATGTTTAAAGCATTTAATCATTGCTGCAACCCTTGCTCTGCTCTTGCATTCATATTTGATTAAAATCATCTGATCAGAAAATAAATTTTACATTTAGCCAACAATGAAATAATGATAAATGTTTAATTTCAGGCTTCCGTAAGAGTATATATAATATACTGTCCCTCAAAAATGAGTGCTGCAAATCGGTTGCTGGAATTTAAATTTTTTTTTGAATAATTCGATAGCTATTAGAGTATGAGGAGCACAATTTTTTGGATTCATATTTTAGCACGTCAACTTTATTGACATTCATAAATTTTACAATGTTACGGTTCATTTGTGTTCATTGTGTATTTGTGTTTAAAAATTCATAAAAATGTGTTAAGATTGTGTTATTTATTCATTTACGTGGTTTATGAATCACAGTTTTCTTTGAGAGCATGAATGATTTCAAATAAATATTAATTTCCAAGATATCGTCAAATTTCTTAAGAATCCTTTAAAATTGGATGCGTCATTTTTCAGAACCCTGTAAATCTCGAAATTGTCATCAGAATTCCAATCAATGTAATGAGAGGTGAATTTCATGATTATAAATCGATTCATCAAAGAAAAGAAATGGTAGGCTTAATGAAGAGAGCAGTTGGAGAGAGTACTTAATTAACGACTCGGTTAATTAGTTTGTTGATTAATATCAACTTGTCTTCTCAAGTCATTTTCATCGATACCAATTTTGTAAAGATTCGGTAATAAACAGAAATGTTATAGAGATGCTCCATTTTTTTAATGATGACTGTACGAGAAATTTAAAACTAACTAATTTCATTTGAATAATTTAAAAATACACAATTATCATCGTCAAAAAAGTGGAATTGATTTGACTATTTCCCAATTTTTATTTTTCAGTTTATAATTGATAATTATATATTATAAAACCAATTTCCTCTCTTGAATTTTCTAACAGTTAGCGACATTCATATGGGGGTAGAAGTGTAAATATATAATAACGTTTTATGAATGAGATAAACTATTAAAATAATACACTGTGATCAATATCATACATGTGTATAAAATTCCATTGCTATAGCAAACAAAGAAGTATGCGCGAAGTCGGACAGGAAATTCCATCTTTGGAATCCGAATATTAAAAAAAAGCAAATTAAAAAATAGAATTTAACATATACAAAAATATAAAGCTAATCACCAAAATTTGAAAAAAAAACTTAACTGAAATAAGTTTTTTATCTATTGTCATTAGTATCGAACCCAAAAATGTAAAGAATATTATTTGCCTAATGGCAAAATGAAAATTACTTCGGCCATTTCTTCAAGTTAAATAATAATAATTAAATTTAAATATATTTACTTAACACTATATCAATTTATTTATCAGTAAGTCAATCAAGATTTAATAAAAAATTAATAAGCTTTAAAATATAGTTCAAAGCTAAATTAAACTGGATGCACAAGAATATTTTGAAACTAGTCCAATTTAATTTTAAACGAAAGAATACTTCGATGAAAAATGAAAGAACATCCATTTTACTTCATAGTTTTGAACGGAGTTTCATGTTATTCTCTTAAACTAGCATTTTCATAAATTATAGTACGTGAAACTATTTTCTTAAAAGTAAGAAAAAGAAGCCGAAATATGAAATTTTGGAACTTTGCCTGCACTGAATTCTCGCAAGATACGTTTTTTTCCTTCTAAAGATATACTGCTCTTTTTTAAAGTATTCAAGAATATGAAAATTATTGTTGGCTACCCTTCTCATAGTTCAGAACTTAACTAATAATTAACTGTTTATGACCAACTTAATTTAAAGTATAAAACTTTCTGCACAGTTGGCGAAAGAAGCACTAGTCTTCATTTTAATCCCCCTTTCCAGGTGAATTAAAAATTTTGATATTTTTTCACTTCATGTACTTCAAATTTTTAAAGAAATTTTTCACACAAAGATTCATATCGTTGTTTGAAATAACGGAAAAACTTTTTGATTTGATTTAGAGATGATTTGCATTCTTTCCCGTTCAAAATTTTACTTATAAATTCTTCTCTTTATTCATGAAAAATAAGAATTACATATTTAATTCAGCCTTAATGGTAATATTTTTGAAGATTATTAACTTATTTGCATTTAATAATGTCTTTCATTAGTATGGGTAAAGGATTTGATCAAATAATTTATTATTTATTGCTCATTTTTAAATAAACCTTGAGATCAACATTTTGATTCAACTATGATTTGATGGATTTGAAGATTTTGAAAAGTTTCCTACTTTCTAAACTTTCCGAGGAGAAAATAACAAAGTTTTGTAAACATTTTGAAATCTATTATAATTACTGAATTATCTAAATTACTTTTGAAAACGCCTTATATTCGTTACCGTGAACATCCGAAATTGGAGAATGTCGACATTTACAGGTGAATATCAACATATACCAAATACCTCGGTTAAAGACCGAATATTTTAATATATTCTTATATATTCGGACTCATCGGTGAGGTCGACATTCTCCAGATTTCGGTCATTCACGGTAACATATTCATCATTTCACATTAAAATCTTTAAGATTTTACTCTTTATTGTACAGAATTTTCTTTTCAATTTGACAGGAGAGCTTAGTATTATTACTTAGGAGTGTATTTTAATAATAAAAATATAATATTAAAATACAAGCTGTATTGTAATATTATACTTTTACCTTCATTTAATTTTAGCATTTAGTCAGATATAGGACCGTAATGAGCAATTGTCAAACGTAATGGATTTAAAAAAAGTTTTAAAATTAATTTGAAAAATAAAATATGTCATTACTTAATATAATTATGGTTTTTATTTGTATACTTTTATATATAAATAAACGATTTTTCTTATCAAACCCCATTCAGAGTTGTATGCATTTGTTATACAGTGGTGGCCAAAAGTGTGGACATTTTTTGAAAGTTTCATGTTTTTCAAATTTGCGTGCTTGTAGAATATATTAATTTTCACTTAAATACAAATGTTTATATATCAAATTGAAGGTAATTTAATGTAAAATTGAATAACAAAACCAGCATTACAATATCTGTATTACAAAAAAGTTACACTCATTTTAGTAAGATCTATATTAGATTTGCATTTTTTTAAAGTGATACTTACACAATCAATACTTAGTAGAATAACCCTTATTTTTTAAGACAGCTTCACAGCATCTTTTTATCGAATGAACGAGTGTTTGGAGTTCATCTTTCGTAATCACATGATGCCAAGAATCAATTATAGATTCAATAAGTTGTCTTTTATTGGATGGACGTTTTTTTCGTACAAGAATTTTCAAACGTCGGCACAAATTTTCAATTGGATCGAAATAAGGGCTGTTTCCTGGTCATGGTATACATCTATACCTTTATTTTGAAACCATGCTTTTCATACTTTTGCTGTGTGGCATGGAGCTGAATCCTGCTGAAAAATAAATGGTGCTTTATTGGGGAAGAAATTCCTGATGGAAGGTATCAATTTTGGTTGCAGGACAATTTCGATGTATTTTTTGCTATTCAGGAGGCCATCAATCACTTGAATTCGGCCCCCACCATCTGCAGACATACATGCCCAAATCATGGCATTTGTTGTTGTTTTTATAGTTGCTTCAATGCAATCAGGATGAAGCGCTTCACCTACACTACGTATGACGTATTTTCTACCATCACTACCAAAGAGCGATATTTTAGTCTCATCGCTCCAGATTTCTTGCTTCCATTGATTTTCTGACCATTTATTGAGTTCTTTTGCCCACTTAACTCGTTTTTCGAGTTGCTTTTGATTTAAATATGGTTTCTTCCTTGGAAATCTAGCTTGTAATCGAAATCCTGATAACCTTCTTCTTTTTGTTTTTGAACTTACTGCAATATCCGCATCTGATGAAATAGCATCTGATGAAATTTTTCTATCTTGAAGGCGTAGCCGTTTAATTTTTCTATCGGCAAAGCAGTTGCGCATTTTTTTTTCTGCCTGATTTGGCCTTATTTTCCACTGATTTCGTTTTTTCATAACGTAAACAGAACTTTCGTACACCAGAACAAGTCACTGAACCACCAACTGGTCTTGCAATTTCAGCATAAAAGAGGCCATTTTCTCTCAATATGACAATTCAGCTTCTTTTTGTAGATGTCCAATCAGTTCTTCTTGTTGCTGTTTGTTTAAAATTAGTTTAATTAAAAAAAGGATTTAAAATAATCAAAAACAGCAATACTCTATTTAATTGTACTAGTATGCATCATGCCACAAAATATTTCCACAACAATAACTCTTTTACCATCTAAATAACCTAAATTATAGTTACAGACATTTGATGGGTCCTCAGAACAGTGTTTGTGATTGGCTAGTACGCTTTTATTACAAAACACGTCATTATTCAAAACGATTTGTGTTTGTTCTACTAAAATGGGTGTAATTTTTTTTGTAATACATATATTGTAATACTGTTTTTGTTATTAAATTTTACATTGAATTGCCTTCAATTTGATATCCAAACATTTGTATTTCAGTGAAAATTAATATATTATACAAGCATGCAAAGTTGAAAAACATGAAACTTTCAAAAAATTTCCACACTTTTATCCACCACTGTATTTTAAGGAAAAAGACTCTAAACGTAAAAAACGCTATTCTACTATACTTATCATTTTAAAACAAAAATGCTAAGTATAGTAGAATAGCAATATTTGAAAATATTTTATAAATTCCATAGTAATATTTACACAGATGCTATTTACAAGTAACAAATTGGTTTTTCGAAACACTCCTTACTTTGTAATCATAAAATATTATTTTCAAGGTTTCTTTTATCTTAATTACAATTTTTCTCTCATAATTTTTCAATATATATATATAGTTGAACCTTTTTTCTCTAATAATTACTTCAGCATTTGCTTTTTATATGGAGAATATCCCATCTTTCATACTGACATCAATGTTTTTATTCTTTTTATAAATGAAAAAAATAATAATGATTTTTCTTTTTAAATCAGAAATTAAAACCAAATTTAAATTCATTTTTAGAAAATTTCTACTTTTTCAAAATATGCGCAGATTAACAAATTGTATTAAAAGAAACCTAAAGGCTCTTAAAAACTATATTAGTTTATGAATGATATATTTTATCTTTGGTTTATTTTTAATTAAATTTTCAATTTCGGCTTGTCGAGTATTACTATTTTTTAATGTCGCATGTGATAGTTTTTTCTCTCTTATTGCTTTCCAAGAAGAAAGAAAATTTTACCCTATATCAATAGGTAAACATTGATAGTGACATCATCAATTTTATTCTTCCAAGATAAATTGGATTAACTCACGCTGCATTATTTTAGTCTGCTGTGAGGGCAGACGATAATTCTGCTTAATAATTTAACTATAGAAGTGAAAATATTTATTTTTTAGCAAAGCAAAAAAATGTCTTTGATAAAGTTTTTAGCTTGACATTTGAAACTTTAAAGAGCAAATTTTAAATTTTATTTTGATGTATTAAATTGCTTGTGAACACAGACATACATTATAATAAGAATAATAAATAAGGCAGCCAATTTTCTTTTTTATTCCATCTTTTATTTTCGTTTCAGTGATAATTTGGAAATTTTTATCTTAATGAGAATTTTGAAGATACATTGTGTGCTCATGACCATGAATCAAAAAGACATGCTCTCATTAAAGGTGCGCATTTCAATGAATCAAAGAGAGGTGCTCTTATAAAATATATCCCATAATAATGAAACAAAGAGACGTGCTCTCAAAGATGCCCAAGGCAAAAGAGAAAAATTTATAACAAATTGTAGGCTTTTATGCATTCAAAAAATGAATTTACTCTCATTTGGAGAATGAAATTACATAAAATGAAGGAATTTTGCAGTTCTTTGCAATCATGATGTTATTCACAATAACCCCGAACGATGACAAGTAGTTAAAACTTCTGGTAATTAGATTCTAAATAGTTATCCAAAAGCCAATAGTCTTAAGAATTTAAATGTTTATATTTTTAAATGCCCAGAGTAAGAAATTATTAAAAATACTGACAATCAATTCTAACGTATATAAGACTCTTTTGGCAATCAGTTAGTTGGGCGAAACTGCAGTCGTCGTTATTTAAAATTTGGCACTTTTGGCGACGACCATCTCGTTCGCCCCGATTAATGCTCGCTAAAATTTTCAATTAATTATTTTATGGTATTTATTCTTAATAGTTTCTTTAGCAAAATATTTTGAAACTTCAAATTCATATATAGTCGTATGATTCATAAGATCATAGAAGCCGTATGCCGTTTTACTCATTGTACTAAGTATCTCTCTTATTTTCTTTTAGCTTACTTATTATTTGGATTTTAAATTGAAGTGGAATGGGTTGAATTTCATTTATCAGAAAAACGTTTTTGCTAAAAAACAACGCACTTAAAAAAATCAATACAAAAAACAGAATTGATCAGCATTGAAATCTTAGATAAGATATATAGAATATCACAAAGAATTAGACAAAGATTTCTCTGAATCATCATAAAATTGAGTTTTTAGTGTTACTTTTCAATAGATTTAAATAATTTAAATAATAGCATTTCATTTTGTTTCATTCAACATATGTTAAACTGTTTTGTCTAAATTTTAAACATTACTTTGTCCTAAAGAATTATATTCAGTGAAATATTCTTGACAAACTTTTAAATAGGAAAAAAAAGTTTCAATATTTTGTGATTAAATATGATAGCGATATGTAATTTCGAATATCAGTATTTTAGGAAGATTAATAATTTCATAAATTTAGGCTGATCAGTCTTGGTAAAACTTTGATCTCTGCTTGGCGGATTTCCATAGAGCCAATCAATAGTCTATGGAGTGGTCTGAAATCGCGGGTTTTTATAAGATAGTAAAATTCAAATTTTTATAATTCACTCAGCTTTAGTCGCAACAGAATGGCCTTATTTTTTATTCAAAATTTTATTGTCTCGAGAATATTTTGCTAGATATAGCTCATAGGACCCCTGTTCTGTATTAAAATGCAAAATTTTTAATTCTTCTAAACACTAAGTGAAATTGCATGAAATCGTATTATTTATTTCACTTATATTCTATTAGATTAGTGGACATTCTGTCTCCGCTTGCCTTAAATACTACAGAAGTACCAAATTAAAAATATAAATTTTTTTGATTGTTCACAAGAATTTAATGTCAATTGACCTGTTTCACTTAATTTGTAAAATTTCCATCTTAAATATTTTATTTATTTCAAAATTGAAAATAAATAAAAGAACCTTTGAAAACCATTTTCAATTTAAAATGTATGTGAAACTTCTTAGCCAATAATTAATATTTTGCAGTTGAATATTTTCTTAGTAATTACAATCATATATATTTAATTTAATAAGATAAGAACAGAAATTGTTTCTTTTAGTAATATATGCGTGATTATGTTCTCCATTGAAAAACATTTTTATTTCAGAAAAAATGACTTATTTGTGTTTTAAAAATAATAAATTACTAATATATTATCTTAAAATATTTAGATATTCATTGTAAATTTATTTTGTGAAAAATAACAAGTTATAATCTGAAGCTGAGCGAATGAACAAAAAAGAAAAATATTCTATTATACATATATAAAATGGATGTTTATTCTAATCATGAACATATAGTTATATTCAAAGTCATAAAATGTTTTAAATATGATAAATAATTATATTTTATATTGTTGATGTCAATACGGATAATTCTGAAAAAATATTACTAAAGTTAAATCTTAAACTATTTGTCCAACTGTTTTTTCTTATTAGTAAAATATTCTTAAAATAGTTACATATTAAACAAAAAAAAATTAGTGACTAAAAGTGATAGAATTTAGGAGTGAATTTTATTATTCTAAACCGCACAATGACAATTATGCGCAAGTTCTTTCCAGTTCATTGGCTCGTTTTCCTCGAGGCGACTGTAGAAACAATTTAACATCATCTAACATAATGATATTAATAGTATTGTAACTCGGTCAGTTTTTTTGGTACATTTATTTTTCTTGTAATCGCTAATATTTCTAGAATCTTTTAATGAATATAGCAAAAAGATTGGAGTATTGTACATGTTTGCATTTTATAATGTTTCACAAGTACATTTATTGTCTCAAATGACATTGAACATGATTTTTAACTTCATATTAAGCATTTTTCCTACATAAGGTATACTCCTATTATTTAGAAAGTTTGTACCTAATAGCAAAAATTTTAAAATTCGGCCAAGCATTTATGCATATATAATGGAAAGATTGGATTGCTTATGAAGTAAAAGGAATGTACATACTCATTTTGAAGAACAGTTCATATCTCTGCAATACGTTAAAAGTAAGAATTTATTTCATTTGAATGGAAAACTTTAAATAGGATACCAACTAAAGGTTATTTATGAATTTTGAGTCAAAAATATAATTGTTGTCAATCTATATAATTTATCAAAAATAATGATTTTATTATTCATTAATAAAATATTTTTCGCTTCTATTTATTGCTTCTAAATAAATACGTTTTTGGTGTTAAACCATTAAATTTATTCATACAAAAGAATAAATTCAATTTTTTAGGGAAATATCAATAAAATTTCCCTAAAAAAATTGAGTTGTAATTTTATTCCTCATACATTATACCCTTCTCAAAGTGGTAAATATTGTTCCCATTCCTAAACCAGCAGGAATTGTCTCCCCGAAATTTTCATTAGAATAAATGTTCTGAATTATTAACATCATACCATTGGCGAATAATCCTTAAGAAATAGCCTATTGTTTGGATGCTGATAATCACACATTGATTACTCTGACCCGCCCTGAGGCAAACGGATAAAATAATGATACAACCGAAAATACTGGCATGGACTAATAAGGAGTCCCAGCAGCCATAACCGACCACAGTGCAACCCTTCTGTTCTGTCATCGCTAGAAGTTAATCGATCCCACACCATATCTGCACAAACTCTGATAGCGAAACAAACCACCTGCGCAAGTTTCTCACTTTTATATCTGAAGTACCCGAATTCCTGGTCAGAGTAGAATAACTTATAAGTAAAAAAAAATATTTTGGGTCCCTTTTCTCCTAAAGCTTGACACTAAAATTCTTAACAGAACTATAACTGCAATCATGATATTAAGTGCCAAATTTCTTAAACTTGTCATTGCGTTTTTGAGTTATCGCGTTCATATGCTTACGAAAGTACGGACAAAGAAATGGTCAACCCCTTGACGGAGTCTCTTCTAAATTAGACTCATTTTTATATCTTAGATAGATGCTAAATGCGTATATGATATATTTTCTTTGTTTTTAAATACCCAGCTCACTTTTCATCAGAATGCTAGATAGAAAGAATTTCTATGAACAGATCGGGTACAAAATTTGATATGTTCAAAATTGGTGTAAAGACCATGTACGAAATTTTAATCGTCTGATTCAAAGCAGTTTTAAATAATAGTGTCTGGAATAATTCCATTTTTTTTTAATGGGATAAATCTCAAATGTTGAATTTGTTAAAATCTCTAGTTCGCCCTTTTTTTATGAATGTAATATTGCCTCTCTTTTTATACTTCATATGAGAAAATATAAAGAAAAAAAATGCCAGGAGAAGCGTTAAAAATATTATTGATAAAGACCCTACATTGAAAAAATTAAATAAAAAATAAGAAGGTCAAAATAAAATATGATGATAATTTTCACACACGCATTTTCTATAAATGAATTTTGAATTTTTGTTCTATACCTCAAAAACCTTTTTAAATAAATTCTGAAAAGATATGTTGGCTTAGCAAATATATTTATTGATATATATGAAATAAAAATAATCTTATCTTCACTAACTAAAATTTACTATTAAAGAAGCAGTTACTAAATTATCAGTATATGAAGATAGAAAGAATTCCGAACTTCAAAATAATGCCAATGATAAAAGTAAAAGAAGAAATTATAAATAATTTTGTGTTAACATTTAATATTAATGGAAGAGTAATGACTTATGTAAAGCTTTATTAAATATGAAATTTCGTATTTTGTTTCTATAAGGAATAAATTATGATTCAAATGATTATCAAATTTCGTTATAAATTGAATTAAATATGTTCACTTAGCTGATATAACTCACTAGCAAAAGCATAACAATTCATTACGTTCATTTTCATGTTTTATTTCTTGTATTGTCTATATAGTAAAGCATTTAAATGTCATATTAATTTTTTATTAAAAAGGATTTCAAAAATCATTTGTGAAATGCTGGGATGCAAATTATATATTGTTTTCATACTTCTGCACAAAACAATTTTTTCTTCCTTTAGACTCTTTAATTTTTAATATATAAATAAATTACGAATAGTTTAATTTTCGAAGTTTTGTAGAAGATATTGCTTGTTTCAGAAAATAAAACGAATCTATTTAGAATCACAAGGTAAACTTAATATTTTGCAGCGTATCAACACAAATTTAAAAAGAAAAAAATATGTATAATGGATGAATTGAGATATTTGAGAAAAATAACATTATACTAAAATTTTCTTTTCTGCCACATTCTTGAAAATTGATAAAATGTTTGCCATCTTATACGTCAAATACTCGTCTTTAATTAAAGAAGAAAAAGTACTTATAATGAGTGACATTAAACTACGTTGAATCAAAATAAATCTTAATAAGCTGAAATCAATAAGAACAAGTTATCGAACATTATACAAATTAAAACATATACTTATAATTATACATATTTTTTTTAGCTTCATACTGTAGAATTTTTCCTAACTGGCATCAAATGGGCCTACTTTGAAGAATAATTGAACATTTTAGAATATGTATGTACATGTTTTGTCACGCCATTTTTAGAAATTTCAACAAAAGATATTTCCTATGCCTTTTGAAACATTAATTATAATTAAGTAATTTTTCAAATCACACACGTTATTTAATGTTAAAATAAATACAAGCATTCCGAAAGAACGAAATTAAACAACATTCTAAAGTTTTCAGAGAGGATATACATACTTCTTTGTATGAAGATATGCAGTTTCGAAAGTTAGAACCGTTGTTTCGAGTGCATGAGAAAATGTTACTAATATTTTTCTAACATATTTATTTTCCAGGCATTTAACTTTTAAATGATTATTTTTATAGTCTGAAATGCTATATGTACATTACAGAATATGTAGCGGTTGCCAAATCCTGATGATATTTCGAATTATTTTAACTTTTTTTTGAATATTACAAATTAATTGTTTACTTTTATTTGAATCTAATTATACAAAGACCACGAGTAATATGTTGCTATACAAAGTGACTTTGTACTTTCAGATTTCGTGTTGAATTTTAAAGCATCAAATTTTTAGAACAAAACAAAACAAAAAAGTCTTAAAATATCATTTGGAAATAAAACGTAATTTCTCTTTTAAGATAGAACTTTTATATTTGAACTTGTAGAAACCGATGCAAATTTCCTTTTAGATTCGCAAATAATTATTTATACCTTCCGTACAAATGGTTACGTGAGGTCACAAGAAAACAGAAAATGTCGTTTCACTTTATTCAGAACAGAAAATGATGGGTTGATGAAGCTTTCCAAAATAACTGACAATACAAGAAAGCAATTATTATACCATTTGGCGGCTGTCGGATTAAAATTCAGCTTCAGTCAGAAATATATGCATTAGGTCAGCATAAGATTATACTGTATCCAATCGAATCAATATAAAGGGTGGTAAAAAAAAAAACTTCCTCTATATATGAAACCCGAGCGGCCTATCCGCTCAACCAATCGAATCAAAAGTTCAGACATGTTGTTTAAAGGTATGCGCTGGAGATTGTGATGATTCTAAACAACGCAGAGCTCACGGTTACGGTTACAGTGAGAGAATTTCGAAGTTTTCGAATGGCAATACCTACTTTTTCCTTGCGCAAATTGATCAGCATATTGAAAAACTACAAATGGCGTTGGAACGATTAGCGTGTGACAAATGTTGCCGGCGTAAAGCATTTGCAAAGAAGAGCATTATAAAGGACTAATGACAACACAGAGAGGACGCACATTGCATAATTCACAAGGTTAGACAGTAGAAGTAACAGTCGCAGAACACCACGTGCAAAGCAGTGTGGGAAGAGTGTTTCTTCAATCAGATGTTCAATTGTGCCAACAAGATGACGCTTACAAAGAAAGAACGAGGTGAATTGATAAAGCTGTTTTATCTGAACGGAGGAAAGGCTGCCGAAGCAGTGCGAATTTATCGGCGAAATCACAAGCTAAGACGAGGCTCAAGTTCCGTGAGAAGTGTACATGATTTGATAAGAAAATTTGAAGATAATGGATGCACTTGCGATCGACCTCGATCCGGACGACCATCTGTTGAAGTTGTTGCGGAAGTGCATAACACGGTTACTGCAGGTCCATCTCATACTGCAAGAAGTGTTGCTCGCAATTTGGATTTAATGAAAACCACAGTTCTCAGGATTCTGCGCTCTGTTCTGCAGATGTTTCCTTATCGGTTTCAGCGCGTCCAGATGTTGCAGTCTGGAGATGAGGAACTGCGTGAGGAACACGCAAATTTTTTCCTCTTCAGATATGATGAAGATGATAGATGGCCGCTGAGGATAATATGGACGGATGAGACACACTTTTCTTTAACTGGAAGCGTTAACACCAAGAACTGTGTTCACTGGGCTGACAAAGACCCTGACTATGTGGCATCAATGCCTTTACACGAAGTCAAAGTGACTGTGTGGTGCGGCATTGCTAGCACATTTGTTCTCGGTCCGTAATTCTTCCAAGAGGTCACTACCACAGATTAGAAATCGTGCTCTGTCACAAGTGCTCGGTATAAATCAATGATGCAGAATTACTTTATTCCTGAATTGCAGCAACGAAATGTCATTAGTGACATTATATGGATCCAAGATGGGGCTCCTCCATACGTCGCTCAATGTGTTCGACCAGTGCTGCAACAACACTTTGGTGATAGAGTCATCTCTCGTAACTTTGCAGTTTCGTGGCCACTGCGATCTCCCGACCTCTCTCCTATAGATTTCTGGTTCTGGGGTTATCTGAAATCTAAGGTGTACACGCCTGGTCTACGAGATGTGTCAGAATTGCACGATGTCATAACACGTGAAGTTATGCAGATTCCTTCTTTCATGTTACGTTCGGCATTGTTGTACACAATCTCCCGAATGCAATGCGTTGTCTCCTGCGAAGGTGAACACGTTGAAAACCTGTAATTATAACTATCCATTCCAATAAAAACTTTTTTTCTCTTTCCTCTCTGTGTTGTCATTGGTCCTTTATAATGCTCTTCATTGCAAATGCTTTACGGCGGCAATTTTCGTCACAAGCTAATCGTTCCAACGCCATTTGTGGTTTTTCAATACGCGGGTCAATTTGCGCAAGGAAAAAATGGGTGTTGCCATTCTAATATTTCAAAATTCTGTCACTGTAACAGTAACCGGGAACCCTGTGTTGTTTAGAATCATCACAATCTCCAACGCATACCTTCAAACAACCATGTCTGAAATTTTGGTTCGATTGGTTGAGCGAATAGGCCGCTAGGGTTTCATATATACGGGAAGTTTCTTTTTGACCACCCTGTATATAGCAATCGCTGTGTTTTCTTTATCTTATATAATTGTGCGTCGCTTTTCTACTTAAATTATTAACAATAGTATAATGATTCTGGAAGAGGTGGATATATAGATATATATCAATTAGAGTAAGGATATATCCGTATATCAGCCAAGTATCGGAAGTGACAAAGTAATAAAGTTGCCAAACATAATTGACAATATAAGAAAAAAGCGATCAAAGCATTTTGTGCAGCTGACAATTTAAATGTGAACTTCAGTAAGAAACACACACACACACACACACACACACACACACACACACACACACACAGATATATATAATTAGTATGTGTTGTTAATCTCAAGGAACTGTGCAGATCTTTAATGTACAAATTCTTAACAAATCATGCAACATTCCAGAAAGTTCAGCTAGGGCAAGGATATTTCTCTAGATCAAATAAATATCTAAATCGACAAAGTAATGAAGTTTCCTATCCTAATTGCCAATATAAGAAGAAAATCATCAAGGCATCTCTAGCAGCTGACAAGTTATACGTGATCTTCAAGGAAAAATACATATGCCATGTCAGCATAGGAACAGATTAAATAAATAAATATGATGGAATTAAAAGATGCAAGAATTACTTAATGTTGGTTTTCTAATGGAATTATTCCTTCTTTTTTTAAAAACATGATTACGTTTATAGGCTGGGATATTATATGTCAATTATGACATGTATCATGCAACGTGTATGATTCAAAATCTTGCTGTTACTTTACTGGTCACATTGTTGAATCTAGAGATGCCAAATTTGGAAGGCACATCTTGGATGTAGATACTTTATAGTAAAGAACTTTTATAAGCTTCAATTATAATTTTAATTCAAAGTTTATAAAACATTACATTTTCTCTAGATAGATAAGGAATCTGTTTATGCACAAATATTATTTTTATTCCGTTGTAAAATTCAAATAATACGCTTCTAAGTTTTATCAGTTTTATTCTTTTATATTTTTCTCCGATGTTAATAAACTTTTAAAATATTGTAAATCTATATACAAATTTTTTCAATAATTGCATTTTTATATACTATCCTTGCAAATGTATTAAATATAAGTTTTCATATACACTTAATTGTTGATAAAATTAAGGTTTTAAAAATACTCTAAAGGTATTATTTTCTTAAGACTTTCAAAAAAAAAAGGTCAAAACACAGTAATTTTTATTTTTTTATTTTTCGAATTTAAATTTGTACATTTAAATTCTTGTTATTGTGATAACTTCATTTAATTGGATATCACTTACAAGAGCTTACTTTATATTGCGAATTATTTAGTCAAAGATGATGACACATTCCAGAATTTAAAATAATGATCTTTTTCTTTCCCTCTTAAGCCTCTTGTTAAACTTTAATTTAAGAGCTCTTTCATTTGTCACACATAAACGCATGATTTAAATTTGTGATCTCAAGAAAAGATTTACTCGATTGTGTGACTCACAGTTAAGATATCAAGCAATTACTAGGAAACAGCTTAATTAGATACAAGGATGGCAGTAATTTTATCATTTCATCGGATCATCAATCAAAAGACTATGTCAGTTAGGAAATTTCGAAAGCTAGAATGTGTTAAAACATAATGCAATTAAAAGCAGCTTAACTAAAGGGCTCGAATATTTTAGGTAATGTTCCTTTCACTAAGCTGCAATTTATAAATTTTAATAATAAATAATTATTGTGCCTTTTTTACAGTTATGTTATTAATGGAACTCGGTGATTAATACCGAGAAGTACAGGATAGAGCATAGTGGCCCATTTTGCACATTGCCTTATTTATTGTTGTATTTGGACTTGGTTTTTTTCAGATATTAACGTCGCGATATGGAATACTTGATAACTATTTTGGGACATAATTCACAATTCTGAGCCCTCGTCAGATAATGAGGGCAACACTACGGTTGACATTACAATTCTTATTTTTAGGTCAAAATTGAAACACCCCAACTTTGAGCTCTCGCTGCAGCGAACTACTCAGTGTAAAGTCTCTAAAATTGTTGAACCTACTATTCAAGATATGAAGAGACGGACGCGTAAAAAAGTTCCAGAAATACCGATAGATGACTCTGTACAACAAAAATATATGCTTAAAGACTCAAAATACACATTTGTAGCGCATTTTATGCGAACGTATCAAACATTCAATCACGAGGACCTTATCGATGATGCAAGGAAAATTGCTCAATATGGTTTTCTCCTTCCGTATGTAAAATCGATGTCTGTAGATGACTTGTTCAATTATGGATCGTAATTGGTCGATTGAGGTTCTTTTCACATGCAGAGTGATACTATCTCTCAAATCTGTCAAGGTTAGCAGACGTCCTCAAACCAGATTTTTTTTTTTTTTTTTTTTTTTTTTTTTTTGCCCCAAAGCCAAAACTTTCAAGGAGAAGGAAATGGTCAGGTTGTCGGAAACTCATGAAACATTGCAATATCATTAGTAAAATACCGAAGAAATTGCTGTACATAGGGTCTAATGTGTTGAAGCGCTTCATCTTGATTAAAAGTAATTGAATCAAGACATTGATGCTATTGCTTTTGGGGTACAATAAAATTTTCGAGTATGACTTCCTGGTCCTTTGAGTAAATTCTCAAGTCGACAAAACTCTCGAAGTACAGATGCAGCATTTCCTTTGTTTTCATAAAACAACTTTACAATCAAATCGCGAAACCATTGCTGATACAAATGGAATTTTCGCATCTTGATCCCTTTCATGTCTAGAACAAAGCAGCAAACCAAGGGTTTAAGTAAATTTTTGTAGTTACAGTGCTAAATTGCAGTTACAACAACAGTTTAAGTTTCTTCACTATTTTTATTCTTTTTTTTATATCAGACAAACAAATTAGAAAGGAAAAATTCCATACCTCATATTTTTTATTTTTTATTTTGTGATTATTTGTGTCTTTTTAGTGTGTTTTCTGTTTTACAGCGTCATGTATCGGTGTTTTTAGAAGTAATTAATTTTTCTCATAATCCGTCACCCCATATCTTGAATAGTACGCTCAACAATTTTGGAAACTTTACACTGAGTAGTTATCTGTATAGAACGCTCAGAGTAGCTTTTTTTTAAAAATTTTGGCCTCTTTATATATAATTAAAAAAACAATACCACAAGTTTTAACAAAAGGTTAGATGCTAATATTTTCCGATATTAAAAAAAGATGAGGATAACTAATTTTTCACATTTGACCGTTTCAGAAATTCAGGTGACATTTTTGCCGTCTATCCGTGATAAAATCCCGATTGAAAAATATGAAACATCTTTGATTTTCATAATTTTATATCAGTTTTATGTACAATAACTCAGAATTTCAAATTAGGTACTTGATTTTATCAGATAAAATGAAAGAAAATATATATTAACGAAAAATTACATCATAGAAAAAAATACACTTACAAATAAAAATAATCGCAGAGATTTCCTTAAAATATGGTACTCAAGATAAAACAGTCATTATTGCTGTCCTGTGCACCATCTCCTTAACAAGCTTTCTTTCTCTGATTTTTTTTCTCCTTTCTAATTTTTCTCTTCGCTTTCCTACCTTATATCTCTTTCCCTTGTCACTGCGGGTGTGCCTTCATTTATTGCTTTCGTGAAACGGTGGAAACACTCGCTCTGTTAAGCTCGTTCCCATAAAGATTTAATGTTCTAGTTCTGTATTTGTTAAGAAACGACTTTTCTTTTGATCTTGATTTATTCATTAAATGACTAGCTATAATGCTTTAATTCTGTGTTATAACGTAGGAAAAGAAATTGTTTTACACCAAAGTATCTTTATTTTATTTAATTATTTACATTTTTGCTTGTAGAGTAATCCTCAGGAACTGTTATAGATGATCCAAATGTTATTTTAAACTAATTTCTTTTTTTTTCCACATTTTTTTTTATTTTGTATTTTATTTCCTTATCCTTATTTGGCGTAAGTGGCCAGCTAACCTTTCAGTTTCAATCAAAAGGTATCCGAACTTGTTCTTTTTTCCTGACAAACATGAAACATAGAAATTTCAAAATCCTTTATGAATATACAATTACGATTTCAAAGAATGGAATGGATAATAGTGAATTATTTACATAGTCATTTTAATATTGTTTTTCTCATTTTTAAAATTCAAATTTGCTAGTACAGGAAATTGAAATGATATTAAATATTGAAGCATTTACTTCCTGATTAAATTTAGAATCCATAAAACATTTGATATGCTTATGGATTTCCTGTCAATTGATTATTATTATGACTGTTATTTTATTATGACTGTTATAAATAATTTAGCATCTTTCTTCAATTAATTTTCATTAAGTTATGAAATAATTATAGCGAACATTTTGTAAAACTATCCGCTTAAAAAAAAACCCAGAATCTATTGTTTGAATGTAATTTTAAGCATACGTTTTAGTTTTTTTTAAATGTATTTTGTGATGAATTTTATTTCTGAAATGAAAGTGTGAGAATATTCATTTTTACTTTACTTAACATCATGAAATTATCCAAATTGTTTCTTAAATTTATTTTTCTTTTATAAAATTTTATAAAGTTGAGATTCGTTTATAATGAGCCAATTATGAGGAATATTTCGACTGCAATTTTCCGTTATCTTCATAACGGCTTACGATCAGTTGGTTATGACTTATAACATCATGTTTATTAAAATGCGATAAAATTAAATAAAATAATTAAAAAAGGGTTTTATACTTTTTCAAGTGTGAGATAATTAATAAAATAGCGGGAGCCTTTATAAATTCGTCCACTGATCAGACGACAATTTTGATTACCAAATTATTTAAATATAAGTAAATACAAAAATGTAAAGAACCAATTTGTGACGAAAAATACTGAGTTGATAATTGGTGCATATTTGTTGACGCTTATCTATACTTATACTAAAGCTCAATGTGTGTGTGTGTGTGTGTGTGTGTGTGTTGGAGCGCTACAGGCCAGAGCATTCAACCTACAGCTACCAAATTTGACACGTGTACACCTTGGAGGCCGGAAATGTGCACCTGGGGGTTATTTTTTCGAATTTTTAATTAGAATTTTATTTATTTAAAAATTAAGCGTAATTTTGGTGTGTTTCTGCTATAACTTCCGAAACTATTACCGCACAAAAAAGATTTTTACATAAAGTTAAAGATCAAAAATTTATCTTTTAAATGATACTAATGTTTTAATCTTAAAATTAAATTTCTATTTTTAATGAATTTTTAAATAAATATTTTAACTATGTTTTTTAATAATTTTTTTCGTAAAAAATAAAAATTGAAATTAAGCACGTTTCGCATTCATGGGAAAAAATCAGCTTTTTTCAAAGTGTTGCCATCACATTGATTAAAGC
Source organism: Argiope aurantia (assembly GCA_026543865.1). Taxonomy (NCBI): domain Eukaryota; kingdom Metazoa; phylum Arthropoda; class Arachnida; order Araneae; family Araneidae; genus Argiope; species Argiope aurantia. The sequence goes on along the minus strand of JAPMOR010076162.1, from coordinate 409,115 downwards.
TCCAACTAAAAATAAATTAAATTTTTTTGGAAATGAAATCTGCAAAAATATAATTTTCGGCACGTGTTTGTAGGAAATGAAACAAATATGAAATATTATTTTTTCTAAAAAATAAATTCAAGAAAAATTATTTTATGATCTATGAAGATATAAACAAACTTATGGCATTTATTGATGGAATAACTCATATATTTTCCTTTTCAGGTTTGAATATTTTTAATTTTGTAAATATCGTCTGCGCGTGTTTTTAATTTCAGATAATTTCATTTTCCAGTCTAAATATCTGTACTTTTCTAAATATCGTCTGCTTATTAATTGCATTTTTCTCTCTTTTGTTTTTGGCAACTATTGAAAGTTATGTTTACTTTTAATGTGTTTGCTCTCTGTAGTACTTTTGTATGTGATGTTTTATTCGAGCGGATATTAAGGTGAATGCATACACCACAAGAGAAAGCACATATTTTATGGTGGTCATAGAGTTAATTTCCAATCAACTAAATCACTGACTTTTAAGAGTTAATTTCCAATCACTTAAACTAACTGACTTATGAAAATTTGAATATCACTATTCAATAAAAAAAGGAAAATTTTAGATTTTCTATCAATCGTTTCAAAGAAAATAACGCCAATCAGCGCGCGCAGGTTTCTCAAGATTAATTGGCATAAGATTATGTAAATGGTGAGTTTTCCTAAATTTTTAACATTTAAAACTTCATAAATAAGTCTTAGTTGATCGTGGAAAATAGAAACATTCATTCATTTATTTAAAATTTGGTGTGTCCAGAATATTTCTCAGAATATGATACCTTGCTGCATTGAATTTAGACTTCATAATTTTTGAAATATATTTATAAGCAGATACAAAATATTATTATTGATTTCAATTCAATCCTTTTGAAAGCAAAACTAAAAACTGAATTTTATGCTGAATCTCAGAAATTTTTGCTGAATTATTGTTTGAGATATTACATAAATGATGAAAAATATTTTGTAGTTAACATAAGACTTAAATACCGAGCGATTCTGTTTGCAATACTCATATTCAATAATAATAATAATTAATAAATAAAAATAATGATGGTAAATAAAATAAAACGCTTTGTTTTATTAAAAAATATTTTAATATTAATTGCAATTTCATCATTTACATTTTAAATTAAAGTTGAAGTTTTACCGGAAATGACAACAAATTTGCAAAATATATATAGTAAATTGAACGAAACAATCTAAACATTATAAGTTTGGTATGGCTATCAAAATTTGAAGATTAAAAATATTTTGTTTGAGAATCCTTTAAGAGACCAATTACTTAAAATATTTAATTGAAAATTGTAGCGAGCGGTAATACTGGCGAACCGGCTGGTCGCCAAAGGCGGCTTGTTATTAAATAAAAGAAAATATTCCCAAGAATGAGTATATCTAAAAATTGAATTTGAGCTTATCTATAAATGGCAACTTATAGAAATGGAATTGGGACTTTATCTGTGCTTTTATATAATATATTAACTCAGAGGAAAAAATTCTTTCAAAATATTGAGTTACTAACATATTTTTTAAAGAAATTTATTTAAAAGAAAGTACAATCAGTTTAATTTATTTAAAATATTGATATTTTTTCTGCTATTATCTGACCATTAGAAAAAAATTTGCAATGTACCTGGATCAAGAAATCCGAAAGACATAAGTAGCGTGCAGTTGTAACGCGTAAAATTCAAGGACATTTTCTCTATAAAAAGAATGAAATTATGAATCGAAAAATTCTTTAAATATGAAAATCTCCTTTAACAGTATAGAATACAATCCCTGGGGTGCATATAGCATTTTTCTTCAAAAATATAGGATTTTCTGAACCGAATGAATTTAGAGACACTTTTATATACAGTGGTGGCCAAAAGTGTGGACATTTTTTGAAAGTTTCATGTTTTTGAAATTGGCGTGCCTGTACAATATATTAATTTTCACTTAAATACAAATGTTTGGATATCAAATTGAAGATAATTAAATGTAAAATTTAATAACAAAAACAGTATTACAATATCTGTATTAAAAAAAAGTTACGCTCATTTTAGTAGAACAAACAAATACATATCGTTTTGAATAATGACGTGTTTTGTAATAAAAGCGGACTAGCCAATCACAAACACTGAAGACCCATCAAATGTCTGTAACTATAATTTAGGTTATTTGGATGGTAAAAGAGTTATTGTTGTGGAAATAGTTTGCGGCATGATGCAAACTAGTACAATTAAATAGAGTATTGCTGTTTTTGAATATTTAAATTCTTTTTTTTATTAAACTAATTTTAAACTAACAACAACAACAAGAAAAACTGATTGGACATCTACAAAAACAAAAAGAAACCGAATTGTCATATTGAGAGAAAATGGCCTCTCTTATGCTGAAATTGCAAGACCAGTTGGTGGTTCAGTGACTAGTTCTGGTGTACGAAAGTTCTGTTTATGTTATGAAAAAATGATATCAGTGGAAAATAAGTCCAAATCAGGCGGAAAGAAATGCACAACTGCTACTGCCGATAGAAAAATTATACGGCTATGCCTTCAAGATAGAAACATTTCTTCAGATGCCTTTAGATGCGAAATGAATGCAGCGGGTATTGCAGTAAGTTCAAGAACAAAAAGAAGAAGGTTATCAGGATTTGGACTACAAGCTAGAATTCCAAGGAAAAAAACCATATTTAAATCAAAAGCAACTCAAAAAACGAGTTAAGTGGGCAAAAGAACACATTAAATGGTCAGAAAATCAATGGAAGCAAGTAATCTGGAGCGATGAGACTAAAATATCGCTCTTTAGTAGTGATGGTAGAAAATACGTGATACGTAGAGTAGGTGAAGCGTTTCATCCTGATTGCATTGAAGTAACCATAAAAACAACAAAAAATGCCATGATTTGGGCATTTATGTCTGCAGATGGTGTGGGCCGAATTTAATTGATTGATGGCATCCTGAATAGTAAAAAATACATCGAAATTGTCCTGGAACCAAAATTGATACCTTCCATCAGGGATTTCTTCCCCAATAAAGCACCATTTATTTTTCAGCAGGATTCAGCTCCATGCCACACAGCAAAAGTATGAAAAGCATGGTTTCAAAATAAAGGCATGGATGTATACCATGACCAGGAAACAGCCCTTATCTCGATCCAATTGAAAATTTGTGGCGACGTTTAAAAATTCTTGTACGAAAAAAACGTCCATCCAATAAAAGACAACTTATTGAATCTATAATTTATTCTTGGCATCATGTGATTACGAAAGATGAACTCCAAACACTCGTTCATTCGATAAAAAGACGCTGTGAAGCTGTCTTAAAAAATAAGGGTTATCCTACTAATTATTGATTGTGTAAGTATCACTTTAAAAAAATGCAAATCTAATATAGATCTTACTAAAATGAGCGTAACTTTTTTTGTAATACAGATATTGTAATACTGTTTTTTTCATTCAATTCTACATTAAATTACCTTCTATTTGATATATAAACATTTGTATTTAAGTGAAAATTAATATATTCTACAAGCACGCAAAGTTGAAAAACATGAAACTTTCAAAAAATGTCCACACTTTTGGCCACCACTGTATATATTGTTACGAAATTTTATCCGGGGGTTCGTTTGGATAGTGGAAGTGATATGGTGTGGAGAACGCTCAATCAGTAGAAAAAGAAACAACGACGTTTATTTACACGAAAACACACAGGGCAGCACAAAAATGACAACTATATACAGCATAGAGGACGATTATTGTCAGCCGAGAGACGTGTAAACAACAGCACACAACAAAAATCTACTGCAAACCGTAGCGCACAGCTCAGTTCAGCACTAGCTTGACTCCATCGCTGCTCTGCTAATCCCAGGAAGACCAGTTCTTCACCGTCGATTTCGACTACTCCGCTCTGTCGCTTCTGACTTCCGACTTCTGACCACGACTGGCGTCTGACTCTCCTGCTCTGGCAGCTGCAGAACCTTTTATAGGTCTCAGAAGGCGGGGCTAGAAGCCTCTCAAACAATCAGGAACGTTCGAGGCGTATCTCGGTGTCCAAAGTCGCCAAATTCATCGCCAAGTCGCCAAATGGTCTCCAAGCTCTGGGACCTCCGACGTGCCACCTGGACTCCGTCCAATATTGATGACTTTAAAACATTCTTGCCGATGATAGAACCAACTATGCTGGGAAGCCGAATTGCAGGTTTGTAACAATATATATTGAAATTCACCAAAAATTCAGCCTTGTAGTTGAAATATTATAAAAAAATGTGTATTTCAATTTTTATTTAAAAAATGTACGAGCTTTGAAGTTGGTATACACAGATGTTGGCATAGTTGAACTAGGCAAATAGGTTTCAGAAGAGAAAGAGGAAAACGAAATAGACGAAAAAGAAGAATATTAGCGAAACAGATGAAAAAGTATTAATGGAAAAATTATTGGATTATTGGAACATTTTTGGATATTAAGTAGTTATGAAAGCGCTCTTGTATGAGGAATTTCGGCTTTCTAAAAATAAATAATTGTCAAGAATATAACTGCATCGCGTTACCTTGTTGATACTAAGCAAGTAAAACCTGTTTTTTCATGTATATTAACAAAACTTTTAATAAAATAGGAGATATGTTTTATTTAATGACGTTTTATATTATATATATAATATTATATTTGTTTTATAATATATATTTAATAACTTTTTATATTGGTTATAATAATTTTTATTTATGACCATTATAGTTATAATAGATTTTTATTGTATTTGTATGCCTAATTGCATCGCATGTTTATTATAATGCAAATAAAAAAATCTTAAATTTAATAATCGAAAGATAATATTAGTAAAATTTTATAAATATTGAATAATTCGATGAGAAACTTTGATACATACAACCAATGACTATATTGCATATTGTAATTTTATTTATTGGCAAGTGAAAAAAGATCCAATTTATATGAACATGATTGGATCAATTTTTATTTTCCATTCGTTTAATTTGATTTTTATATAAAGAATTTACTGCTTTTATTGATTTTGTCTGCAAATATTAAAATGACAGAGAAATGCTTCCTAGTTGCATAATAAAAAATTATATTTTTTTAAAATATTTTAAAACTTATTTTAAAAAAACATCTCTTGCAAAGAAACTAATTCTATTATTATACATCTGTTCAAATCTGCGTGTTTCATTTAAAAAATAAACTTCGGTAACTTTAAAATGGCATACTTATCGAAATAAATTAGGTTAAGATAAACTTAATATAATAACACAATAATATTTCTTTATAAATATACATTTTGAAACCAGTACATTTTTGTATTCAAAATAAAAATTAATTCAACTCGAGCAATAACCGTTTTCTAGGGCAGAATGATAATCATCGAAAACTTACCGTTTTATTTGAAACAAGTTCTTTAGATATTTGTTATTTAGATTTGAGACAATTTATTACTATAGTTATTATTGAAATAATATAAATGTAATGCCATTGTGAATATAAAAGAATGCGAATATAAAGGTACAAATCATTGTATAATATATTGTTTTTATAAATCTTTCTCTAATATTAATTGTTATATAGTGCATTTTTCTTTCAAATTTCCTCTTATATTTAGCTTAATTTATTGAACCAATCCCCCCCCCCAAAAAAAAATCGATAAAATTCAGCTGAATTAATTTCTATATTAGGCTTAATGAATTCTTGCATTGCTTACACATGAAAATCTGCTGGTAATGATTTGGTAATTAGTAGGCATTTAAATAAACGAGAAGGGTGTAATAGTGGTTTAATGACTTCTTTCTTTTGATAAGGCAATTGCATCAATTTAATTTAAACGCCTATATTTATGCTTCCGGAAATTTTTATGATATTTTTTCGCATTAGGAACAATTAAAAAATGTTTAACACTGTAAAACATTTGAAGATCTTTCCCTTCTTTATAAACTGTGTAAGGAGAATTAATTCATGTACTTTTATGCTAATTGAAGCAGTAGTTAGAAATTTAGTAGTTTAGAAATTTTGCCAGACATCAATACCAAATAATAAAAATATATCAATTTAAAATGCTTTAAAATAAAAAAAAAGAATTAAGATCAAAATAAAATGACTCTCAAAATACAAAACTGATCTGACACATACATTTGTCTGTTTCCGTTTCATACTAGATATAATGATTTACAAACTATTGTCTCCCAAGTTAAACATGGATTTTGCTATATCCAATTTCTTAAAATTAAATAAATGCGATTGCTCAGTAATAAAACTTGTTTAATAATATATTAGTTTATTTAGCATTAATTTCATTGTATCATACATCGCCTTTATTTAATAATCTTAATGAGAGTCTTCAGTTATTGTATGCGAATGGATTCTAAAATCCTCTGCGCTTTTCTGCCGGTGCTAAAATGGGTTCAACACTACAAAATAAAGTGCAAGAAAAGATGAAAGGAAAATCTGTTTATATTTAAAAATAATTTTCGGAAATGCGCACATCCTTCCGTGTTTCATCCCTTAGTGAGATAGAATCGTTGAAAAGTAGTCGTCTCAGGATACTGAAACGAACAGTATGTAGAATGCTTTTAAAGTATGCTAAAGATAGTCGAATTTAATTTTAAGTGAATAATTTCTTCGATAAAAAAAGCATGAAAAGTTTTGAAAGTTGGTTTGTTTAATTCTTTTACATATTATTATATAGATAATATGAGTAAGAAAATGAAAATTCGCAACAAAGAATTCCCGTAGTATCCATGTTTTCTTCCTCGAGTAAACTGAACTTTCCAAATTAAATAAGGAAATGAAACATATTATTTTCTCCATAGTTCAGAAAACACAAATAATTAATTTTTGAGATCCAACCAAATTTAAAGCAGAAACCTCTCTTTATTTCTAGCAACCGAGATTGTGGAAAAAAATTGGAATAAAAAAACACGAATTATTATACATTTTCATCTCTCAGCATTCACTATTTAACGAAGAATTATTACACGAAAGTACTTTCCCGTTCTTTGAAAACACGGAAAAATTTTGAAATTTGATTTAATTTAGAAAAGCTTTTTACTTCTCTACTAGAAACTGTATTATTAAGGTTTTACTTTTTTTTCTAAAAATAAAATTTATATATTTAATTCAACTTTTTATTGAAAAGAAAACTTACTAATAAAAACGAGGCTTGCTTTCTTAAAGAAATTTTCAATCATTTTAATGATATCGTAGAGAATTTCTTTATCAGTGTTCATTATATTAATTCATTAAGGCGTTTCATTCTAAATTAGTTTCGGAGCTGAAATTGAAAGTTCTTTTTATGAAACTGTATTAATTCTATTTACAACAATTTTCAAATTTTGCTGCTTATATTAGATTTTTAATAAGATAAAATATATTGGACAAAGAAAAAATTTTTTTTTCCCATTTTGTGGCAGTTGATAATCTTCCTTTCATTATTTAAGGTGCAGGCTTCTTTTATTTGATATTTTATTTTTGCAAATAAGAAATTCAATAATAAATTTATTATTCATTTTATTACATACTGGTTGTTTGAAACGCTCAAGAAGGAAAATATTTTAAAACAACTAGAATTTAAATATTAAGGAATAGAATAATTTTAAATAAATTTCAATCGCCTATGAATTACGCTATTTTGTAGTGCATTTGAGATAAATTTCATCTTGTGATTTTACTCTATAAATAACAATAAATATGGAATAGATTAAAGATAAGAATGTGGAAAATAGAAAAATTTGAATAGGCCCTTTTATTATAATACTACAGATTCTATCAAAAATATAATTGTGAATACAAATATTGTGTTTAACAAAATATTAAATTAAAAACTAAATATTGCAAAATATAAATTTCAGAAATAAATATAGCAAAATATTAAAATATACGAGATTGATTGTATAGTATTATAAAGAAAAGCAATCCATATAAATTCATGAAAAATTAAAACATTCAAATTCTCAATATTTTGAAATTATTTCTATCAGAAACTCAACATTTTATGGTTTTTGTTTTGATAATATTTTGTATAAAAAAAGACTTCCTATTTTGAAAACAGTTGTAAAACGCGTTTAAAAAACTTATTTTTGTCATTCTCTGTAAAGAAAATATTAGTTTAAAGTTTCAAATAGCAAATTATTTGCATGATCAAAAATATTCAAACTAAGCGTATTCTATTTTATATTAAGATTTTAGTCACGGAAAATATGTAATATTTGAAGGATATTTAGAAATATAGAATTCCGTTGAATATTTGTGTCTATTTTATGTCTTTTCAATCGGAACTCGACGTTTTGAACATTATCAATTTAAAAATGTGGTTCAAAAATGAAGCATTCTCCTAATTTCAGTATAAGACAAATACTTTAAATGTTTTTCGATACTATTAATTCTATTATTTTGATAAGTAATCATATTGAAAAATTTTATTATTGCAACTGTAAATATTTATAAATAATTCTAGAGAAGGATATTTTTTATTCCTTTCGTGTTCGAAAATTCAAAATACAAATATTTTTAATCGAGACTCGTTAAAAAAATTGATAATGAAGAAAATGAAACAAAATGGTGCAATAAATGAAGTTTTCATATCAAAAAATATCAGAGGAAGTTTTAAATCCTCGAGTAAAATCTAAACTCGAATGATATGCGAATAAATAAGCTGGAAAATATTTTTTACTGTTTATCCCATTAGAAATTCATCTTGCACTTAGACATGTTTTGAATATTTAAAATCTTGAAAGAAATTCATTACTATCTTGAAATAAATTTCATCAAGAAAATTTTGAAATAAATTTATGTGCATGTACTTAAAAGCGTTGCAACTTATTAATTGTTTTATTTTTCTGCTACAGACTATTTTATAAAAGGTTATAAAATAGTCTATAGCATTTTGTATATTAGTTATCTAACAAAAATATGAATATTTTCGTTTGATAAAAGGATGAATGATATTTACCTTACTTCAATTCATTAAATATGTCTATTTCGAATTATTGAATTTTCATTACGAATTACTCCAAATTACTCCTTTTATTGAGAGAAAACCCCTCAGTTTGCTGTTGTCAAGATAAATTCCTAAAATATTAAAATACTATACAATTTACAGGTTGTACGATTAAATATGTATTGTTTTTATTGTTCATGCTTTAATTTTAATAAGTAATTATATTCGATGGCGAAATATATCACGTAATTTGAAGCATATCGTGGAAATATTTGTTAAGCTTTTTAAATATCTATTTCATTAATTAATCTCCTTCTAAACTCCTGTTTGTTTTTAAGGTGCAAGGAAAAATGCATTAATGTTTAATTTTTAAGGCAATGAATGAAACAAACACGCGAATCATATAACTGACAACTAAAAAAACGATTCAGAAAGAATATTCTGAAAATAATACAAAAATTTTGCTAGTTTAATAACAAAAATAATTTAAAAATCATTGAAAAAATGCAACATGAAGCGGGATTATTCACATAAAATTATTTCCCCATCATGCATTAATATCGCTTTTGCTTTTTTTATATTTTTAAACATGCATTGTTTTGTTTAATTACAATATTATACCTCGAATTAACATGTTTGACAGATATCTACTTATTGGATAACAGGACCTTCTCAGAGAAAGCTGCACAAAAGTTTAATTATATTTTCCTTAAAATATTCTAACTTCAAAATTGACTATATTAATTTTTTTCGGTTATATTTTAAGCTTCAGTACAGTAGTATTTTTGAATTCAACATTTGTAAATATTTAAATGTTTTAAAAATATAATATTTTCCAGTCATTTTTGTAAATGTAAGCAAACGATGAAGAATGAAAAAAAGAAAGAAAGAAAACAAGAAAAGCGAGATTATCTCTGTAACCTTTATTAACATATATTATACGATATCTTCACGATGTTTTCCGATATTCTGAGTGTTGGCCAATATCGTAAATATATAGAAATAAAGCGTTTGGGCATTTTGTGCAGATAGGGAATGCGTAAATTTCAGTTTCTCATATTCATATAATTCATTTAAAATGACACAATATTCTTGATACAGATTTCATTTTTCTACGTATTACGTTAACATGGTTTTTTTTATAGATAATCTTATACCTTTGATAAACTAACAGCACTTTTATTCTGTTTAAATCACAAAAAATAAAAAGATTTTTTTTCTTAAAATAAGGCATCAAAAACAAACTTAAAATCACATATTCCACAATTTTTTTTTCTGAATATACGTTGTTAAAACCATGAAAAAAGTTTTTTTTTAATATCCTGCGAAAGCACCTAAAAGCAATATCAGTTTAAAGAATGACATCATACTTAATCTTTGGTTTCTTTTTAATTAAATTTTCAATTTTGAATCATGGAGCATTACTATTTTTTAACGCTTCTTCTAATAGTTTTTTTATTTCATTATTTTCGTAGAATCAAGAAGATTTTGCCTTTGAAGAACATTGATATTGACACTGTCACTAAGTTGCTTCCCGGTAGAAATTGAATTAATCTGTCCTGCATTATCTCAGTCGACTGTCTAGGCAACAGAAAACTTTACTTAATAATTTAGCCGCAATGGTGAAAAACTTTTAATTCTTTTCTTTCAGCAAGCTAAGTATTTCTTTTCTAGGTAAATACTTTGCTAGATAATTGAAAAATCAGAAGCAAATTCTCCGTTTTATTTAAAGAATAAAGTTATATATTATATATATTGGGAGATTACGAAAATCTATCTCGATTTACGAGGCCATAACTATCATACAATTCACAGGAGCGGTGTAAAATTTTTGTTCAAAGTTCAATTTGAGGTATACAATCAAGAATCGTATGTAAAAACAACAGTTGAACTCTAACAATTTTAAAGTGTAATACCAGCACTTTTTCAATGGAATGTTTTCTCCATAGCGAAAAAAAAAATAGCATTGGAATGGTACCTGTTGCACAAAAATTACCAGCGGTAGTCAGAATAAGAAAAAAAAGTCGATGTTGCTGTTTGAAACTTTGAAATTCGGTCATTTTAACCGTAACTGTTTGAGAATGTTTTTCATATAATTCTTGAGTGTATACCTCAAAATACCTTCAACTGAAATTTCACCACATTCTTATGAATACTCATATATTGGGATTTTTTTTTTATAATCTCCCGGTATATATATGATATTTTAAAATCTAAATTAAATCCTAATTAATTTACAAAGTTTTTTCTTAATTTAGCACAATTAATTTCGTTCTCAATTTTTTTATTCTTATTTCCTGATCCGATTCTAACTCTTTTATTTAACTAATTCAACAGAATCTCTGTAAAATTGGCTAAATCAGCAGTTTAAACCCTCCAAGTAAAGGGATAAAAATTTGTCGATCTACACGAATTCTTTTAAAAGATACCTAGATTTCCCTATCCTAAATCGACACGTCTACAAAAATCCTTATCAGAATCTCATGGTATATAATGACCGGGGAAAATATTTATGTCCCCTTTTCGCTCATTTCTGCTCTTGTATCGCTTATGAACGGACTTCAGTTCGTCCGTGCTTCTTGTACATAAATTATGCCTCCCGAGATTGCATTAAGCAAAGTTTTAAAGTAACAAAACTGCTAAAAAATTATGTGTTTGCATTATATATATAATACTATTAAACCCATGTAATTATATTAAATAACCGGAATAATATTCTGCTTAACAATTTCTTTTTAGTATAGAAATCCAAATTTCCATATTATTGTCAATTTTGAAGTTAAACCTTGATCAGGAACCTAAGAAAAATGTCCTCAATATTGATGCCAAAGACAAAAACATAGCTAGTTTGTTTATCTAGACTTTTAATGAATCGACTCCAAAATGATTCCTCATTTAAAAACTGAAACAAAGAAAATTGCTTAATTTACTATTATATGGCTCTTACGACTTGGTCGAATCGATGTCAAATGATTAAAGTTGATGTATTCAGAATCTGAGCAGTAAATCAAAATAAAGTATTATTTAGAGCTTAACTTAATTTTATAGTTCAGTACTGACTAAAAAAATTATGAAAACTCTGACAAATTTAATTTGTTAAAATCTAATCTTCATTGGTATTGACTATTTAATGTCAATTAATTCTCTCATCCATAATTTGATGTTTATAATTTCCACAGAAAAGTACTTTTAAGAATGAAATGAAAGTCGTTTAAATTCGTAGTGAAATGTAAATGGTTATAATCGTATTTATTTTAATAGCTTTTTATCGGCTCTGTTTATTATGTCTGTGAGCTTACGTAACTGAAGAGATGAAACATCACGGGATTTACAGTTCAGAATCCATTCATGGTTATAAAGTGGCATTTAAAACTTAAGTGTGTGAGGTTATCTATAAACTGCACATTATTCTTTACACTAATGATTTCATTTCCTGTTTCCATATGCAATTGGCGCAAGCAATATGATGAAGCCGTAATGTAACGAAATCATACGATTAAATAATTAATGGGATTATAAAAATACATCAATGTCAATCAACAATCAAAATCTATTATTCAGCAAAATTGTTTTTATAAAATGCCAAGTTTCAGGAAAATTATAAAATAAAATCAAAATGGTATAACTAAATAATTTAAAAAAAAATCTGGAATAATTAGTTTTATGCAATAAATTGTTTTGATGGGGTACGTAAAATATATTATTCAATTTTTGGCAAAAGGACTTGTGTATTATTTTTTAATGAAAGCTAAATACTTCTAGATTCATCTTTTTTTTAAAGTTAACTCCTAATTTACTATCGTTATTTTATTTGAGATTGCGACACAATACCCTTGTAACATTCGCCGTTTTCCAGTACTGATAAGACATTTACAGCCAGCTGTGTCGTCGCTGTTACTTACTAAACTCCTGAAGGTAGCGATAGCTAGATGGTGGATCATTTCACCTAGGTAGTCTCGCATCTTTCCATTAGCCACTACAATTAAAGTCCACATGTGGAATTCCTCGTCCAAGAGGTATTGATAGTACCTTCAAAGAGAAAGTTGTGTCCAAACATCTGGATGCTAGATGTTTCTCTTTGTGAAAGGACCTTCCCACGACCCACTGGCGCCGCTGAGAGAACATATTGCTGAACCCCGATTGGCCGAAAAAGAGTTCAGATGACCAATGTAAATTAATAGGTGGAGATTGTCGTCGAAATGAAGTGCGGAGATTTTTTTTAGAAGGAGAGAAGAAACGAATTGCAGGAGACTATTGGACTACGCCCACGAGTTCAGAGTCCGTGAACCAACTGAGTTTCAAGAAACCCTTCGACTTTGACTGTTGTATCTCCTACTACAGGTGTAAATAACTATTTATTTAACCACTATTAGAACAAGTTGTTCTTTGTATATATAGGGCTGTAAAATAGTCTGGTAATTCTGATTCTTTATTTAATCAGTCTAGATCAGGACATTACAACCTAAATTGAATTAGCTATAATATTCTGTAGTGTTACTATTCCTATTTTGTTATTAAAATTCAAACGCGGAATATTCTTTCTAAATCACTAAAGTCTCTAAACTTGTTGTATCTCCCAATTTTTGTATGTATCAGTTCGATTTTTTTAGAAATTTCAAAATGTCTTTATTATAAAAAAGTTACAGAAATTTATCGGCCAATAGTTGCTATCATTCAGCAGAATATTTCCGTAACATTTGCAAGTACATGTATACAACAAATTTAAATCAGAAAAGAACTATAATTTCCCGAGAGCAAGGCACTCTTGTATATGTTATATATTGATAATTATGAAAATTTCAGCAAAACAGACTTATGAAATAAAATAAAATAAAAATCTTACACGCATATATCATTTTCAAGTATTTGAACATCAGCTGAAAATTATTCTTGCGAAAAAGATGGCGTTGTTTCATGTCTGAAGGTGAACAAAAAATAATATTTTATATATATACAGAGTGATTCAAAACTTATTGTTCAAATTTCATGGGGAGGTAGGGAATATCTCAGGAAATCGATTTCACATAGGAAAGTATGCCCACAAACTTCATCTGCAGAGACAAAATGAACAAGTGAAGTAGGAACAAGGAAACATTCAAGTTAAGTGGTAATTATTGGGACATTCCAATAAGGTAAAGTACATTCGTTGCCAGTAGGTGCTCAAAATTGTCACCATTTACACGAACACAGGATTCACAGCACCATGGCATCGACCACCGAACTTTTTCTGAACCCCCTGGCATATCACAAACAATGCCTGCTGTATATCCGACGAGATATGTAGTGTGACGGAACTCCAGACCATAGCACAAGTGTTACATGTGATTACTTCAACTGAACTGTCGGAGTTCAATGTATCGTCAGAGCGGGACCGACCGCTTGGCCACCCAGGTCATCTGATTCTTCACCCATGGATTTACTTTTGAGCTGGGCCATGAAAGTCCATGTGTACGAGAGTCCCGTCAACAAAGAAATTGATCTTGCTGTATGAATAGTGATCGCCGCAGGCATTGCCCATGATAGCCAGGTGTTTTAAAAATGTCCGGCAGTAAATGCAACGTCGCTGTGAATCCTGCGTTCGTGTAATGGTCATCTAATGTGAACTTTAACTTGCTGGAATAAAAGTCACATTCACTACCACTTAACTGTACTTTTTCCTTGTGTTCACTTCACTTGCCCATTTTGTTCATGCTGGTGAATTCTGCAGACATAATTTTCTATGTAAAATCGGTTTCTTGATGTATACCCTGCCTCCTCACAAAATTTGAGCGATAAGTTTTGAATCCCCATGTATGCATTATATATAATATCTTCCATTCCTTTAGAGAGATAAAAATGCTTTAAATGCCATAAATAATTATATTTTATGTTATTTCTTTCAAAACATTTCTCTGAAAACAAATCAAGTAAGTGTATTTACAAAATTTTCCTGATCTATTTGAAATATGCAGTAAAAATATTGATGATAATCAAATATTAACTCTATAAATACTGAAAGAAATACCAAAACTTCACGTTCAATGAAACTGTGGTGGGTGGCGAGACGTCTGCATGCCACAGTGAAATTTTCTTCGTGTGTTGTTATCTACCATAGATTGAATTCCCAAAGCCCGTGTTTGGTTCGTTAGAGATACTCACCCAGAATGGTTTTGGCGAAAAAAAATTTCAGAGAACTCTCAATGAAAGTCTGAGTACACATTTTTTTAACATCCATCAATTACGCAGAGCCTTCTTTTATATATTTTTGGCCTAAAAACATGGGCTGCAGTTGTGACTTTTTTTTTTAGGGAAAGTAAGTCTTATTTTTGAAGCAGAAAGAAAGTTCAGTAATCTATGAACGTGATTAAGGGTGTAAATGAACAAAAGTCCCACCTCTTTTGCTAATAAATTTAAATTGATGACTACTATCTACGATCTCGGGCAAAATTAATACACTGATAGCTCATCCTACCCGAGATAACTATAGAAATGCTTTAATTGTCAAAAATAATGAATCTGAAAATTCGCTACTCGGTCAAGTTAATTGTAGAAATGTAAAATTTTCTTTTAAATTATTATAATTATTATTATTTTACTAAATATGACTAAGCGAAACAGAATATTGCATGAAAACATAGATTTCAGAATTTTTAAAGAAATATATTTATTGATTTAAGGAGCATAAAATTAAATTGTTTACTTCATTTAAAATTATCTTTTCCCTAGTGAATTAAAATGTTTATCTTTTACAGGGAGGATCAACCAATTGTTATAAGGAACAGCCTGCAAGTATCTATTAAGCATATATTTAAAAATAACCAATAAATAAAAATGCATATATATCGTATACAAAGGCAATAAAAGTTGTGATTTTTGAGTTATTTTATATACACTGGTGTGCAAAACTTAAGCAACAGGTATGTTTTTTGCCATAACTTCACGAGAAATCATCTGAGATACATGAAATTCAGAAATGAGATACAGCATTTTGTTCTGAAAGAATGACGAAAGCATAGTTGCACAGAAATGAATACAATGCATACAGTATGGAATCAAGCAAAAAAATGCTTTATTGAACTCGTAGTATCGTTACACATGATTGTCTGTCCAAGAGGAAGAACAGCAAACAGATGTTCCTTAGTATGGGATATGCCCTCCCCTCACTGCAATGGTTGCTTCGCACCGTCTCCCCATACTCAGCACCAGATTGTCCAACAGTTCTTGAGGTAAGAGTGCCCATTCCTCAATCAGCATCTGTTTAAGTTGTCGGGTGTTCCCAGGAGGATGTAATCGTGCCGCAAGGCGTCTCCCCAAATCATCCCACACGTGTTCTATCGGATTTAAATCAGGGGAGCACGCCGGCCAATCCATTCGAGTGATATCTTCACTTTCCAGGAGCTCCTCAACAGCATGAGTCCTGTGTGGCCGTGCATTGACATCCATAAAAATGAAGTCTGATCCAATGGCACCTCGGAACAGACGCACATGGGGACGATCACCTCCTGACAATAGCGATCTCCAGTTACAGAACCTCTGTCGAAAACGTGGAGCTCAGTCCTCACGTTCATCATAATGCCTCCCCAGACGACAACTCCAGGACCACCGAAACGGTCTCTTTCCGGGATGTTACTGGGATGAAACTGCGTCCCGACCTCTCTCCAAATCAACTGGCGTTGGGAATCGCTTGTAACATCACGAAAAAAGACCGTTTCGGTGGTCCTGAAGTTCTCGTCTTAGGAGGCATTATGATGAACGGGCGGACTGAGCTCCACGTTTTCGACAGATGTTCTGTAACTGGAGATCGCTATTGTCAGGGGGTGATCCTTCCCCATGTGCGTCTGTTCCGAGGTGCCATTGGATCAGACTTCGTTCTTATGGATGACAATGCACGGCCACACAGGACTCATGCTGTTGAGGAGCTCCTGGAAAGTGAAGATATCACTCGAATGGATTGGCCGGCGTGCTCCCCTGATTTAAATCCGATAGAACATGTGTGGGATGCTTTGGAGAGACGCCTTGCGGCACGATTACATCCTCCTGGGAACACCCGACAAATTAAACAGATGCTGATTGAGGAATGGGCACTCTTACCTCAAGAACTGTTGGACAATCTGGTGCTGAGTATGGGGAGACGTTGCGAAGCAACCATTGCAGTAAGGTGAGGGCATATCCCATACTAATGAACATCTGTTTGCTGTTCTTCCTCTTGGACAGACAATCATGTGTAACGATACTCTGAGTTCAATAAAGCCTTTTTTTTGTTTGATTCCATACTGTATGCATTGTATTCATTTCTGCGCAACTATGCTTTCGTCATTCTTTCAGAACAAAATGCTGTATCTCATTTCTGAATTTCATGTCTCTCAGATGATTTCTGGTGAAGTTATGGCAAAAAACATACCTGTTGCTTAAGTTTTGCACACCAGTGTACATGTAGGATTGTGCGTTCATATTTGGGTCAATAGATCGTATCTTAACAACTGTTTAAAAGGTAATAATTTATCTTATTTCATTGGAAAATGATAAGAAGGCTTCAATAAAGGCATGGGGATAAGTTCAAAAATAGATACAAAAGTATTTATTGCATATCGTTCTTCTTGATACATAAAAAGGAATATAATCAAAGTTGAAAAAAATTAGATTTTATTTTATTGCCTCGATATCTAAATATTCAAATACACATCTTTCTCTAACTACTGAACTGAAATCATATGAAATTTAATTTATATGATTCAATTTCTACTGACACGCCGGTGTGTCAGTTGTAATTTCGTTGCTCATTTCTTATACTCACCCCTAAGGGCCAATGACTTTTCACTCTAATAAGAAAAGAAAAATACTAAGAAATACATTATCAGTATTAATAATAAAGATCCGAAATTGAAAATTTAATTATGAAACAGACGAAAATAAAATATGTTGACATCATTCAAGCAAATATTGATTTTGCTGTCAATTTCTTTAATAATATTAATCGTTCATAATTTTTTTTAAAAAATATATTCTTAAGGTGTGAATATATTAATTAAAAGAATGATTTGGAGAGGATATTCGATGATAAATGAGAAATTTAAATCATTCTAATATCTTTAATTCAACTGTTTTTTTAAACGCTTATATTACAGTCCTATGAAAGTAAAAAATAATTCTAAAGAGACGCCAATGATATAAATAAAAAAAAAAGAAATTTTAAATAATGATATTTTAGCATTGGAACTCTATGAGAGAATATGGTGACTTATGCGAAGTTATATTAAATAGATCATTCCTTATTATTTGTTATGGAGAAAATAAAATAAAAAATGACTATCACACCACGATAGAAATTAATTATGTTAAATTAACTAATATCTGTTAATAATAGTAACGCGGATATATTACTTCATTTTCATGTTTTATTTCTTTAATTATGTTGATAGTAAAGAAGTAAAATGTTTTATCTTTTATTAATAACTAAAAAGTATTTACAAAGATTGGAATACAAATTATACATTGCACTTTCTCAATTTGTAGAAAACGATTTTTTTAAGCTAATCTGCCTGTGTGGTGTTTTAGTTCTTAACGATATACTTTAAACGTATCTGTTTTTGTTACGATATAATATAATAAATAATGCCCAATTCAGAATTTTGGAGAAGTAATTTGTATAAGGTCAGGTTTTTTTGTTAAGGAAATAAAAAGGAATTTATTTCTACTCAAGTAGAAATATTAACATCTGGCTGTGTTTCAACAAAAATTCAGAAAAACGCAATACGTGCATTCATTGCATAAAATAACACCATTTATTAAAAAGTTTCTTTTCTGGCACATGTTTGAAAAAAAAAATCAAATTTTTGTCAAATTATTCAAGAAATATTCGTCTGTAAATTAAGAAAAAAAAAGAAAAAAAGAATAGCCTTGTAATGAGTGATTTTAAACTTTAGATTCAAGATAACTCTTAATAGGCAGAAAGGAGCAAGAAAAAGAAATCGGACTGAAATCATATATTTGCAATTGTAATGCATAAATGTTTCTAATCTTATATAATTAATCTTTTCTAACCACCATAAACAAGTTCTCCTTTTCAAGACAATTAAGCCCTTTAGAATTTGGATGCTTATGTTTTATGATACTTTCAGAAACTGCAGCATAAAAAGTCATTTGCTGCACATTTCTATTTGCAAAATGTAAATAAATAGTATTTCAGATAATATACAATTTTCAGAGTTAAATCAAATACAAGTAATTTTATAGACTGGAAAAACAAATTAAACAACATTTCGAAATTACCACATCAAAAATACAAATTTGAAATTTCGAATGTCGAAGTTGATTACAAGTTGGAATCCTTGAATCAAAATTAAATACAAGAAAAAATTACCAGGTTGCATTCTATTACATAGATTTTTTGGTCATTAAGTGCTTTTTTACATTATATTAGCAGGCTGGAATACTGTTTGTAAATTGCGTAAATTGTGGATCAATTGTGAAATAGCATTGCAAATTATTGTAATATTTTCAGAAGATTTTTAGTAAATTGACTGCTTTTAATTAAATTGACTTGTATAAAGACAATGAGTGGTACACTCATGTTTATACATTAAGAATATTTTATATGGAAATAGTGTACTTGAGCAAAAGACATGCACTATAAGACAATCACACGTATATGTAAGTAAAACATATTTCTGTTCCAAATTTAAATAAGATATTAGGTGAGGCCGACACGACATTAAGTGAAAAAGATCGTTTCCTGAATTGTATAAAAGTGATCGTTAGGCAAAACTATGCAATTCCCAACTTATGTATAAATCAAATAGTTTCATAATCTAATATTTATGATTCAGAGGGCAATTTGAACGATTCTTTACACGTCGTCATTTTCAGACTTCTAGAATGTGGCTGTAATCAGATGGATTTATCCCGAGAAATTTCCACCTACATATTATAAACAAGATTAGAAAATTATGTATATAAAATTTGTTATTTATATACATAATACTTTCTGTATTCTTCGTATATGAGAAATTAAAGAAATTCTTATTTTAGTTAAATACATCATTCTAAATACACCATTTTTGTTAAATACATCATTCTGAATACACCAACAATTATCATTCGTAATGAAATATAGACAGAAAAATACGAGTGCATTTTTTCTCAACCATACAATTTTCCTACTTTTAATATAAAAATATGACGATTTTCAGGTTGTGACATGGTTTCGTCACGGAACATACGAAGAAAAAACGTGAAAGGAAAGTTTCCTAAATTAAGGCAACTAGAGATTGCCTCAAAAGTCGCGTTCGAGAAAAAAGAAGAGAAGTTAATGTCATCTTGTGTGTCCTTATCTTAAATAATTATCTTTTTCAAACTTCCTTTAAATTTTTTTCCATGTTCTAAGATGTATCTTTTTTTTTCCTTGTCACAGACGTCTTTGTATTTATTTATTTATTTCGTGAAACGGTGGAAACGATCGCTCTTTTAAGTACAGTCTGATAAAGATTTCATTTTCTGCACTTTCTTTCAGCATTGATTTATTCATTAGATTACTATGTATATATATAATCATTTTACACACACATGTTTTAGAGAAATTTAGCAATTTTTCTTTTGCATTATTCTTTTGTTGATACTATTTACCCTAATCATTCATGAGGATTATAATAAGGTATCTCAGTATCATTGAAAGATAGGTTTTTAGCACATTCTTATTTCCTTTTTTTTACTATACTAGTTTCATATTTATTTGATAAAAGTTGTTTTCTATTTTCTTAGCATTACTAGAAAATTAACATTTTTCTACAACATAATGATCGAAAATTGTAAGCACAAAGTTCATTATAGGATCTCTTAATGCAAATAATTATAATTTATTTACAATATTCTCCCAATGTTGCATTATTTCTTTGAATTCTCACTTTTTTAATTTTATCTAATTAAATGACATTGTATTTGGATGTTTTTTTTACTAATTTTAATTAAAAATAGAATTCCTAGTACTCTGTAATGGTTTATAGATTTTATTCAATATGACTATTATCATGAAATTATAGGTCACTTGTTGATATTTATACACACGCGGGAAATCATCACCAAATGAAATCGCCAACAAATGAATCCATAATTCAATCATCTTGAATTTTCTATGAAGCTAGTCACCTGAGTTTATCAACTAGATCGCTGAGAATATTGAGTGTAGTTGATTTCAAATAAATTGTTTAGATAAATCTTTATGCCCAAAACTCCGCCAAATTGTTTAAAATTAAAACCGTGTTATTTTAATTTTTTTAGACTGAAGTTCTGTTCATCATGTACATGAACGTTTCTAATAAAGACAACGCCATAACGTTAGAGTTTTATTAAAAATGCAATTACCCGGTTCATGTAATTTTGAAATTTCTCGGTATTATTTCGCTTTATTTGTCTGGTAATCTATACAGATGCTGAACAGAATTCTACTTTAGCTTTCAACAGTGGAGAACATCACACGATTTAATATTTAAAGGAACAATGAAAATGGTTTGAATTTCAGGTTAAGAATGTAGTCTATTAGAAATGAAGCAATAAAATATTTTTAAAATTTGTCGAAATTGAGCAATCATTTCCTCGGTTACATTTCGTATAATTAAAAATACATTTTCTTTTCATATTTATAGGATGTAAATTAATTCTTTGCAGTAATGTTTTTTCGTAAATTATGGCGGAAAAACGCCAAAAATTAAACTTCATATTAATTAATGAAAATTAAAATTAATTCTTTGTAATGTACACATTCTTTGCCTCCAAGGTATATACGTTCCAACTTTTATATCTGTAAATTTGAACGGTGCCTGTTACTTTTCTTTGTACTATGAGCCAAATTTGGTAGCTATAGGCTACATGGTCTGACCTGTAGATCGCCAACACATGTACATTCATCTTTATTATTAGTAAAGACGGGGTTTAAAGAAATTGAAAATCGCCATATAAATGGTATTGCTTTTATTATGGATCGCCTAGATTTAGATGATGTTAAAAGATACAAATAATTGGTACACTATTGATACTTGAAAAAATCTCGTAATTATTTTAGTCTAATTTTATCAATTGAACTTTATATTATATGAAGAAAATACAGGGCTATTTTTCAGATTGTATTTCGTGACGAATATGGCGTTTGAATCTGTATCCTCTTTCCAATTTTTCAAGTCTTATCAATTACTGGATTTCGGATTTAAATTGGATAAACACATCTGATCTGTCTCATATTAGTCAATAACAATAAAAAGTCAAAAAAGCAATTAGTGTTTTGAAGTGCATTTACGATATAAAAATGCCTTCTACGATGTAGAAATATCGAAATAGCTATTAGGATATTTTTACTAATCAGTTTATAGAAGCCAGAGGAAACTCGGAGCAATACCGGAAGTAAGTTCGCAATATTTAACAGCTATCAGCGTGCTGTAGAGACAAATGATAGACAAGCAGCTAATTGCTGGTCTATCATTTGTCTCTAATGGCTTGTTTCACAACATCGGACTTGTTACCGGGTCTTAATGCGCTTCGTACCTATATTTGCCAATGCTCGTTTGGTTGAATCTCATTCCAAACTATATACCCTCCGACCTCGAATTCGACCTTATCAACAGGCTACTGGTTAGAGATTTGTTAAGTGAATAATCTTTTTAATTCTTTTTCTTAACTGAAGTTTCTACATTAGAGTTATTTTCCAATCATAGAAATAAATTAATCATGAAATGAAATTCAAAGTTTTGCAATTTTTTTCCCTAACACTCAATTTATAATCAAATTTATTGTTATAATTATCAAATAAATTTAGTAGTAAGAGTAAGAAATCATTGTAAAATTTAATGTTACATATTAATTATAAAATGAAAATCTTGAATATTGATGGCAGAAACATCCATGAACTATAATCTTATGAAATTAAACATCTGTCCAAATGAAGGAAATTTAAGCAAAATAAATAAATAATAATTAAAAAAAAACATTCAATTTTCGATTTTTAAAAAAATATATGAAATGTTTTGGAACATGGAATTAAAGAAATTCGTTAATTTTAAACAAATAGATTTTTAAAATAAAAATGAATCCTTATGTTATATTGCATGAGATATATAAATTAATAAAATAATACGAGGGGTGATCCAAAAACAGTTTACTAGGCAAAGGAAACTTTCTTTATCAACAATAGACACAGAATACAAATGGTAATTAAGAGACATGTGTGTCGGTGATTTCTCTACATAACCACCAAACCTGTTGAGGCATTTATCACTCCGCTGGAACAATTTTTTAACCGGTCTTGGTAATAATCAGGTTCCTGGCTGCTGAACCAGTTCTCGGCACTTTTTTGAATATCACCGTCAGATATGAACCTTGTTTCGGATAAGTGTTTCTTCAATGCCGGGAAAAGGAAATAGTCACTGGGAGCCAAACCTGGGCTGTATGGGGGTGGCTCCAGACCTCGCACCTAAACGTTTCCGGAAATCTCACTGCCCTCTTCAAAAAAAATGACACCATTTCGCCACATGTTGTCTACTCATTGCTTCGCACCCGTACACTTCAGCGATTTGTCTGTGATTGTCCGGTGGGGACACATTCTTAGCCTATAGAAATCGTATCATGGCTTCCACCTCTGTGAAAGACCACTTCTCTAGACGTCTTGCCCTTACTATAGCTGTTTCATGTTTCAGTACTAACATTATCTGCTCGAACAACCGGTCTAAGACAATTAAGATCGTCTGTCTCCAATCTGGGTAATAATATTCCCATAGACAATTTCTACTTTCCAAATGCTGCTGCTTGTAAATTTTTTTCATCACCCCTCGTACTTCCTTTAAAAACAAATGAATAAATATGTGAAAATTTTATTATGTTATCGATGCTGTGTTTGTATATTTCACTTATGAAACCCTTTCTGGGTACATACTCCATATCCATACCACATTATTTTTTCAAACTTCAGTGATATTAGTTTTATTTAAAATATGTAAGGATCTGTTTTTTTATATGAAATGAACGGATTTCCATTTATATTGAACACAATTCCATTTTTCTATGAATGAAATTCCATTTCATGAAGTTATTTTACAAAATATTGAAGAGTTTTTCCCATCTCTTTCAATCAGATATAGTAAAATATTTGCATTTCACCAATTTAATTTTAGATTTATAGTGAAAGTTTGTGATATACGAGTATGGATTTCTACGAAAAATATGCTATTTTAAATGATTTGTATAACGTTAAATGAATTAGAGATACAAGAAATCTGCTTCTAAAGTAAATAAAAACATTTGCTATAAAACTGGTGAAATATTGAGTTGAAATATTTGTTATGCTTTAAAATATCTTTTAGCTGCATTGAATGGCTTTACTGCTGTCCACATAATGCCATCATTCCGGAGATTAGAATTTTTACAACGAATGATTTTAGAGATAATTCTATTTATTTAAACACAAGGAAAGTACATCCTGATAACTGTAGCCTTGCATCACACAAAAAGTTTAGAATGTCAAATTTGTTTTAGAATACGAGAACACTGAAGATGGAGGTTATAGCCAAGATGGTAGATGACATTATTGAACATGACAAATAGGTTTCAATAAAGAAAGAAGATTGTAAAATGTCAACCGAAAGTAGTAAAAAAACAGTGCTAAATATTTCGCAGTATAATAATTTTAAATAATTTATTGTAAACATTTAATAAGAAAATAATATCATTGAATTTCTGTTCAAAGTTATGGAATTCACCCTTAAAAAGGCCATCGTTTTAAATCGGAATCTTAATCGGATAATTTTAAAACGCGATATTAGCGAAAATAAACAGAATTGAGAGTAATTTAACCTCTTATAAAAGCTGCAATACAAATTTAATTTACATTTGAAAATAATCAAATTTTCATATAAGAAAAAAAATTAAGAATGCTATCTTTCAACTAATAGCAAATACCATTTATACCGAGAGAACCATGCAATCCAAACAATAACCACAAGACTATTATTTTATCTGAAACAAAGCTTTCATTGAATCCCTTTGAATTAATATTATAAATGAAACTCCTTTGTGAATATAAAATAATACAGAGACAAATACAGAACAATAACTCATTGTTGAACTTATTTCTTTTTAATCTTTCAACACATAAATTAAATGCTCCATTGTTAATTTCCTTTCCAATTTTTTCTCCTCTATTGAACCTTTAAAATAATAAGTGTTCAGTTGGTGGTGAGAGTAGGCTTAATGAATTCTTGTACTGCTTGCATACGGAAATTTGCTACTAATGACTTGGTGATTAGAAGATATTGTAGTAAATGAGAAATTCGTAGCAAGACGTTAATGACTTACTCCCCCTATCTTGAGGTAATGGCTTTCATTCAATTTTAACACCATCTTTCAGGATTTTTTTAAGGGGAAATAATTGAAAGTATTTGGCAATTGAAAATATCTGAAGATCATTAATTATTATTTTTAAAAAACTCAGTTGAGAAAAGTTTTTGATATTGCTTTATGTCAGTATAGACAGTAGGTACTGCATTTTGGAATATTTGCCTTTTGAAGAGTGATTCCCATTTCCCATCAAAACTATCTAGAGTTCTTTTTGAATTCTACCACTTTTATATAGGTAAAATAAAAAAAAAAGCCCGGAATTTCTCAAAACCTGCAATTGCTGTTTTCCATGTTTTAATAAGAATTTTAGAAATATTAGAAAGAACAGAAGATGCAATTTTTTTTGAGAGCGTGAATGATCTATTTGTGAGCTAGCGTTTCAAGTTTATTTAACGCTCTGTCTAGTACAGACAATGTAAACGATGTATAAAATACTGACTTTTATAATAATTTTATACAATAAAAATGATAAAGTATATGGCAAATTTGAATGAAATGAGACGCAAAAGTAATAATAATGAGTAAAAAAGTAATAAATACAATAAAAATGGAGAAATAAAGGTAAATTGAATCGTTTTGATTCACTTTGCAAATTGGATTTGTACCTGAAATAACCAGATATATATGGAAAGCACTGACATATTAAGAGACAATTTTTATTTATTTGACGAAACAATAAAATAATATTTAAAGGTCTAATGATTTCTGATTAAAAATTTGCATGTGATAATATCTCAGAAAGAAATTCTTGTATTTAAAAGGTTAGACTTATTTTTGGACAGCAAATCTTCCGTAACACCTGCTAAAACAATTCGTTATGTCACATGATGTGTGTGACATTTTTCGCCACATATTGCATAATAAACGAAAACACTTTTGCAGTTATTGGCCAATAAAATATAAGCATTTCTGTTTTTTCATCATTTGGACCTGTTTTTGGATAATTTCACAAAAAGTTATAAAAGAAACCTTAAAACTCAAATTTATTGTCATTTTTTGTACACAATATTTAATTTATTATTAAATGTAATTCATCTTCCGAAGATTGTCAACGATTAATTTTATTAGACTTCATTTACTTTATTCTGTAAAACTTAATTTTCTAAACAATTTTAACTAGATAATAATAGGCTGTTTTACCGTCTGAATCTATACGTGGAATGCGTCAAGTATGATTAAAAACCTTAGAGAACATTCTATATCAAGACCATTTTCGTAGAACCATCAAATTTGATAGATTGTTGATATAAGAATATTAAAACACTCACCAAGAAAATGCTTTTTATAATTTTAATCGAATTTTTAATTAAAAATTAGTCGATATATTAATGTTTATTCTTATTAACATAGTTTTTATTGACATTCAAAAATTATATAAATCACATTTCAAAATTCAAAAAAAAAAAAAAAACTCTTCCAGGGATGACATTATTACTTTGCAAGTTCTCTAATTTTAATAAATTTTCAAAATGTAGATATTACAAAATAATACATTTTGTTGATTTAGTAAATACATTTATCTCATTGTCACATTCGTCTGATAATAATAAATAATGTTTTTTTTGTGTGCACATCATTTCCATAATTAAGAAATTAAAAAAATAATAAAATAAATGAAGGAATCAATGCTGAAAATGATTTGTGATATGCTAGTGTTTTGAAATTCTATATATTCATATATCCTAAGTGATAATAATACAATTGTAATATTTTCAAAATATCTTTATCAGTGAATCACAAGATTGAAATGCGTTATCAGGTAATCATAAAATAAGATTTCGTTTCATAGCATTGCGCTACTTGGTACATGTATAGAAAAATTGATTTCCACCGTACTCATAATTGTTATCGTAGTTATTCCACCGCACTCATAATAATGAATTGAAAATAAAACCCTTAATGCAGTAAACAAATCTTCTTTTAAGAAGAGAGATAAAAGTTAATTTAAAAAAAAATATAACTAAAAAATTTTTTCAACGAATTTGAATTTTTAAAAAAATGCAATCGCTTTGCAACTGTTTACAATCGTGTTCTCGATAAAAAGGCACTATTATAATATTTTAGTTGTTTAATAATATGTTAATCTATGAAATAAATTTTCTTGAAAAAGGCATAGCCTGGTAGCATGATGATAAAGTAGCTCTTCAAAGATTCTACAATATCTATAACTATGCGTCATAAATACAAATATAAAAAAATAATTAAAAATTAAAATAAACATTTTTTAAATATCTAAAAGCGTATTTAAAAATCGTTTTCCTTCAATGTATTTGTATCCCTCTAATTAAAAGTTTGATGATTATAGACATTCATGCTGAATTACTATAATGTATATTCGCGAATTGTTTAATTTAAGCATGGCACGTTTTTTTGTTTATTAAACTATGATATAATTGTGATAAAATTCAAATTAACTTTACTTATGTTAATCGTTAGCATTTAAACACTCTTGGAGAATAAGCGGTGAAATTTAAAAGTTTCATTAAATGCTGAACTACGGACATTTTCTTAAATCTATCGAAATTTCTTACACTCATACTCAAAAATATATGCAATTTTTTAGAACAAAAGCCAAAACATTAACATTTTAAATAAAATAATAAAATAATTAAAATTTTTATTATTTATTTTTATTCCCGATTTTTCAACATGTTTTTATTTTCCTAATAAAACATTTTGAAGCAATTTATAAAAAAGAAGCGACTATGATCAAAAACATTGAAGTTATTAACATTTATATTCCCTTTGAATATAAATAAATATAAATTTTTATTAAAAAATCTGTCTGAAAAGTGTTTTG
Organism: Argiope aurantia; assembly: GCA_026543865.1. Lineage (NCBI taxonomy): Eukaryota > Metazoa > Arthropoda > Arachnida > Araneae > Araneidae > Argiope > Argiope aurantia. The sequence goes on along the minus strand of JAPMOR010076162.1, from coordinate 381,019 downwards.
AAGAATTACTTTTATTATTTCCTATTCAATAAATAATTATCGAAAAAAGGCATAAAAGCAATCAAGAAAAAGTTATAAAATTATATATTATTGAATATTTTCATGTGGAAAAACCTGCATACACAAACCTTTTAATATGGACATTTTAAAGTAAAACTATTTTTTTATAAGCAATTCCTTAAAAGAATGAATCTTTAGAACTTCCCAATATAGATACTTCTGTGGCATCTATATTATTTAATCACAATGTCTAAAATAATTTTAAAATGCAAAACATTCAGTCAACTTTTTTCTCATAATTAAGAACCTAACAACTGATTTTTTTTTATCTTAGCATAAAACGTGAACTATTTGCCGTTCCATCAGCAGAAGAAACAAACAAAAAAAAAATACTAAAAAATTCTTAAACCTATTCATGTATTAGTAATTATTATTTTTAATGTGAATTACAAAAAAAAAATAGTTTTTATGATGCTGGTATTGGATATAACGAGAAAATTTTCAATTTGATTAATGATTTAATTTGCAGATATTTTTCTACTTTTCTTTCTTGGAAAATTCCAACCACCTTTTGTTCGTGATATTGAGATTTATATATTTAATTAACTTTTTTATTGAAATAAACACTTCCAAAAAATTTTGCGTATTTCAGAAATTTGTAATCATTTTAATAATATCGTAGAGATGTTTTTTATTAACGTTCTTTAAATTAATTTATTAAGTTGTTTCTTTCAGATTGAAAAATAAAAATTTTGAGAGCTTGAGTTTAAATTATTTCTACATAAAATGTTATTAGTCTTATTTATAAAATTTATTTAATTTCTCCTCTATAGAATAATTTCTAGATGCATTCGCAGTTATTTTTGACACTTGCTATTCATTCTTGTAAGTAATCTATTTTTTAAAACTTAGATTCAATTAGGAATAATAATTTAGACGCTTTTCTTTTATATTTCATATTTATAAAGATGTAATTTCCAAATATAACTTTCTCTTTAATATATATAATGGTCCGAAATTCTGTCCCAACAATAGCATATCAGAAAACTGAAAGCTTTTAATAATTAGTTAATAAATTAGTTTTACTGAAATTTCAATCCCATATGTCTGGTGTTCATCCTGTAATAAAAAGTTTTAAATACAATGTTTAAAATTTCGTATTATTCATAATAAATTGTGAAATAAAATAGATTAGAAAATGTAGTGTAAAAGCAATGAAAATAGTTTGTAAAAAGTAGTAAATAAGAATGTAGTTTTATTAGGATATAAAAAGTCTAAAATGGAATTTTTTCAAAACAATGAACATGAAACAAATTTTTAAAACAGTTCGATATTCTACACGATAAAATTAGCAAGCTAATCTCCATGTCAGTGACCGGAAACTGACAGTATACTTTTTCGTTCAGATTACATCAGTCACTGACCAAATATTTGTATGATTTCCTTTCATACCAAATTCAGTCATGGTGATTGATGCTCAGGCCAATCATCGACGACGACAAGCATAATTTGGCGTTGGCATAATAAGGCATTGGTGTGTAATAGTTAAAAGTTAAACTTTGGAGTGAATTTAGTATTTATTTTTTTTAAAGCTATTGTCAAATCCTTGGCAAGCTCTTGGCGATTAATTACTGGCATGTGAATACTAATATTCGAAAATCAAATTTGTGCTTTAGTTGGTTGGTTCGTTGTGAGTTTTAGTGGCGCAAGAGCCAGCTTGGCTACACTGCGCCATTTGTGTTTCAGATGCGGTCTTCCAGCCCAATTGAAATTCAATTTAACCACATATCCACATTTATAATCAAAATTTTACACACCAAATTAGTTATATTTAAGGCATTGCACTTCTAAATAATCGCGTTTACATGCTACTGAAAGTACAGATCGACATACAGTCAAACCCGTCTTAGATTTGGCTTAAAATCTGATAGGCTTATACACTACTGATATTAAATATGTGAACCGAATTTCCTCTATAGAGCTATCTTTGTTTTGTAGTTATCGTTTAAAATTATTTTTGAATAGCCGAATAAACCGATTTCTTTTTAACTGATTTTTGTCAAAATTTAATAGAAATCTGTAAATTTTATGTAACGCGACCTTATACCAGGTTTCATCTGTATAGCTCAATTTAAAAAAAAATGTCGCAAACAGACAAACAAACGAACAGGCATTTCTCTTTAAATGGGGTAGTTTAAAAGGTGCAGATAAGTGAAAATCTCAATTTTAATTTTTTGACGATTATAATACATTTTCTATACTTTGAGTACAAGAAAATAAAAATTCTATTAAAAGGCAGAGTTTCCTCATAACCGTTTGACTGATTCTCGAAATTTATCATTTGTATAATATTGCTACAAATCTGTAATGCTCCTTTCCAGCGTAGTTAGTTCAATGACTGACAAGACCGTTTTACGATCAGCTCTGTTGGATGTTGATCGGATGACAATCATTGATCCCAGGGCTTGGCGACATACTTGTGGATGAATTTGGCTATTTGGGTGAAAAAATAGAAAATACTGGAATTTTACAGAATTTTAGCGATAGAGATACTAGTTACGAAGATATGATTGACTGTTCGAGAACATTCTCTGTTGTATCTTGGGAACTATAAAAGGTCGTACGACAGAGCTGGCGACAATGTTTAGAATTCAACTCTGATTAATAGTTGAACTAGTTCCTCTCCCTGAGCGCTTCGAGCGGCTGGTCAATGTTGTACTGTTTGCGTTCTGTTGTTTGCGAGAAGTGTTGCCGTGTATTGCTTGTTTGCGTCTCGGCTGTGAAATTGCTGTCTTTGTATTTGTTTCTTCGTGCATAATAAAAGTCGTCATTTGTTACCGAGGCATGTTGACTCTTCCTCTCCATATACCCACTACAAGTGAACCCGTTAACTTTACGGTCTTTGTGGAAGAAGTTCCGTAACAATATTAAAGCAAAACCCACCTTAATATTTTTTCAGCAAATGCAGAAAATATTAATTTAATTTAGAATCAGTTTTGATATTCCTTTCATTGTCTTGAAAATTGAAATATTTTTTTTTATTTCTAAACTTGATAATGAAAGAAATCGAAATTAAATGTGGTAATAAACAATTTTTAAAGCCACTAAAACAATTTCTTTTAATCGGACATAGATAATCTAAAATTTTGTTTATAAAAATAATTGAAACTTTGAAATAAATATTTCACTTTTCGTTCCTTTAAAAATTTTGCACAAGATTTCTAGCAAAAATTTTTGAATATTAAAAATGTTAATCAAATAGATTTATCAATATCATGGCATTAATCATTTTGATAAATTTTTTAAATAATTTTTTTCCAGACATTTTATACCGCTTTAAATAATTATTGCTTTTTATGTTTCACTATATTTAAAAAATAGAGCTTAAATAAAATGCATTGTAATTAGGCCATTTCAGTTTTTTAAATTATTTATTCGGAAGCATTGAATTTTAACCATGCTTACAACCAGAAGTCGTTCTTTTTTTGGGGAGAAAAAAAAAAGACTAATTTTATTTCTACCAAAATGAATACCTAAAATGTTAAAATAAAGCTCAGTTTAAAGGGTACATAATTAAAAATTTATTGGGTTTTCTTCACCGCGCATTAATTTGAATAATCAAGTTCATTTCGCTGCAATTCATTTTATATGCCTTTAAGCATTATGTGGGAATTTGTTGCATTAATTAAATAAATAATTCATTAACTCATAACCTTTCGTACTTCAGTTATTTTAAATGGCAACGAATCACTCTCAACTTTAATTATTATTTGATTATATGATATTTGATTATGCAATCATGAAAATGGTATTAATTGATAAGGAAACAATGAATAAGAGATGATTTCTGAATCAAAAACGAAATTTCAATTAACACCATACCTTTAAACATTTTATAATTTCGTAATATTATTAGACAAAGTATATTAATTACAATAAATTATTAAACAATAATCATTAATCAGTATTTAGAAAACATTTTCAAATTTTTCATTCATGATGGTGCAATATTTTCAAATATATTTATTTTTCCAGTAGTTACTTCAACATTCTTTTTTTATGCAAATAATCTTGCATATCTCATAATGACATCAGTATTTTTATTCTTTAAAAGATATAAAAAATAATGACATTTTCTTTTTATATAAGGAGTTAAAAACGAACTAAAAAATCGTCTACGAGATTATTACTTGTCTCCCGAAACAACAAAGATGAAAGCTGAAAATTATTCTTTTTAAAATGCCGGGCGTTGCAGACGAAAGCACTTAAATGCAATATCAGTTTCAAAAATGACAGTATATTTTATGTTTGGTGTATTTTTTGATTGAATTTTCAATTTCCTATCATAAAATATTATTTTAAAAAATCGTCTGATATATTTTTTCTTTCATTATGTTAGATGACGGAAGATTATTTTGGTTTTTTAGGAAGAAATGAATGGACCTTGGTTTATATTGACAATGTCACTTGCATATTTCCCGATAAATTGAATTAATCCCTTCTACAATATTTCAGCCGATTTTTTAATCAACAACAAAAAAAACTTGAATAATAATTTAGCCAGTGAGGTGAAAACTATTTTTTTTATTCCATTAAAAGAAATATTTTACATAATGTGAATTATTTAACAATTTTTTCCCATTATACATTTTTACTTGATGTCTGAATTTTTTTATAATAGATTGCCATTTTTATTTGATGATTGGATTGGCATGCGAATATTATTACATCCAACGTAATATTAATGGTAAATAATAATGTTAACTAAGGCTTGAGAATTTTTTGAAAATGATTAAGTACTAATAATTTAATGTAGTTAAAAATTAGTTTAAACAGAATATATGATTTATGACTTGAATTTGACTTCAGAGATAGTATCATAATATATGAATTTGGATGTGAATTAATCAGATTGATGTTGCACAAATCTGTCACACATAGTTAGCCATAGCCAACTCCATTAATCTCTCAACCTTATGAATAAAGGATCTTTATTCTGTTACCTTCAACATAACCGATCAAAATAGTATACATATTAAAAAAATTAACCACGAGGATATGAACTATGATTCAAAATAAGTCACTTTCTGCGTCCCCCAAACCTCCATTCCTTATAGAAATGAATCAAAATCATCATCCTCAGCTTCTTCAGCATATTTTTTCCATCGTTGTCAGTTATCTTGCTTTATATAAACGGCGCCGTATCAGTATTATTAATAAATTTACTTACGAAAAAAGTAATATTATGTAGATCACATAATAGATTCTTTTAAAATGTTAGTTACAAGTTTGACATAAAATGCTATACATTATTGGTCAAAGAGGTTTTATCGTGTTTTCACCTTTAATATTTCATTCTAATAACTTTTCCAAACACACAAAAATTTAGATTTTTTATTATATTAAATATCTGTTTCAAACCCCTCATATGTTATGGGTATTTGAGAATATTCCTCCTGAAGTTTCTCCTGATGAATTTCAAAAATGAATATTAAATCTAAGTCGTAATCATTCTATTCTGAATTTCAAAATATATATGAATTCACAATTTACCTTGCGAATAATTCTTGTAAGATATGCATAATGACATATATGAAAATTTAGTCTTCAGCGTTTGTAGATTAATTTACAATAAAATTAATAAACATTAGGAAACAATATTGAGAATATAATTTTTATTCCTTCTATCAAGCATTGAAAAAGGCACACATTTGTCAGTTCGACATGGCTTTAAAGGGACTTTCTGTAACCAATATTTCAAACAACTACATATCTTCTAATACAATTTTTTTAATGTAAAAAACTTTTTATAGTTGGAAAAGTCTTTTAATTAAAATAAGCATATCAATCGAATCGAAGTTTTTAAAAACCAGGGATAATCAATTTTCAACTTTTCTTTTGGTAAAAGATTTTTTAAAAATATGAAAGTATAAAAAACAATAATGAAAGTTTCAGAACAGTTAATTAGATAATTGTTTCATTAGCAAAATACTGAAAATAAATCAAATAGGTATGGACTTAATAAAATAAAATAAAATAAATTTTAGGATGCAGAAAAATTTATTTAACTAACTTTAATTAATATAATAATCAATTGAATAAACGGGGCAATTAATCTCTACACGTCTTCCTAAATTCTCTATGCATTTTAAGAAATAAATATTACTAAGTTTCCTTAATTTGCATTTGCACACTAATTTCCCACAATGCTTTGATCTTATGACAACAATGGTCAATAACCATACTTTGTAAAATTTAACAATTTCACTTATAACCTAGGCCAAACCGACTGTGAATGTTCTATATTAATGGGTCTCTTTTATATCGTCTTCTATTTCAAATGAGGAGTGCAGGATGTACTAAATACTAAACTAAAATATCCCTCACTTTATATCCTGAATTCCTTTTTTGAAAAAGAAACTGCATTCCAAACGAATCAATAATACAGAGCTCTCTGGGTGGGTTGTTAATGTTAGCAGTGAGAGGGTTAATAAAAAAATGGAATTAAAATTATCAGAAAGTGTGAAATTCCAGTAAGAAAATGGAAGTATCTAGAGCATTGTGAAGTTTATTTTAGGAAATGCTGGAGTAGAATACTGCGGTACATCAGGGTGTAAGGAGTATATTTTGTAATATAAAGATGACTGTGAAAATTATTTTTCATTAAATAAGCATTTTCCGAACAGATGTATCTTCATTTTGTAGCCATACAGTTTTACAACTTTAAACTTTCTTTAAAAGAACCCAATATGGACATTACGTCTATACGATATGTTTAAAAGAGTATTTGTTCTAGCAATTTATTAATAAAATTGCTTTTACTGTATGAAATGGTTTGCATTTTTTCTGATATATTATTGTCTCTTATTCTCTTTACTATAATAATCGAAGTATGTTTTCCTCAAGGATTTGTGTCAATGCTTTGAGCTACTAGTTTCATTTGCCATCTATATACACATCTATTTAATTGAAATCATATGTTTGTTTATATGATAACTGAAGCCGATATGTAGATCTACTGAATATTAGAGTATATATACCTGTCTTTTCTATATTGTATACTTGTGTAGGCAAGTTTATGAAGTTCTGTACGTGTTGTAGGACCAGCATCAATTCTGTAAGGTATACAAATGTTTCAAAAGTATGGCCATCTTAATATTTTAAAGTATTCTATTATCATCTATGATGCAACAGATATATAATTTATTGACATTCTAAATAAGAATATGGATGTTTTAGTTTGTCATCCTGTGGTAGAGTTTTCACAGCTATAGTCTTGCTGACTGTTTCAATATAATGGCGTTTTTGATTAAAATAAGTTAAATCTAATAAGGATCTTTGGCCCGCTTACTTCTTTCCCTAGCATTGTTTTCATTTACATATTTTTATAGTTCTTTATAATTTTTATTAACTCCAATGATGAATTATAAAAGTAAATGAGAACCTAAATAAGATATGTCTAACAGAGAAATACATAAAATTGTTCAATATAATATATAAATGTCTATAAGTAGTTTTATTTAAATACAATTGGTCAGGTTCATCGAATCATTCAGTGTTCAAAATGGTCATGAGTAAGGCATATTACTTTCTCTAAATTCTATAAAAATTGGAAAATAAATTATTGATAAATTATAAAGCACATTATTGAAAGCTATAAGCTTATAAAGTGCAGTAGTTAGTCAATTACAATTAGTTCTATTGAAATGAGGCTATTTCAATCGTAACATATATCTGTAATTTTATTTTCTATTTTTATTCCCCAGAGTTCAGTTAATTTTTGAATTTAAAACATATGGAGTGGAAAATTTGTTCTAAAGAGGCTCTGATATTTTAATCATCATTTTGTAGTGAATTTCAGGTTGAAAAAAATTGAAATAATATTTTCCATATGTAATTTCTTTACTTCTTTTTATGCAAAATTATGCCGGTTTTAAAATTGCGGATTTGGTCTCATCATCGAAAATACAAGATGAAAAATTAAGAAAGTAAATTTTCGTAAAAGAAAACAAAATTGTACTAACAAATTGAAATACCCTTCGCGATTGCCTTAAAAGTTGCACTAATGATAGAACAAACATTAAAGTCTTGTGCGGGGTCTTCTTTCCCATTTTTTTCTCTTCTAATTTTTCTTTTCGTTTTTCTGCTTTGTATCGTTTTCTCCTGTCACTGCGGTTGTCCTCTTATTTTATTGCTTTCGGGATATGACAAAAACGACCACTCTTTTAATGTTCTGGATCAGTGTTTGTCGACATTTGACATTTTCACTGAAACTTTCCTTTGTTTCTTGATTTAGTCATTGGATGACTAGTTATATTACTGCAATTTTGTGTTATAACACACAGAAAAGAGAATTGCTTAACAAAAGCTCATTGATTTTTTTCTTGTCCCTTATATTATTAGAACTCTCCTTGTATCCCTATCATTATTGGACTAATTCAGACGATAAGAGTTATTTGAATACAGTTTACCCTTTCCCGGACATTCGCAAGTCCTATTTTACTTATATTCACAAATTAATTATAATGTTTTTCTTATTTAGTTAGTATAAGTTATTTTTTTATTTTTCATCTTCAATCAGAAAATATCTCAAACTTTAGTTTTTTTTTCCACAACTGAAATATTGAGCGTTGAAATGACAATATATATTTTTTTTAAAACAGTAGAGATGATTTCAGTTAACGTAAGTAATTTATGTGCAGCATTATCTGCAAACTGTATCAACTTTTCGGCTGAAAGTCTCCTCTTTTACATAATTAGAGGAATCTTATTATGTCTTACGTAATGGAACAATTAATAATATTATGGATGGACTATTATTAAGACTTATTATAAATATTATTATAATTATGACTTTTTTAAGGGTAGAAAGAACATACATTCGCCACACTTACAACTGCTGATAAAATTTGTCATTTAGTTTAATATATTAATAAACTGTAACCGTTTTGAAGCAATTGGAAGGTCACTTATGCGATTCCTCATAACTTTGAACCAGGTCATATAATGAGAGTGACAGGGTCCAGTGGAAGGTAAAGGGGTAGCTGAATCAGCCCCTATTCACTTATCGAAATTTCAGACTCACCAGCATGAGAATATCCGATCTTCGACATCAGATTTAAGCCGGATGCAAGTTGTATCGTATGAGGCATGAACAGATGAAATCAGACAAGTCTTTTAACGCAAAACCACGAAGAATAGTGATATGAAGCATCTTGTCAGCAGTAGTACCTTATACAATCTTCCTTTGGCCCAGAAGTTCTGGATAAGTAATAAACAACATATCCTCAGTAATTATTCGGATGATAGAACATCGGGGCAGAACAGGAGATAAGTATGGAATATCTATGCCGAGACTTCTGTTTGGGTCAATGGAAAAATTAACGGAAAATGTCAGCAAAACTATTAGAAGTTATACTTGTTGGGCATTGTATACAAATGCCTCAAGTCAAAAGATCCTACCGATACTTTTGTTATTCATTTACTCCAGATGATAAATGAAAATCTGAATAGAATCGTATAGTGTCTAGTATCCAAGTTTGTGTAGGTATTTCAAGCCACTTAGCGCTTCTGCATGCTCTTCCTCTAATGGCTCATCCACCATAAGTCGAATGTGTGTACATTACCAAAAGGTTCTCAACATAATTCAAGCTACTAATTATTTCTCCAAGATTTTGTTAATTGATTTTATTGTTAATGACTCGAATAAGATGTATGAATTGGGTTTAATATTTTCTATACAAATTATCGTGGCGAGTAATCCGTGGAGTCTGGTTTCTAACTATTCATCTATCACCCTCGAAGCCAAATCTTTACAACCAGGCTACTCCAACTCTTACAAAATAGTTAATTCTTTTTGCGTAATGAAAGATTCTGACTGCGAATTCTGCCATCTTTATAGAAACTTATAATTCAAGAATAGAAGTATGCAGTTTTGAATACAAAATGAAGTTTTTAAGTTTTTCTCTGTGATATAATCATTAATTTTATAAGTGAAAAAGAATAAAATAAGAAATCAATGGAAAACTTTATCATGAAAACCACCAATTGAGTCATTGGTGAAAAAACAAACATGAAATATGCCTTTTTTTAACTATACAACTACTCAAGTAAAAATTCGTTTATTTTATATGTAATTATCAAAATAAGCAGAAATATCAAAATCAATGACCTCGCATTTTCTAGGATTATATAAAAATTTGTGGAACGAAATGCGATATGAAAATTTATTGTTCTGAAAAATTATATTTTTACAAATTTTTTTTTATATATTATATATTTTTATTATATTTTAGCAATAGAAAAATATTACATTAGAACTTTTATAACTTAGTATATTATTCACATTATAAATTAAGGAACATACATTCAATTATTTTGTTGTTTATCGTATGATGTCTTTGCTTATTTCGTTTATAAAATAATAAATAACAATATAAATAAGAAAGAAAAATCTAAGATAATTATAAAATATCTTAGATTTTAAAAACTAAGGAATACCAGCTTTTTTCAAAATGAAGCTAATATCGCCTAAGTAAGTTTAAACGATAGTAAAATGTTTTATCTATTTAACTTTATAATCCATTTTCTATAATATAAATATAAGCAAAACTGTATATGAAATAAATTATTTTTATTTTTATTGAATGAAATTTAACATTCTGAATCTGTTTAAAAAAACAATAAAGGCTTATCCACATCGTTGAATATGTTTCAGAATAATAACTGTATTTGAGAATTGGATCAAGTGAACGAAATGTTCAAATCATTTGTAAAAGCCAATTTTTATGAAAAATTCACTATTAAAAATAATTAGAACATTTAATGAAATAAAATTAAAGTAATGTGTTTCAAGCGAATAAAATTTAAGAAGACTTTTCTATAACATTGGCGAAATTTTGTATTTGAATATACTCGAAATTTTGTAGTTTTTTTAGTCGTTTGAGATGCAATACCTGGATCTTAAAAGCATTAACCTTAATGCATTTAGGGCTTGGAATAAATCATGATTTTGAAGATACTTTCATTGATTTAAATCTCCATAAAAACAGGATGATAGCTAGAGTATTGAAACAAAAGAGAAAAAAATGTGGATTTCAATTTTTTATTCTAAAATATGCGAAAGATTGCAATATGATAAATTGGAGTTTATAACCAGATGTTCTAAACTGCTGAATCTGACAAATACCTTTCAATAAAGCAGATGAAAGCGATGAATATATCAGGTGTACTTTTCAACAAACTTCTTTGATGGAATCATTGAATTTTATTGGATACTTTTGTACATTTAATAAATATTTCCATAACAAAAGCTACAGTATTTTGCAAAGGAAGATTTGTTAAGGAGATATCTGCATTATCTATATAATATAAATGAAGAATGTGGTCCGCCTTAGAGAGGCCTTTCCCCTATTCCAGCTGTAGTCAGCAGGAAACCGGCGCATGCGCAGTTTCTGTTGAACTTTGATACGCTTCTTTTTATACTTTGTGATTCAGAACGTAGTAATGTCTTAGATGTAACGCAAAACGATGTAGTTTTGTGTTCGTGTTCGTCAATAAATGTTATTCTGTGTTTTATGATATCTTCGATACATTGAAAGCTAGAAATAGATTTTAGATGTAGATCCTAAATAATTGAAACCACATAATAGAATTGGAATGGCGCGATTACATTTAGATTTATTTGATGAAAGTTCTGGCGCCATATACATTAACCATCAGATTGTTTAAAATAATTATGCATTTTATAAAATTATATTGAAGGGAAATATGAATAAATATATTTTATTTTTAGCATTATTATTAATATATTTAATTTAATGATAATTTGAGTACCTAATTATATTATATACTTATTATAAAGCGAGTGAACAAATTAAATGAAATGATATATTATAAAGGTTTAATTTTAGCAGTAATTAGGCATGGCACTCCAGCACATTCAATAATTGGTGAGATACTTACTATATATAATACAAATTTATTTATTGACAAGTAAATAAAAAGTATAAAAAATTTCCAGTTTGTGATTAGCAGTTTTGAATCAATATTTATTACACATACGATTAAAATTAATTTCATGTAAAGAAATTTTGGCTAGAATGATCCTGCCTGCAGAAATCAATGTAATTGAAAAATACCAAGTTACCGTAGTAGAATGGGAAATTCTTTGTGATTTTTAAAAGTATTTTGTACATATTATTTAAAAATATTCTAATACTTTAAAAAATTTTCATTTTATCTCTATCTAATATTGCACAGTTCATCCTATTGTAAAAATGTGTATTAATCAAAATAAGTGGAAACTAAGAGATATTTAACACTGTAAAGTGTTTTAAAAACAGCACTTGGAAAATAATATTAACCAATAAGATAAATGCAGTTCAAACAACCATTGTAAAACTATAAAGTGATACATCATGCCACTGTATTTAAAATAGTCATCTTTGGCCGAAGTCGGTTCGAAGTCGATAGTGATTATTTATAATTTCAAATAAATCGTCAAGATATAGTTTATCTTTAGCTATCTCCTAATATAAAAAGTTAACTTACATTTTATGTATTTAATACATTTTTAATGTTTTACAATTTAATACGTAATGTAAACTGTAATATTACTTTCTGGACCAATATGCGCTTTCTCTAAAGGGTCCTTTGTTGTTTGCAAGTATCCAATATCATCAATTTTGAGCCCCATTTTTCTCGCATGGCTTCTAGTGGGGTGGAGGTACTGCTTTTGCATATTATCATCAAAGATTCCATTAGATTGTCAGATAAAGGATGTTTTATTTGGCCTTACATTGTGTTCATGAAACTTTCTAATGAAAATCAGTAACATTGACATTCTGATGGTATTAAAAATTTGAGTGTGAAGTTTCTGTATGTTTTAAATTTTATGATATTTTATTTTCTCTTTCTTTTAAATTCTCATAAATTGCGTTAGTATTAAACGGATACTTTCTGAATTAACTTTCAATAATGGAAAATAAATTATGCAGTTAGATAGTTGATGAAATAATGAAAGCGATTTGAATTTCAGGGCAAAAAGGAAATCTATTACTTGAAATTAGACAGTTTTTTTTTGTTTTTTTTAATAAATTATCGAGATTCAACAAAAATCCGCACACCATTATACTGGTATAATTAAAACAATTTTTAAAAATTTTTAAATTATAAAATTCTTTTGCGTGAGGTATATTTTGGAAGTTTTTGCTGAAAGATGTTAAAATTAAGCCCAATTTTTAATTAATCAGAATTCCAAATAAAATATAAAAAAGTCTAAAATGCACAGTCCCACTTTCCAGCATATATATATGTGACAAATCTGGTAGATATAAGTCAAACTCTCTGACATGTGAGATGACAACGCGCACGGACGTATGCACATATACATACATTCATCATTATAATTAGTACAGAGACTAGATTTTAAGAATAACTCCATTTAGTGTACACAATTATTTAGAGATAAATGGAAAAAAATGTACTTAATTATTTAAATTGATTTTTATAAATGATTCTTCACTATAAATTAAATGTTCTGCTGGATTATGAAATAGTACTTCATCTCTATATATTTCTATCAGTCAATATTCACGCCAAAATAACTCTATATTATACGTGTTATTCTACGATGACAAAAAATATCATAATGGCCAATTTTCGAAGCTGATAAACGCAATAAAGAAATGTCATTTTCTTTCGATTGATTCTCGAAAAACATTAAAAAATAATGTTCGCGGCTCTAAAAGTAATCGAAAATGAATTGTGATAAAATATTGGCTCCAAACTTATTTCTCACCACTTATTAATTTTAAATTGTGATCTTTATGGCTAATATTTTTCTTAAAATTAGAAATTGTTTCTGTTTTCTTTGTAAATTCTGCCTCATAGAAAAGTACTTATAAGTACTTTTTGTCGACAACTTTTTTTATCGAATGTTTAGTTGTTCATATGAAAATTTTATCAAATATCCCTTACAAGTAGTATTCTAAAATTTTCGCTCAAATTAAAAAAAAAAAAAAAGAACAATTTTAAATATTTGCATTTTTTAAAATTAACACCCGATTTTATTAAACTGTCATAACATTTTATAATTAATTTAAAATTGGAATTTGTCTTTTCAATATATTAAGTTCTTATTTTAAAATTATCTGTTTAAGTTGCTAGGGTTATATTTAAATGCGAGTATCTTTAATTTATGGCTTCTATTTGACCCCACCCCTAAAAATAAACAAGCTTATTGTTTTATAACATATACTGGTGAAGATTTAAAGGTACGGTTTGGATAGCTAATTCTACGACTTGAGTCACTAAAATTGCTTTTATGTATTTTTCCTATTTTTAAAGACAATTCGATAGGACTGGAGGAAACACCTGCCTAGGGATCTATTATATGCAGGAATATCGATATAAAGGTGATTTATATTTAATGCATAAACGTTATTTCGTGGTTTTCTAGAACTTATGTCATTCTAAATTATTTATTCATTTCTGTAAACAAAATCCTTAAGCAAGAATTTTCTTGAACACATAGTCTCATGTTGTGTCCGTTTATCGTTGAAGTATCAGACGCACTCGCTATTTCAAACAACAATCTCGGATATATTTCTATAAATTTTACGGATGCTATTCTTCTGTTTTGAATAATTAAGGAAGCAAAGCTCTGAAAAGGCAATTCCCGTCTTCATGTACATATCGAGAAATATCACGAGAATTTATTTTTAAAAAATAAAGTTTACTGCGCTAAAGAATGTATTTTATCGTGTTTGCTATTGCAACAAAAGTAGGAATTAACCAACCCGTACCGAAGCCGAAACATTCCTAGTTATATGTTAAACATGTTAATCTAGAAATAAAAAGAAAAAAAAAATGCTACAAACATACCATTAAAAAGCGAAAAAGTAATAAAAAGAAATGATTTAAGTGAACGTTTGGGATCCATTGTCAATGAATATATTGACGAAGAATATATAAACAATAAATAAATCGAATTTTGAAATTGAAGAATTAATTGTTCAAATTATTTACGTTCAAATATTATTTTTACAAGAACTTTAGAAAACAATTCATTCGTACTGCTTAGGAGTACTTTATTTTTCCTAATTTCAAAAAAAAAAAAAAAAAAAAAATCTATTTTCTTTTTTTTTTGCTAATTTTAATTTTCTTATTAATTTTTTTCCTTATTTTGTTCATAATTTAATTTTTCTTGAAAAAAACTAATTAAAAAGTATATAATTACTCGAAAAATCTTAATTGAAATAATTTGATAAAGCGAGTATTTAAGTAAACCATTTCCCTTAATAATCTTTTCTTAATATCAATCTCTTCTTTCCGTAATATCAACATTTAAAACACAAAAGAATACCATTATGTGTCAAAGTATTATTCATAAACATGTTTTCCAAGATAACTGATGATCATAGGCAATTACTGCTGAATATTCTTTTAAATAATTATATTATATATATATATTCATTGTATCTACTACGTTTTCTCTGAAAAAAATAATAAAAAATAAAAAGGAAAAGAAAAGACAAGACATTTATCGCTTGAAGGTATTGAAAATATTTTTCTTCATGGAATTCGTAAATTATATCAGATATTGCCAAAAGCACTAGGCACCAAAAATGTTTCCAATAAATTTAAATTTTAACACATCGGCATTATTAATAAATTTTCAGGAATTTTTTTTCGTATAATACTCATTGTAATTTAATATTCCACACATCCGTCAATGCTTGAAACTCAGAAAACATAATATTACATTTTTATTAACAAAAAATGACTTTAAAACTTTTATACTTTTATAAATTTTATGAATTTTTATACTAAATATTATGGGATTTTGTTATCAAGAGCGTTTGATATTCATTACATGATGCCTATTTGATAAGATAACATAGACTCGATTGATATTTTTTAAGCAGTGTATCTTAGGAAATAAATATTTAAGAACCTACTATTATTTTTGATAAAATATATTTAGTCCTTCCATGCTCAGAAATCATTGCTGTATCTTCTTCCATTATGAAAGATATTTTTATGTTTTGGATATTAAACATGATTTATTGTAAAATGAGTCGCCTTAGGTGACCAATAATTTCGTCTGGAATATTGTATATATTTGATTTAGGATAAGATATATTTTTATAATTCCATGTTTATGCTTCCGCGAAATTGTTTGAATTTCAAGCTTTGCAATTTTAAATGCCTTCTTGACGTTTTATTGCGTATATAATCCTTTTTAGTGAGAACAGCCCCTAAGCATCATAGCGTTTTTAAAACAAATCTGTATCGTTTAAATTTTGAGATATTGTTACTTCATTTTCTTATTTGACTCGTAAACTAAACAGATAATATACAGATTGCTTCTGTTTGTTGGTTTTAAGTATGGAAAAAAAATTCGCGATTACATATGTTATGGAACAATGATAACGATTTGAACTCTAAAGTAACCATGGAATTTATTGTTGGAAAATAAGTAAAGTATTTTAAAAAAAACTTCTAAATTCCATAAATAATTTTCACAATTATTAAATTGATATAGCTAAAAAATTAAAATATATTTTAAAATGCAGCAAAATTCATTTTTGTGCGATTATATTCCAGTCATTTTATACGAAAAAAGTCAAAATTAAGATTAATTTTTAATTAAAATTCTAAGTTAAAAAATAGCTTCATGGTGCGTATTACCACTCTCTAGGTATATATGTTCCTAATTTGGTAGCTGTTTCTTTATCTTATCTAATTCTCTTCTTATCATAAAACAAACCACGCAAGGAAGGAATTTACAGATTTATAACAATATTAAATTGGTAGTCCATTTTTGCAGAATTTGTCTCCCCATGTTTCCATGTTTTCAGCAGTTTGCACATAAAATTTGCTTTCAATTTTAATTTTAGATGCCTCCTAACAGTGAAAGTTATATACAAGTTGATCATAAAATAGAATGCTTTCATCTTAAGGACTGTAGCGGCAAAATAATGGGAAGGCAAGAAATATTACTTAACTTTCACTCCAAGACAGAATATTTTCAATATTCAATAACCAAAAAATGTTTACTTTTTCCTCTGCTTTTACATTTTTTGCTGCCAAAAAGTGTTTGCATTTTTCCCGATTCGTGGAGATGATTACATTACTTTTTATTGTGCTCTTACACGCTTACATTTTTAAGAGCCTTACAAATTATCCCTCGAAATATAAACAAAGCTTGGGAGATATTACAATGCCAAAATAATAATTAAAAAAATGAAATTTCCTTTTTTTAGCAAGCATGCTAGGTGTCAAAGATTAAATAGGATTTCTAATTCTTATTTTCAAAATCAAGTTGTGTGGGTTCAACACACACACAAAAAAAACAGTTTTGACTGCCTATATTCATTCCTAAATGATTTCGTGTCTAATAATATATAAATCAGACTTCTTTATTAATTGTTCATTACTTTCTTGTGTAATTATTTTTTTATTTTTCATTTTCAAAAGCCTGCTGATGATGGTACTTGGTTTTAAACTTTTGTTTCATTCTTTTCAAACTTTGGAGAGTGTCTCATGAAAAAGAATAACATTAAAATGATGAATGACTTTTCTTTTTGATAGTAACATTGTTCAATTTCCAAGCTTGTAATTCTTTTCTGTTCCTCTTTCAATATCTTAATTTTATGTAATCACTTATCTATTTAATTTATTAATATTATTTCCCTTATCTATGTTATTTCCCTTAAGAACATATGCTAGCACAAAAATATCACACTTTTATTACGTTATTCTGAATATTCAAATCATATTTACTTTCGATTTTTTTTAATGCAGGAAATACTCCAATTTTACTTTTGAATTACAAAATGGAAAATTTTACAGATTTGAAACTCTCATAAGCACCAGATGTGGAGATAAACACTTAATTACCCGGACTTAATTCAAATTTGTAAACATGAAATTTTTCGATTTTTCACTGAATTTTCTTATGAGCTAGAATTTTGTAAGTGAGCACAGACGACTCTTATCAATGAATATATATTATGATAATATTTTATTTAATCTATGAATTTATATACGTTTTATTTACTGCGAATAATGCCACATAATTCATATAAAATAAATTTCTATAATTTTTATCACCCTGAATCGAAAATTAAAAACCAAATGTGAAAAAATTAAATTTAGAAGTTTTTAATACAAATCATCAATAAAGGCTTTAATGATTTTTTTATTACATTTATATTTTAGCTCTCTTGTTAAAACAATGATTATGAAAAAAATTATGGAAATTTAACTTGAAGCAAAATTTTCTGAAATAAAAAAAAAAATTCACCATAATATTTTTTATATTTGATATTTAGTCATTAAATGTTATTTGTCTGTTTTAAACTATCAAGCATTTTTAATGAAATGTCAATAATGATTATTATTCCTGTAATCATGTGCATCTAACACTCTTAAAATCAATGAGTATTAATAGCTTCATTAAATGTTGTATTATGAAACATCTATCCCAACCTACTAAAAGTTTCTAGATTTTCATGAATATTCTCAATTTTTTTAGATCTTGATCCCGAGATGTAATAAATGACCAGCATAACTATTTTGAAACAAATTATAAACAATAATTAAACCTTATATTTAAATTATTAATAAAAGTTATGCATTCAAACATCTTAGAGAACAGTAGTGCATATATTTAATTTCCTTCTAAATTAAAATTATTTTGCAGAGGGTAATCTTGGGAATAAAATAGTCAACAATGATTCGAATTATTTTCCGTTAGTAAAGAGTTGCTTAAATTATTGATACTTAATGCAGTAAAAAATTAAATCACTTATTATTTAATTTTGAAATATTGAAGAAAAATATGTAACGACAACTTTTATTTCATTGCATCCAAATGTATTTTTCATGCAGTAATCGCGTTTCTACAAAACTTTACCGAACTCAACTTATTTCATTATTTTTAAAATAGAATTTTGTAATTAATTTTTATCGGCTTTTTGATTCTCTAGATTATTGAAATTTTTACACTCTTATTCTCGAATGTAATTCTTCTACAATATTTACAGTTTATAGAGCATAATTACCAGTTAACATATTAATATACTTAAGTTTTAATGTAGTCATCTCTAAGAATTCATTCAGATAATTAAAATAGACGAGATTGTAATTAAATGCATTCTTTTATCAAATGTCTATAAAATGCATCCATCTAAAATAAACTATGTAGAAATTTCCCTATTTTTACTATAGCAAAAAAAGAAAAAAAAATACATTCAAGAGCAACCGAGTATTCTGCAGAAATAATCTGAATTTTAAAACGATCTTGATTAATTTTGTACTCATTATCAAATTTTATTCAATACGAAAAACCAGTGTTTCGACATTTTATTATTTGAATTTCAATTGATAATCTGAGAATGAGTTTAAAAATTGTCAAACTGTAATCCAAATATTAAATAAATTTTAAAAAAATTATCATGTTTTTTTAAAATTTCACTACCATTTAATCGCTCATATGGAATGAAAATTTAATATAATTAATGAGTTTATAGTTTCTAATTTTAATTATCAGTTAAGATTCTTCATTGTGATCTAGAATACTTTTGTACTATAATGTAGAAATTTTGAAAATTATAGTACAAAAGGAGGCGAATGAAAAATTGTCTAAGAAATTCAAACTTTACAAAATAAAGCAAGGTTAAAAGAACTTTTACAAATATATGATAAATAAAAAAATCACAAAAAGAGAAAATAAAAACTTGAGACTTATAGAAGCCACTAACAAAAAATTCTATATTTGCAAGTTTTCTTTTGTTTCTTATAAAATACACTTGGTTGTTAAGTGTAACAAGAATATGTATAGCTTTTTATACATATTTTCTTTGTAAATGAATTTAGTTATGAAAATATAAGTTTATTTAATGGCAAATGCTTCAGTAACTTCTTATAGAAGCTTTTCAAAAAGCTAAAATAAATTGAACGTTTCATGAATATGTTGAAACAAGTCCAATTTAATTTTATAAGAGAAACTATTCTGGTTAAAGAGATAAAAAATTACAAAAAAAGTTTTTAAAGGTTTCTTATACTATTTTATTAAATTTATTTGTTCTTGTTTTAAGACGAGGGAAACTTTTGTTATAAGAGAAAAAATAATTTTATGAATTTTTGGAACTTTTCCAACATAGATATTTCTTTAAATCTAATTTATTAAATTAAACTGTACTTTCGAAAAAAATAAAGAATATTAAGCATACTTTTATTTAGGGTTTTAATTATAAGAAAAATAACAAATAATTTATGTTTAAAATAAATATAACTAAAAGCGTGAAATCATTTGTACTTCTGCCAACGTTGGATCGAAAACGAATACATCTTAGTCTCTTTAAATTTTTTGTTTTAATGAAGAAATATAACCCATGAATCTCATCGTTTAAAATAGCGCGAATATTTTTTAAAAAATTTGAATTATTTCTGTAAGGGTTTTTAATCTTTCTAATTCCAAAATTAATTTCTAAGTTCTTCTTTATGCTCATAAAACTAAAATATATAATCAATTAAATTTTTTTATTTAAAGCTTAAGTAACAAACGAGTTTTTTCCCTCTCAAAAATTCTAAATGATATAGAAGAATATTCGTTAAAACATTATACAATTAATTTATTAAGAAGCAAATTTAAAGTTTTAATGAAGGTATTTTAGACAAAAACTAAGAATTTTATTCCCTATAATTGACAAAATTTTAAAGTATATGTTAGTTCAGTATCGCAATTACTTCATTAAATGAAAAATAAATATATTCTTCTTATTTCATTAAGAAAAAAACTTTTTTTATACATTTTATTTCACGTTTCTTATTTGTAAAGATGCAATTTTCAAATCGTTTTTTCACGCATTCTTTCTAGAATCAGTTCATTATTTTGAAATCATCAGTAAATGAAATAAATTGTAATACCATATGTGTGAAACAAATGTATAGTAAAATCGGGATAAAATTATATTTTTAAGGATTCATTTTATTTATAACAAGCCGCCTTTGGCGATCAGCACGTTCTTCAATCTTAATGCATGTTAAAATTTTAATAATTAAATATTTTATGGAACTCCCTTTTTAATTGCTTCTTCATTAAAATATTTTTAAACTTCAAATTTTAATAGTCATATAATTTACTCATAATATTATAAAGGCATTCAGCCATAACGTAATATGTATCTCTCTAATTTTCTGTTAGCTCCCTTAGAATTTATGCTTTAAATTAAAGTGGAAATGATTAAACTGCAATAAATATAATAATATTTTATTTTTACTGAAATGAAACATTTTTTTTTAAATATGAGTACTGAAAACAGAGTCGCAGAGTTTTTAAACGTTATGGGCACTAAAGAATATTTTCTTTATTTATATAATATCTCAAGAAGTTTTCAACAAAGTTTTCTCAGATTCATCATGAACAGATTGATTAATTAGCAATGTTTACTTTTAAATGCATCAAACACTAAAAAAATAAACAGCGTCCTTTGAAATCATCTGTGGAAAACATATTAAGCCTTCAAAACCAAGTCCGTATCCGTTGAAATTAGTTGTCAACAATCAGAACACAATGCGCATGCATGAATTTTCAACTCCAATTATGGTAACGCAAATGGTGAATATTGTACTACAGTTGGGGTAACGCTATACAGATTAGAAATTTTTAATTTCCTTTAATCTGTTTTATTTTAATTTAAAAGTACTTCAGAATGAATCTGAAAGATCGATTAATTAACAATGTTTAATTTTAAATGTATCAAACCTTAAGAAATTAAACAGAATCCTTTGAAATAATCGGCCGAAAATTTCTTAAGTCTATCCTCTTTAGCGTGGGAAAAAAAAACTGAAGCCTTACTCATTTGGCGGTAGGGAAATGACAAGATTTTAGGCGGGAAAGTTAATTTTTAATTAATAATTAAAATTCTAATTAAAAATTCAAAAAAGGTACCCCAGGTGCACATTCTCAACACCCAAGGTATGCATGTACCAAATTTGGTAGATGTAGGTCGAACGGTCTGGCCTGTAGAGCACCAACACACACACACACACACACACACACACACACACACACACACACACACACACACACACACACACACACACACACACACACACACTGAACTTGATATAAGTATAGATAAATAATTATTAAATATATTAAATATTAGTAACTAGATAGTAATACATAAAAATTTGTTAAACTTGATTTTCTAGTTTAAAAAGTAATAGAATTTTGTATTTTATCAGAAATATAAATGGGAAAAAATATTAAACGGACCCGTATTAAACAATCTGCAAAACATAATGAAATGCATATAAAAAATCATTCTTTAAAAACTCGCCAACCAATAAAAAATATGAAACGATGTGGTAAAGCTTGATATTATTAAATTATTTTAATGATCAAAAACATTCAAATTAGCAATACATTTTAGATTGAGATTTTTGCACATCAATAAAACAATAAAAAATTATAACAGAAAAGAGAAAATCCAAAATGAATATCGTATTAAAATTTTCAGATGCGTAAAATAATAATCTAAGAAATTTTATACTGCTCACATGCTTATAAATCCAGGCAATCAATTCAATAAAATGTTTTTAAAAATTGAAAAAAATATAATGAAAGTAAGTCATCACCATCATGACATTAATTATTCTGATGAATTGTGCGTAATAAATTTATGCGCTTGATTTTTAAAACGCCTTTTTTTGGCTAAGCAATTATGCAGAGCAGATTATAAAAAATCGTAGATAAAACCTTCGAATCATTCTTTTCCTTTCATTAAAACGTGGCATATTAATTACGTCAGTTCAATTTTCTTTGAAAATGTTTATTTTGTTTATTTCTGTT
The DNA here is from genome assembly GCA_026543865.1 of Argiope aurantia. Taxonomy (NCBI): domain Eukaryota; kingdom Metazoa; phylum Arthropoda; class Arachnida; order Araneae; family Araneidae; genus Argiope; species Argiope aurantia. The sequence continues at coordinate 358,149 of JAPMOR010076162.1, read as the reverse complement.
AAATAGTGTGTAGAATCGAAAGTCACTTTTTTTTTATTTTGAGGCAAAAAAAAAACAACCCTAATTTGCTGAAACCAACATACATATTTAAAATGTTAAAATAAGGCCCAATTTAAAGCCTGCCTGATTAAATATTTATTACTTTTTTCCATGCATTATTTTGAATAATCAAGTTTATTTCGCCACAATGTATCTTAAATGCCTTGAACCATATTGCGAAAATACATTTTTATACTTTTTAAATAAATAATTCATTAATTGATCCCCTTTTGACCTTCAACATTTCTCCTGAAATGGATGATGAAAACGATTTTTAATTATATTTCAAGGTAGTGAATGAAATGCATTGTTGTGAATACAGCTGTATAATAGAGAAAAAATGATTTGGGAAAATCTATCTGAGCCTGTACAAAAAATTTCTAGGAATTGTTAACAGTTAAAGAATTTTTAAAATATCGCTCAAAAGAAAAAAAAAACTCTTTCCCTGAAAGATGATTATACCCCTAAAATTATTTTGGCACCGTTATGAGATATCGTGTTTTTTTCTTTTATAACATCCAGCATGGATTGTTTTATTTAAATGATAATGTTAACTTGATACTATGTATCTGTAAATTCGTATGTAAATGTATCTAATGCATTGCATATGCGTTGTGCTTTATGCTTGATGAAAAAATAATTCAAAATGTTTTACAAAGCAAACTGTTATAACTTCAATTAACAAATTTTGCTGGTAACTATTTATTGCATATCAACGACTAATTAAGATAAGGCTGTACAAAATTTTAAGTAGATTTTACAGATATAAAAGTTAAGAGTTAAAGAATTTGAATATGTTCCTCGATATTTCGTCTTGTTTAATGCTGCCTATGAAAATTAAATCATCCTTTTGAGTTAGAATCGTATAAATATTTATACGATTCTAACTCTGCAATATTTTTGCATTCTCATACAAGTATAGAAGTGTTGCAATTGTTAAAAAAATTCGAATTCGAGGTTTTGACAAATCTCCACAGTTCAGATCTCCCTGCCTTAGTGAAAAAAAGAATATTTGGTTTTATGTTTATCTATCTAAGAATCCTTTATATATTATTTTATGTCAAAAACGCGCTAAACTAGATAATTGAAATTTGTTATATGGACTTACAAACAAATTTGTGGATTTCTACCACATTTTTAACAAAATTCATTCACAGAATATTTGTTTGTCCAGTTTTTCAAACTTCAAAAACTCCATAACCTCAAAACGCATAAAGTTAAATAAATAAAATTCTGTACAGAGATTTAGTATCTGAAATATAATTTATTGAATTTTGAACGAAATCTTTGAAATAAATAATATCTTGTCTGCCTGCACTTTCGCATGCATGTAAACGCAATGACTTAAATCAATGAAATTTTGTATCTTCTCTTGTGACAACAACTGTAGTTTCTCATCTAGTTTTGGTCTTATATATTTTGGTCTACAGAAATGCTTTCAAAATGCCTATTAACTCGAGAAATTCTCTAAAAATATTAACTCCACGCCAACGATCTAAATTTCGTAATTATTGTTCACTAAATTTACACAAGGTATATGCGACCTTACCAAACATCTATAACTATGCTGTGGGAGGACTATAGGACCTTAATTGAATAGTATGAAAGAAACATTTGGAGAGACCACTCTTATTTAGTTTAAATATAAGGAAATTATTAGAATTAGAAAAAAATTAAACATAGAAAATTGAATTTCGCCTTAGCAGCCGCTTTTAATATTTCAAAATCGTTTACCTAGTATGTAATTAACAAAAACCTGGAGTTTTTTTTCTATAATTAAACTCAAAAACTTGAAAAAAGCATTTCAGATAGAAAGAACTACTCAAATGAAGAAAGAAAAATGTTTTTTCCACAATGAAAAAAGAAGTTTTTTGGTTTATGGAAATGTGACGTTATGATATCTTTATTAAATGCCTGATAAATAAGACGCCATCACCCTTAAAGATTCACAGGTACTTGATGACTCAGACAAGTCATCAAGGACTTGTAAGTATAGTATAAAATGATATATGTAATAAGTAAGAATCGCATATAATAAATATAAAGCACGCCTTCAATAGTAAGCTCAAAATAGTGTCTTTACTAATGTTGGATGAGATATTATATATTAACAAAAAAAAACATAGCATATTTTATAATCTAGATATCAAATGCCAATTTTTCATGAGTGTAAAGTGATTGATTTAGTTTGCTAGTTTTCCAAAGATCAGATCTCAAAGATGCGTGTTGATCACCAAAATAGATTGCAATAATTTCGATTATATTTGGCTTGATATTTTTGCATTGCATTGCATATTTTTTTCATTTAACACAAACTTTAAAACTTCCGCTCACCATGAATTTCAAATTTATTTATTTAACAAGATATTCATTATTTAAGCACAGAATCGAATATTATAAGCTGTCCTCTATTTAATAACTTATGTCACCTGGAGAGAATAACATTTTGATCAAATAATGTGTTTTTAATTCTTCGATTACGGAAGACAGCCTGTCTCTATTGAGAATTCGGAAGGATCTATTTCTTAAATTCGTTAGAAACATTTGCTTTTAAACTTTGTTTTGATAGAGGATGATTCTGAAAAAACTTTCCAATCTAAATGCCTTCAGTACCGTAAAAAATGAGCCAATATAATAAAAGTTGAGCACCGAAAGCTAGCATTGACCATAAGTCACAGCGCCTTAAAAAGGAAATCAACTCCTTGTTGATATCCTTTTTTCACTTGTTGTTTGGAGAGTAAGATTCAGTATATTCAAAATGAAATATTTTATATTTGCTTTTCATTTACTCTAAGAATATGGAGAATACTGAAATTCACAACGTTTCCACGCTTTTAAATTTGCTGCAATTTCTGAAGTAGTTGGGAAAAACACCCGAAGTTCTTTTTTTTTCTTACTCTTGAAATCCTCAGTGTTTTTTACTCTTTTTGAAAGGATGATTACTTTTACTTAAAGTGTTTTCGTATCGCTTACGATGGAGGTATAATATTATGTTTTCACTGCTTTTAAATTTGATTTAGCGCAGTTCTTTCAAAATGGTAGTCCTTGTAGCAACAATACCAATACTTAAAACGAAAATACGCAATTAACTAATATAATCGCTGTATTTGTCTTTATTTTCATGCAATAAATTCTGAATCTATTGATCTTAGTATAACTAAATAGTAATTTTTCCATGTGTTATTTTTTTTTAAAAAAACTAGTATCTTATGTTTTATAAATTCTAATATTGCATTACATTTTATAAATATACGATACTAATTTTTTAATTAACTTTGTATATTTATCAATAAAAACTAAATTGAGTTACTTTGTATTGATTAAATTCCTCAGTTTCATCAAACTATTTTGATTTTCAAGCTTTTTCTCATTTCAACCTCTTTTGTTTCATTCTTAATTTCCTAATATTTTTCAAGACCATCTCTTTTTTACGGCATTTTCTGTCATGATTCTTTTTAGTTTAATAAAAATTCGATTTCATAATGCAATTGATTCATTTATTCTCTTGAAAAAAGGTAAAAAGTAATGGTCTTTTCTTCTTGAATGCTGCAACAGAAAGTCATGTATTTGGTGATTACCTCATTTTATCCAAAACGGTAGGGGAAGAAAACACAGCTGAAAGGAAAACCCTTTTTTAAAGGCTCACAAAATAGAAAAAGTAATGGACCTGGAAGCAATATTAGGTAAAAAATGATAGCATATTTTATCTTTGGTCTCTTTTTATTTTAAATTCTCAATTTCGGATCGGGAAGCGTTACAATTTTTTAATGTCTCATTTGATAGTTTTCCTCTCTGTATCTCGTTCTTTTCGAAGAAGAAAGAAGATTTTGTCTTCTAGGAAGAAATGAAAACTAAACATTGATATTGACTCTGTCACTTGAATGCTTCCCAGGTAAATGGAATTAACTCGTCCTTCATCATTACAGTCGACTATCTGGGCAGATTAAAGATCTGCTAAATAATTTAGAAATGAGGTAAAAATTATACAAACAAAGAAAAATTGTCACTGATAAATAATTTTTTACTCTTTCATATCTAAAATTAAAAAAAATTATTTGATGATTTTATTTTTCTTGATCTGCTTATATATGTACTTATATTATATATTACAGATGCGCGACCGAAAAGAAATTTTTGGAATGAACTTTATTTTTAGCCATAATTTGTACAAGGGGACAAAAGGCGGAACACGCATGTCCGCAATATAACACAAGAGCAAAGTGATAGAAATCCTTTTCCTTCAAAGATTTTATTACGAGATTCTAATAAGGATCTCTTTGACACATGTACATTTAGGAAAGGGAATCTTAGGTATCTTTGAATGAAATAAGGGGTGCTAGAGATTTTTATCTTTTTCCTCGTGGCGTGAGATTTGCCAAATCAATAATTTTTTAAAGTTCATGTTAGAATAAAAGAGTGGAAGAGAGAAAATTTTCGAATGAAGGAACAAAGGTTATTATAAGATAAACGTTAGAAAATCAATTAAGATTTAATATAAAATAAAATATTTCCTTATATATTAGAAAACTCTTAAAAAACTCTTAAAATTCAAAAAGGCACCTCGTATAACCAAGGAAGTAACATGCATTTATAATAAAGGAACTATGCTGAATTTATTGAAGCAGGTGACAGCCTGTTTCAATAAATGTTAATAATGCCTGTTGAAAATGTTTTTTTAATTAAATAAAAATAAAAACCATTAATATTTTCTACGGAAATGGAATTAGTTACTTTTGCAAATTGAGAAACAGAAAACAAAAGGCTACTAAAATTCTTTAGGAAAACATTAAGTAAGGTCTAATTTTCCAGCTAAATATAAGCAATTGGACTTAAAACGTGTACTGCAATAAATTTGCATAAATAATCAGCGGTTTGTGTCGGCATTAACATTTAACTTATATTATTATTTTAGGATATATAAAATGTACTTTATCGTATGTTAAAATGAAATAACAAAAGTGAAAGGAAAAATACATAATCAGCATGGTTTATTTCCATCATTTAATCAGCTGAACAAACGCTACAATGGACAATTATGTTGTTTCCACCCAACAAAGTCAATATGCTTTGTCCAGTCTTAACATACAAAAACTGCTTAACACGACAGAAACAAATGTATTTAAATGGGGCATGCGCCATTTTGATAACTAAAAGTTATAGCCGCTTTTTAAAGAAATTATTGCAATTTCCGCATTATTAAGGAGTTCGATATTTATCGGTATTGTTCGGAATAAATATCCAAATCCCTACAAAACATTTGTGTGCAATATTTAGAATATATTTGTGTTAAGAAATTTTTATAATATTTAAAAAAATAATGAAATTTTTATGTATTTGCTATCAATAGAAAAAACGTTTAGAGAAAAGAATTTTTTCCAGAAAATTAGTTTCAGGATGTAAAGAAAATAAACAACCTAAAGATGATAAATATAAGCCAAATGTGAAAATATTTTTTTTATTACTTTGTAAAAATATCCAAAGAATGGAAGGTAAAATTGCCACACAAAGAAAAGGAAAAAAGAAAAAAAAAAACCTCTCAGGAAAGATTAATTTTACTTCTGTAATTTCCCCTCTTTCTTTTGCCTTCTTAAAGTAGTTTTTATTTGAAACTAAATATTTCATCTTGAAAGTACATCAATGCGGGCATTCAAAAAGCTATTTCTCTCAGTGCAGTAGTTTTCACGTAGAAGTGGGTAGTTGAGTTTGTAAAAGATTTTTTTTCAGTTTTTAACAAATCGTTTCACTGTTAACTACTTTTTATTAGAGGATTAATTACACGTTTCGTACTTAAAAATTAGAAAAAAAGTCATATGAGACATTAGATCTTTAACATCAAATTCAGTCTTTTTGAACTTATGATTAGTTTTTTTTTCTTCGTATTGATGGTACTTTTCGATCAATATACCGAGCATAAAATTTCAATTTCCGGCATTGAGGTATAACTCTGAATTACAATCGGGAGTTTTGTTTTAAGGTTATCAGAAACTTTATTATAAATATATTTGTTTGCATTAAAAAAAATTAATATCTATAGACATTAGATTTAATATCATATTTACTATATTCAATAATCAATCGAATTTTGTAGATTGCGCCATTTTCCGCGATTTGAAATTAACATAGGAGATGGAAAACGGGAATTTATTTATATGAGTGCATAATGTTGTTCAGGATAACTTATTGATCAATGTATTTCTTCTCAATTTTATTTATTAATTACTGATATTTGCTGCAATGTTCATAATTGCTCCCTATGCTCCTAATTATCACGATGTCTTTCTTAAGCAATTGTATAGTCTGCAGTGCATTATGATAATTAGTTTTCTTTAAAGCAACCATTAGCTGCAAATAATCATTTTTTTCTTTGGATAAAATTTTATAATATTCTTTTTTAATAAAGTTGTTAATATTTTTTTTTTCTGTTTGTTCCATGAGATTTTGAAAGAATTTGACTTCTAATTGAATTCAGCCTTAGACTATTATCTGTAAATTGATTACTAATACATAACACAAAAAAAAGACTTTAGTGTTCAGGAATATATTTTAAATAATTTTCACCTATACAAGAAAATTTGCTCTTTATATTGCACGTTTTTTTAAACAAAATTAATATTTGTTCCAAATCAAAACTATCTAATATTGTAAAAATAGTTAAATACTTTAAAATTTTTTGATGGATAAGAGAGCTGTTTTATATACAAAAGCAAAATATAAAAATCAACTAAAAAAGGGGAAATGAAACAAATACGGAAGTACAAACGAAAAAAAGCAATGAAAGATCGCCTAAAAAGCAATAAAATATTATCATAAACTTTAGCTTTGGTCTGCCTGTCTGAATATTAGCATTTCCACCTCTAGCGCTCAAGCTCATATCGAACTAAGAATTCCTCAATTTTGACGGCAGAAGCAAATTTCGATTGTGTGCTAGATACTTGGAAATAAAAGTGGCATAAATAATGTCTTGTGTGTCATCTTCTTAAGTATTTTTCTTTCTTTCATCGTCTTGCTCTCCTTTCAAGATTTTTTCACTTTTCTTCAATGTATCTCTTTTCCCTGTGACTGAAAGTGTCTCTTCATTTATTGTTATTGCGGAAACTTTCTCTCTGTTAAGTACGTTTCCATAAAGATTTAATAACCTTGGGCTGTGTCTGTCGGGAAATGGCTTTTCGTTGGATCTATTTATTCATGAAACGACTATTTATATTACTGCAATTTACTGTAATAATGTTATAGAAATAGAGATTATTTAATAGTAGTGTATAATTATTTTTTGGCTATCCTTTAGCATAGAAAGCTCTTGTAGAAGGTGTTATGGGTAAACTGATTTTTTTCAATATATTTGGGACTGTTTTCGAAGCATTTACTCATTTCCCATTATATTCGTATTCTTATATTTATTATAATGGATTACTCGTGTATAAGTTATTTAAGGACTATGTTGCTTCATACTTCCCAACATTCTCTCACAATGCATCTGAACTGTAATTTATTATCAATATTTTGATTATGAGAAAAATCACAAAATATATTACAAAATCACAATAAAGAATTCAAATAATATTAATACTTTGAGTTTATGCAAAATTTCCTTTTTATATTGTATTCATCTTTTAATAAATTAATTTTCTATCTAATGAGAAGAGTTTTCCAAAACAATTTCTTAATTTTGATTTACCTAAGAATTTATAGAATTTTGCAAATGTTTGTGTATTTCATTTTATTAAGACTTGTTATGGTTGCTTTTATATCTATGAAAGAGTTTAATATAAGATAAAATGCAAAATGGGACAATACAAAATGGACTCTTAGTTCAGATATTGATTTTTCAGTTTTGAAGAAGTATTTAGGACGAATCAACAACAGAGTCACTTTTCTACAGTCCCCTTCCAGTCATTCGAGGCAATACCATCTAGAAAACGTTCAACTCTCGGAATTAAGACGTATGTACATGTTTGAGTCATGTCGAAAAAGTCATTAGCTGCAAAATTGGTGAAAAATTGATTAACGATATAAAGTACATTTATAGCAGTTGGATTCCTTAGTTGGCGCAGGTGTATCGATCATGTCGTTAATGACACTTCCAGGTGACATTTTCCTGCATGCCGGGGTAAAATTCGAACAGAGGCTAATGTGTGTTCTGAAAAGTAAGTATGGACGGCATACATTGCAGTGCCTGAAAGCTGTTAATTATTTTTTTAACTAATTGCTTGCGCAGCATTTGTTCTAATAACATGTCTCTCTTGAATATAGCAAACATATACAAGGCCTTAATGGGCTACCTGCATACATTCAATGTCGATGTTCAGGGGTATATTATTTCGAATCAAGAACAACATGGCTGCAAAGTAAGACCTTCAGCGCAAAAGACCACGGATTTTGTAAAATGTTAGTTAATCCTTTAGTGTAATGGAGGTTTCCAACTTTGAATTACTGCATCATATTATAAATGAATAATTCGATAAATTATAAATGAATTTAAAAATATAAAGCTTAATGCCCAGGTAATCCCTCCAATTATAAACGATTTATAATGGGAGTCTATATCGTATCATATTTTTGGCATATAGAATTTTCAGAAAGGATTGATATTTTAGTTACTATTATAGATTTAAACCCACCAAAAATACATGTGAATTGCAATAAAAAAAGCAATTGTTAAGATAGAATTTTAGAATAGTTTTAATTACTGAGGTAAAAAATATTCTCATTTTCGGGGATTATATAAAAATTTCAGAAACCAAATAAGGAAATGCTTTTCATTATAATCTATTCAAATTGTTCTAAACTAGAGTAAAACTCATTACAGAAATTAATGAATTTAAAAGAAAGTATAAAAAACTAAAACTTAATTTTGCTTAATAAGCACTGCTTCCCAGTCAGTGCTTATTTTACTTATAAAACAGCCTTTATGTGAATAAAAAATATGCAATATTATAAAAGTAATTTACACAAACTTAACGAAGCCAATATTGTCATATTTTTAAAATGAAGCAAATTCTATAGAATATGGCAATATATGTATTATTTATCTTCTATTTTCTTTGCAATTTTAGCTTATACAAATTACTTGCAAATCTACTAAAAACTTATTTGCTTTTTATGAATTATATTTCTTTTATAAAATTGACTTAAAACATGCCGATCTTCCCGTGATCTAGGGTCCCAGGTTCGAATACCGGTTCGGGCATGGTTGTTCTTCCTCTGTGTTCTATCTGTGAGGTGTGGGAATGTGCCCCCCTCCCCCCTGTAAAAAGGGGTTGTGCAAGCGAATGTGTATGTGTCCCCTTCATATGAGCTAGAAGTAAGACTTCTGCCTTCGCGTGCTCATGGTCTTTATCCTCAGAAAATCTTTCAATTGCATTTGTCAAATACATTTGACAAATCAATTTTATTATGTCTTTTTTGTAATTATTAAAACTCCAATCTGAAAATGAGATGCGTTTCATAAGGAAAGAGTTAAATTGTTCGAATGATATAATAAATAAAAATAGTTTAATTTACGATGCAGTTTGCAATGTAATATTCAAAATATAAAAAAAATGGATAAATATTTTTATTTTACTTGTATTTCAGCACTATTATATTTTAATCCTTTATGACTTGCCCATAACGAGAATTATGTTAGAGTAATTAATTTGATACAACAATTTGACACGAAATTTTGCTATATTTATTCTTGTACCTAATTATATCTAATTTTTCATATAGCGATCAAAATTAGGTAAAAAAAAAGGAAAAACGATTTATTATTTAGCGAATTTTTAAAATTTTTGGTAAACCGGTAGTAAATTTTCGCATATTTTTATTAATAATTAATCAGATTATTATTTTGTGCAATGTAGATTTATTAAATGGCAAGTAAATAAACATTAAAAAATGAAATTGAATTTGTGACAGATAGGATAGCATCAATATTTAATGTCCATATTCTTAAGTTTTATTTCAAGTCAAGAAATGTATGCTTATAATGATCATCTTCAAATATCAATGTGACTGAAAAGCGTTGATATAATGCAATGGAATGGAATGGCAACATTCTTTGTGATTTTTCAAACATTGCTGAATTCTATATTTTAAAAGTAATATTAATTGCTAATACTTAAAAAAATTATGTCATTTTACCTCAGTTCACAATTACATGGCGTACCCAAAATTGAAAAGTCTAGTGGAATTTATAGAATTTTAGCACATTATACTACAATGATTTTTTTTGTATACAAAATAGAAATTTATATATACTATAGAACTAAGTTTCACCTGAGAAAACAATTCTACATAAACAACCATTTCTGAATTACAATTTGGTTGAGACAATGCTTTTAAATCGGTTTTTGTTATAATTATTAAAGTAATATAATAAACCTCCTTGAGAATACAAGAGGATAATAAAAGAAAGACGCATTATCTAATTTTCTACTAGTAATTTCTCAACCGTAAATTAAATGTATTATATTGTTGAATACATTTCCACATTTCCATCTTTATTATTTACCTAAAAAATCGACAATGCTCTATACCTAATGAATTCTTAGGTGATTAGAAAATATTGAATTAAACGGTAAATAAGCATTAAAATTTAATGATTTTTTTAGTATTTATGATACTCATTTAAACTTTAATATCTTTGCTTGTATAAATTGTCAGCTTTTTTTCGCATAATTAAAAGTGTTTAACGATACAAAACTCCTGAAAATCATTCTGATTGTTGTATAAGGAGTAAGCTATATTAGGAGAATTGATTGATATATTGTTCTGGGAGCAGTTATAATTATTTGGAATTTCTGCTATCAAAAATAAAGCTTTTACAGTTTATATTTTGGTAAAATAAATAGACGGAATCAATACATTTCTGAACACTTGCGTTTATTTTCTATATCTTCGTAGTAATTTTAAAAGGAGAAGATAAGAGTAGAATACACAGGAAAAATGGAGTGTTTCACTTTCTGATGAGAAATAAAATCTGATTCATGCATGTGTTGCTTTTCATATTTATTTAATATTACGACGACAATAGAAAATATAAATTATACATAAAAACTCATTTTTATAATATTTTTAAGAAATAAAAAGATATTTTTACTTCATTAACATTTAATAAGTGAATGGACAGAAAAGGAATGAAAACAGGAAAATTTACAGAGAAATAATTGAATTTATTTTATTCATGTTGAAAAATTTGCATTAGTATGAATAGTATTGACACAAAGAGAGGCTAAAGCGAGAGAGATGAGTGAGTTCTCCTTTTAAAGGTTAATCACTCGATTTATTTAGCTGTCTTGCATTGAACTCTACTGTGTTGATCTGATATTTAGCTAGTGATTTGTTGCCTGTTAGTTTGTTTTTATTTCTACAAGTACTATTTTTTTGAAGGCTTCCCATTTGTTTCATGTTTTTTTTTCCTTGTGGAATAAAGCTCCGTTAACCATTATTCGTCATATCGGATCTCTTAAAATACATATGATTTCCACAACAATAGTAAGCATAATAAACTACTTTACTTTTACTAATAACTACTTTAATAATAACTAACATAATAAACTACTATACTCTACTTTTATTATAGTAATAAAAATAGACTTATTTTAAGAAACATGAAAAGTACTTATGCCACATTAAAATTTATTATTGTGACTCCTTTTCCTTTCATGATAGGAAAATGGCATCATTTACTATTTATCATTTATAGATTTAATATTTAACGAGTAATGCTCTTTTTAACTTCGATATAAAAATTATAGTTTCAAGCAAAACTCAATTTCAAGCAAGTGCCTTGAAATTTTCTGAAATTCCAAAATAATCAACATTTTTTTTTTTTTACATCTGCTGTCAGCACTTTATCTATATCTATATCTATACTTATAATAAAGCTCAATGTGTGTGTGTGTGTGCGTGTGTGTGTGTGTGTGTGTGTTGGCGCTCTACAGGCCAGACCATTCACACTACAGCTACCAAATTTGGCACGTGTATACCTTGGAGGCCGGGAATGTGCACCTGGGGGTTATTTTTTCGAATTTTTAATTAGAATTTTATTTATTTAAAAATTAAGCAAAATTTTGACGTGTTTCTACTATAACTTCCGAAAATATTACCTCACAAAAAAGATTTTTACATGAAGTTAAAGATCAAAAATTTATCTTTTAAATGATACTAATGTTTTAATCTTAACATTAAATTTCTATTTTTAATGAATTTTTAAATAAATATTTTAACTATGTTTTTCAATAATTTTTTTCGTCAAAAATAAAAATGAGGATTAAGCACGTTTCGCATTCAGGAGAAAAAAATAGCTTTTTTCAAAGTGTTGCCATCACATTGATTAAAGCTCTAACTGAAAATAAATTAAATCTTTTTGGAAATGAAATCTGCAAAAATATAATTTTCGTCACGTGTCTTTAGGAAATGAAACAAATATGAAATATTATTTTTTCTAAAAAATAAATTCAAGAAAAATTCTTTTATGATCTTTTACACTCTATATATTATTAATCCAATAAATAAGTTTTATTTTAAGGCAAGTTTTGTTTAATATGAACAAGATATCCATTCAAATCATGGCCACACAGCTAATTTGTAAACCTTTAGTAAGACAAAGATCTGTTGCGACATAAATCGTAAATATTTTATTTAAAAGTAGCAAACGATTATTTTAATAATTATAAATTTTATTTTGTAAATAGTTGTGAAATTCAGATTGGCAACAGTGATATTTTTGGAACTTTTAATTTGTTGTTTAAAAACGATGCTAGAATTTTGAATGAAAATAAGTTGATGTAAATTTGATAATATTATCTATAATGTAATAAGATTTAGTTTCATAATAAGTTTGTCTGCATTCTATTTTTGTTGACGCACGAACACAACAGATTTACTAAAATGGTTTAAATAGAAAAATGATTATATTTTATGTAACTTAATTCAATAAATGCTCTAATAAATAACGAATTTTTGATTTTACATAAAGCTTCTGCTGTCGAAATCACGAATAACAAAATGCTCTTGAAACAATAATATTTTAAATAAAAAGAGTTAATTTCCATTCAACTAAATCAATCACTTAAACTGACTGATTTATGAAAATTTGAATATCACTATTCAATAAAAAAAAAGGATAATTTTAGATTTTCCATCGATCGTTTCAAAAAAAATACGCCAATCAGCGCGCAGGTTTCTAAGAATAATAATTCCTAAGATTATGAAAATGTTGAGTTTTTCTAGATTTTTAACATTCGAAACTTCATAAATTAGTCTTAGTTGATCGTGGAAAATAGAAACATTCATTCATTTATTTAAAATTTGGTGTGTCCAGAATATTTCTCAGAATATGATACCTTACTGCATTAAATTTAGATTTCATAATTTTTGAAATATATTTATAGGCTGGAACAAAATATTATTATTGATTTCATTTCAATCCTTTTGAAAACAAAACTAAAAACTGAATTTTATGCTAAATCTGAGAAATTTTTGTTGAATTATTCTTTGAGATATTACATAAATTATGAAAAATATTTTGTAGTTCACATAAGACTTAAATACCTAGATATTCTGTTTGCAATACTCATATTCAATAATAATAGTAATAAATAAATAGCAATAAAGATGATAAATAAAATAAAACGCTTGGTTTTATTAAAAAATATCTTTATATTAATTGCAATTTCATCATTTTCACTTTAAATTAAAGTTGACGTTTTTCCGGAAATGACAACAAATTAGCAAAATATATAGAGTAAATTGAACGAAACGATCTAAACAACAATATAAGTTTGGTATGACTATCAAAATTTGAAGATTAAAATTGTTTTGTTTGAGAATCTATTAAGAGACCAGTTACTTAAAATATTTAATTGAAAATTGTAGCGAGCGGTAATATAGGCGAACCAGCTGGTAATAAATAAATAAATAACTTAAAATACTTAATAATAATACTTAATAATACTTACTTAATACTTAATAATAAATACTTAAAATATTTAATTGAAAATTGCAGTCAGTGGTAATACTAGCGAACCGGCTGGTCGCCAAAGGCGGCTAGTTCGTAATAAAGAAAAATACCCAAATAAGAATGAATCTGCTTTTCATATCCCAGAATTGAAAGCCCTTCTGACATATCATGGTTTCTTGCAAAAATATTTACACACATTTTGTGATGCCTCTCTTCTTTATGGAATAATGCAGGAAATTAAATAGTCAATTTACGCCTGCAATTGCCCATTAGCATTATTCATTGTTCCCAAAGAAAAATGATTATTCACTACTATTTTAAATCGTTTTTGCTTTAAAAACAGTTTGGAATATCTTGACACCATGCCACAGTTACGTTTCTTAAACATCAATAGACTCCCATCCAGTTTGTATAAATGTAGATAGATTTTATGAAAAAAAAAAAAACCAACTTACAATCAAATCAATTGAAGATGCATACCAATGACAAAAAGGATTATGAGAAATTAAGAACAATGATAAAAATTAAAATGAATAATGTCTAGAGTATAAGAATAATATACGAATGAATACGGAAACGTATAATATGAAAAAAAGTGGTAAAGTATTGCTTAGTGTTTTTTTCGTAAAGTAAAATAAGAAATGCCGCGTTGCATGTCGAATATAAAGGTAGAAATGAATTAAGGCGTAAATGAAGCAAAAATTATAACTTAAAATTCTCTCCGAAATCAAAAACATAACTTCATATCCCAATACCATAAAAGTAATGAGACATGAAAAAATAAATTACTTTAATAAGGAGGAAAAAAAGAAAGATATTTAAAGTTCTTTTGAATGATAATATTATTGAAGTAAAATGAATTCTTTCACCATACTGTCCCTAATATTTACAAATAACGAAGAAACAACATTATTCTTAAATAATGAATCCTTATTCTTCGCAAACAAAGAAATTTTAATAAAATTTTGTGCTTTTACTTGCGCACACACTATATGATACTCTGGCTATTGAATTTCTGAGAGAAAAATAAAGTTTTATAAAAGAGTTTTTAAACCAGTTAATAATGATTATATATAACTCATTAAAGGCCGGACGATTTAATTTTGAATTCCACAAAGCCTTATTTAATTAAATAAAGAGTTTATATCAATTATATAAGTAAATATTGTTAATGTGTCTATACTCTTTGTGTATATGTTTGAACATATAAAAAGCCGATATTAGGCTGTTTTTCTCCAAATCTGATAAAATATTCATTCGTGAAAAACTGATTTTCAATAAAAGTGAAACATTTTTATTTTTTTAGAGGAGCAAGAGTTTTCTAATATCGAAATTCCCTAGGATGTTTTCATTTATTTTGGATGGCGTCTGGAAGGATCAATCCATTCATGAAGATTTAAAAGCTTTATATTGATAGGGAGAGTTAATTTTTGATCACACTTGTGGTATATGATAAATTGCAAGTACATGGTGAGTAATAATAGAGCAATATGTGGAGTGGGTGGTGACTGCAAGGTTTAATAAACCTGCTAAACAGAGGGTATGTTAGAATTCTGCCAGGCAGAAAGAAGAATATTAACGGATTCGTAAGTAAGAAATGCTGGTTGAGGTTAGTGATTTTTCTGGTAAATAAGTGGGCCCGATACATCCACAGAAACGGATTCAAAGATGCATGAGGATGGATAAAGTATATTTTTTACATGTAAGTGGAAAATGTATCAAAATGTTGTGTTCAACTTAGGTATGCGTTTACTGAGTGAAATAACGTTGAAAGTTGTGGATGGTGATGCAGGTTTATAGAAACAACCCTCTGTGTCGATGGGAATGGTGAATTGGACGAAACATAGTTTGTTGGATAGAAGCAATTAGCTGTAATTAGCGTAATTGGGGAAAATTTAGTTTGGTGGATTGATTTTTTTCGGATAACAAAGGATAAAAGAATAAAATTTTGTTAGAGTGAATTAAATGTTGTGAACACTTGGTGAGTTTATAAGTAGGAGAAGCTAGATATGACCTGCAACTCAGCAGGCAAAAGGAAGATGTGGAGAGGGAGCTACACCTCACTCTTGTGGTTGGGGGTCGAAAGCCATTAACAAGAAAGCGACTAGCAGAGGATGAAAGCACTTTGAAATTCTACAGATCCCAAGCTTAAGGGTTATTCTGTGTTGAAAAGAAAAGAGGATGATAACTGCGTGGACAAGATTGTTTTGACATAATTTGCTTATGGAAAAGAGGGGGGGAGGGCGGTCCCATCTCAAAGAAATTGATAAAGCCCAGGAAATTGACTGATGGAGTAGCTTGATGATAAATATGATAACAGTCGGTCACAAAAAATCATCTTATACGGCTACGTTTTCTGGTAACAGGGTGGCTGGCTGTAACCAAATGTCCTTTTTTGTCAAGAGAAATGATGATTATGGGTTTATGGCAATTACGGCATATCTTGTCGCAATGGGAATTAGAGGAAGGATACGACGTATGCAAGAGGTTGTCGAATTTGAAGAATTGTAATATGATGTCAGCTGGATGGTTGAATATACAAGGGTGAGCCACAGTGATCACATGTGGTTCAAGTTGGCCAGTTGCACATTCTGTCACCCTTCATATGCGCGTGAGTGATAGCTAAAAAATTGGTAAAAGCCAAATAGATAAAACATTGCACATAGCTTTATAATCAGAATTCATAACCCCATAAATGCATAACCTCACGATTTTTTTTTCTTTGCAGTTTACACCTCCTTATACCTCTATAAAAGAACTATAAAAGAATTTACAATATAATCGAGGGGATATCAATGTATTCGGGGATACCGTTGAAATACCAACATTCTGGATCTTTATATTCTGGATTTAATCACCAATAAATCAAACAGGTATGAAATGTCAATTTTCAGGTAAAAGATATTGCATTTCTTTTCAGTCGAAAAATTCTTAAGCTCCGCATTGATTTTATTTTTTATGGCTATCGTATGATTATTTTGACTATGATTCTACTCTTTGGAGGGTTTTACATATTAACCATAGACGTGAAACTACTATCATATATGCTGAATGGAGTTTTCATTGCGAAAATAGTAGAACAATAAAAAGAAATGATTTTTTTGCAGAAATAGAAACTTATTTATATTAGTGATATGAACGGATGATCACAGAAAGATCACTCCCAAAATTGTGAAACAGATACTGGTTTATTTTAGTAGCTCTGAGTTTACTTGACGATTTTCAGATTGCGCCAATATTGCCAAGATTCATTACATATAAGTTGTCAAATTTTGACCAAGATGATTGACGAAGGGTTGCATCTTTCGCGGGCCGTAAAAATAAACAATACTAAAAATTGTCAGAGTTCAGTTCTACTAGTTTCCTATTGTTCATTCATTTATCTCCTCAAATCTAATTTAAATGTACGCATTTTTGTAACAAGTATAGCAAAAAATGCTCTATTTTTCATTAATCTATATACTTAAATCATTGCATTTGGAAGAATAGTTCTACACTTCTTTTTTCTAGACTAATTTCTTTTAAAAATAATGTGATTTTCTTTTTAAAAATAATGTTAGTTATTTTCTTTTTCATTTCTGAACGCTTGTAATTGATGGTACTTGATTTCAATTTTTTTTTTTTACTCCACCAGCGTTTTTAAACTTCGAGTTAACTCTGTCTTGTCAAAATGAAAAACTTTAAGATGATGAATGAGCTTTCTTTTTACTACTTCTAAAACTTTTACAAATTCCACGAAAGTATTCATTTCTCTCCCCTTTTTTTTAATAATTCAGTTTTTTTTATTGGCAATCTAGAGAAGCATATGTTGACATAAAAATATCATACCACATATCTTTGTTGCATTATTCTGAATACTTAAACGAAAAAAAAATATTGGAGGGAAACAATCGATTTAATTTCTTTTCATGCAGGAAAAATATTCTGTTTTTTTAAAATAACAAAATGGAACTTTTTATCAATTTGTGTCACTCATAAACATTAAATACAGAGACATGCTTTCTTTCTACTCAATAGTTTTTTACTTGTTTCAAGTTTGTGAAGATTGAATTTCTTAAATTGATTTTTTACTGAATTTCTTATGCTCTTTGGTTTTGTAATTCTACACAATTGCTTGATTTTGATGAAATCATAGTATTTTCGTAACACAATTATGAGTCAATGAATTATTAATATATTTTTTTCATGTACCTATTTTTAAAACAAATTTGTTTCAAGCTTCCACATAATGAGTCTAAGGTGGAAAACTAAAAGTATTTAAAAGTTAAAAATTCTACTCCTTAATGTACTAGTAATAGAGCATTTAAAATGTTTTTATTAATTTTAATATTTTTCTTTTAAAATGATTCGGTAAGAAAATATTAACGTTAAATTTTTCAAGATGTCAAAATATTTGCATCATCTTTTTATTTTAGCATTAAAATTTTATTCATTTGTTTTAATATTTTATATGATTCTCAAGAAATATCGAATTAATTTTAATTTCTGTATTCATTCGTAATCAGAAACTCTTAAGTGTTAAAAAGTGAATATTAAGAATTTCATTAATTTTAAATTGGATGCTTTTCAAACTGTCAAACTTTTTGTATTTCATAAAGGTCTAGTTATTTTCTAGTGCATGAAGCAGATATACAAAATATAACCATTTAAAATCTTTAAGGCAATATGTGAGTACCAGCTATATTTTGAAATCTTCTGACACTTATATATACAGTTAATTCTCCCTCAAAAAATATTTTTCGTTAAAAAAGTGTTACGGTAGCGCTTATAAAGAATTAGTACCATTTTTGAATGATTCATTGAACATTAAAAACGGATAAAAAATAACATTAAATTAAAGTTAAAATTTTTATTTCTACTATTTATCGTTGAAAAGAAAATAAAAAAACGTCATTTAAAGTTACTTCGGTAGTAGCAATTTTATTTTTTATGTGTTTAAAAAAAAACTTAACTTGTTTGAGAAGATGGAATTTTGAAAGCGACTTTGTCGCAGATTTAATTGAAATTTCGTACAGATATATATCCTCGATGGCGTATACTAGTTAAAACTTTCAAAATTATATTTTCAATCAATTGAATAATTGATTGATAGATTTAAGAACTGTTTTTTTTAAATTTATTTACATTTTTTTAATGTGTAACATGCTGTGTAATTTTTTAATGTGTTTTTTAATGGTGCTTCATATATTGTAGCAAAGATTTAAACTATACAAAAATAGGTTCATATTTAAGAGTCATGAGACAAAAATAACAAAACTATGATTATTATAACATTATTTTGAATTCCTAGAATCATAATTAATTTCAGCCTTCTTATGAAATGCCATTAAATATGAAAATTTCTGTTTAAAGAAAGGATTCCTTGAATAATACAATCTGATGATAAAATAAAATAATGTGAAACTCTAAATTAAATGTTAAAAAATAATGAAATCAATATTTAAAAACACACTTTTGTTAATCAAATAGCAGAATCCTTTCCTTTAATTAGTTTTTTATTTTTTATTTAATGAATTTGTTGTGACTATAAAAGGAATTCAGTTTTTTTAAACTCATTCGTACGTTGCAGTTTTTGGAAGGAATAAAGATTTAATTAAATTAATAACGTGATTAAGTTCAAGTAATTAAACAACGAAATTGATTGATTTAATTAAGTAAAGACGTCGCTTAATTTAATTAGTTAATTAGGCTAATTAGGTAATCAATAATGTAATTTAGCTGAACAATTATTATAGTGTTTGTTTTTAATCGAAAATGTAGAAATTAAGAAAAATTCAATTTTGCAATTTAAACTAAATAAAAAAATCAATTAAGTTAAATAAAAGTAAACAAAAATGTATAAATTTTAAAAAGCACATGAACATAATCAATATAATTCAGTGAAAACTACTGAAAGCAAAAATTATTTGAAATTTTACTGATGGCGGTATCGCCGGAAACAATTTATTAAGTATAGGTTGTCTAAATGCAATATGAATATTACACTAGTAATTTTACCAGTTAAGGAATAATTCTTTACTATTTAAATATAGCTAAGAACGTATTAGTTTATTTAATTATAAATCTACCTGTACTTAGCTTTAGAAACTACACTGGTGTGCAAAACTTAAGCAACTGGTATGTTTTTTGCCATAACTTCACGAGAAATCATCTGAGAGACATGAAATTCAGAAATGAGATATAGCATTTTGTTCTGAAAGAATGACGAAAGCATAGTTGCGCAGAAATGAATACAATGCATACAGTATGGAATCAAACAAAAAAAGGCTTTATTGAACTCATAGTATCGTTACACATGATTATCTGTATAAGAGGAAGAACAGCAAGCAGATGTTCCTTAGTATGGGATATGCCCTCCCCTTACTGCAATGGTTGCTTCGCACCGTCTCCCAATACTCAGCACCAGATTGTCCAAGGTAAGAGTGCCCATTCCTCAATCAGCATCTGTTTAAGTTGTCGGGTGTTCCCAGGAGGATGTAATTTTGCCGCAAGGCGCCTCCCCAAAGCATCCCACACATGTTCTATCGGATTTAAATCAGGGGAGCACGCCGGCCAATCCATTCGAGTGATATCTTCACTTTCCAGGAGATCCTCAACAGCATGAGTCCTGTGTGACCGTGCATTGTCATCCATAAAAACGAAGTCTGACCCAATGGCACCTCGGAACAGACGCACATAGGGAAGGATCACCTCCTGACAATAGCGATCTCCAGTTACAGAACCTCTGACGAAAACGTGGAACTCAGTCCGACCGTTCATCATAATGCCTCCCCAGACGACAACTCCAGGACTCTTTCCGTGATGTTACTGGGATGAAACCGTGTCCCGACCTCTCTCCAAATCAACTGGCGTTGGGAATCGCTTGTGGCACTAAAACGATTCTCCTCTGTAAAGAGGACACGACTCCATTGATGATATGTCCAGTTTTTGTGCTCCCTGCGCCACTCTAAACGGTGCCGCCGGTGGGAAACTGTCAAAGGGATGCAGCGTTCAGGACGGCGGGTGAATAGGCCACCTTTGTGAAGGCGTCTGGACACAGTAAAACGCGACACTTGTTGCCCCGTTGCTGCATACAGTTGCTGAGCAATGGCGCTTGCTGACTGGTTTCGGGTGCTTTTCGCCTGCAGGACGATATGTCGGTCATCCACTGCAGTGGTTTTCCTGGGACAGCCACCACCAACCTTTCTCACAGCTGTACCTGTGGTTTGGAAGGCTTTCCAAGTGCGCGAAACGACACTTTTGTTGATTCCGAACTCTTCAGATACACTGGTCACACTACGTCCCTCCTCTAGCTTTCCAATCATTCTTCCACGTGTGAAATCGTCCAGGGCATTTCTGCTAGCCAAATTTCACGAATTAACTCACGTGCACTTGCAGCGAATGTTTTTAATTGCGTCTCCGTCCTTCCTTTTATTGTAGTGTTGAGCTGCGCGCGCCTTCCGCACGTGTTTTGCGTACGCTCACGTCGCCTGTGACGTTTTGTTCCTGATATTTGCATTCGCATGACCTTTCTCTTGAATTACGTGTTCATTGTACTGATCGCAAGAACTCCTTTTCTGCAATTTCATGGCTATCTGCTTAAAATTTGCATTGTTGCTTAAGTTTTGCACACCATTGTATTAAAAAATCTAAATTCAATTAAATACTTTAAGAATATGTTGAAAACAGTCCAAATTAATTATATGTGTAAGACCATTTCAAATAAGAAGGAAAGAAAAACCCTTTTATTCTTAAAAGTTTTGAAAAGGGTTTCCTGATATTTTGTTAGACTAGTCTCTTCAAAAATTATTGTGCTGAGAAGTAGAAAAGCAACTTTTTTTGAATGTATACATTTTTGGAACTTTCCCAAAATAGATATTTCTTTGGTATCTAGGTAATTTAGTTAAACTGCACTTTCTGAAAGGATAAAATTAAAATATAAGTAACATGAAGTTGTATAACTCAGAATGTAACAAATAATTAATAGTTTAAGGCCAACTATTTCTAAAACCTGAAACTATCTTCACTTTTGGCAACACGGATGCAAGTAAAATGTTGAATAAAAATGAACTCTTACATATTCTCTTCTCATAGAATTTCAGGTTTTTAAGCAGATTTATAACATGAGGATTCGTACATTTGTTCGAAATAACGAGATTTGTTTAAATTTAATTTTTGAATTATTCCAGAAAGGGATTTCAATCTCCCCACTAAAATTTGCATCAAATTTACTTTTATTTATGAAAATGATATATTTTATGCAAACTCATGTTGAAAAGAATGTTTAATAATAAATTAGACATAGTAATTTCTTTCAGAAATTCTTAAATATTCAAACTGATTTCGTGGAATGTTATTTGTCAATATTTTTCGATTTATTAAAGCACTTATCTCAAACAGAAGCCTTGCAAATATTAATTTTTATATTCTAAATTTTATATAAATGCATCTGTTTCATTTACTACATTTATTTAAATTTCATTAAATTATGTAATTATTTTCTGTAGCTATTGTAAATGTCTTGGAAATCGAAAATAAAATACTTTTCATCTGTTTCTGAACAAGTAATCTATTTTTTTTCTTACGTTTTAAAATATTTTTATTAATTTATGTTTGTAAAGAAGCAATTTTGAAATTAATTTTCATGTATTTCCTGAAATGGGGATCTGTAATTTTGTACAATTGTATGTTTAAGATGACAATTCAATATTTTAAAAATGTTCTTTACTTATATATCAATCCATTGCTTCATATAATTAATTTTTGATATCAAATGAGTAGCACTATCTAATAATATATGTGAATACAAGAGCAGTTTTAAAATCTTATCTGAATTGTTATAAAGAATTAAATTTTAAAGATGTAAAAACAAATATATTAAAAATGATAAATTAGAAATTAATATCAAAAATTTGTTAAATCTTTTTTGTTCTAAAAGAAATATATCGGGGTTTTTTCAGCAATATTAACTGAAAATATCGAAAAAGCGTTGCTTTTTTTAAGTATAATAAAAACACATCTAGTGAATTTTTGTTCAATTTACGATAAATGAAGAAAGTACTTGCAAATTCTGAGATTTTTGAATTATTTGGTTGACCGAAATCATTTAAACTAAGTGAAATTATGATTCACATAAATATTTTATTTACCAAAAATATATTCTGATATTTAAAGATAATTACGTCGTTCGTAAATTTCTTCAGGTCTGATGTGGCATATTTTCCATCAGAATCAGACATTTTGGATATCAATAAATTAAAAATATGTTTAAAAGAAGAAATTTATGATCAACTATGAATAGCAAGCGTTTCAATATTCTTCAGAATTACTCGCTTGAGTTATTTCTATAGAAACTCTCACTGGGAAAATAATGCTTCAGAATATGCAAATATTTGTAAATAATTTTAGTGAAAAAGGTTAAAAATTCTATAAATTTTTGCTTTAACATTTCATCACTCAAAATAAAAATAAATTTCCATTCGAAACTCAGTAAAGCAGTTGATGAAAAAGCGAAAGGGAATATGATTATAAACAAAGTTTGTACATGAAGAAAACATCGAAATCGATTTTGAGTCGAAGGGGGGGGGGACGATGTGAAATCAAATAAAGTTTTTGTTAGAGTAAATATTTGAAGCTGTGAAATGCATTTTTACATAGTTCATATCTATATAAATTTATGATTGTTTTGATGAACTGAGCTAATTGTATTAACTTCAATGCAATTTAAAGTATTTTAAATTGTCATTTGTTATTTTTATGGTTCAACTTAAGAATTTTTACTGTTTATTTTATTTCAAAGTAATGAATAAATTACAATTATGTGTGATGTTAATTCTTTAGTAACCAAAAAAAAAAAACATGCCTCGGAACCTCAGGAGATGCCTCAGGGAAATGTCTAACCGAATAAAAATTAAAAAATTCTGAAGGTTTAATAAACAATGAATGAATTTTAAAACTCCGCCCATAAAAAAGAGAATAAAAGTGTGAAAAAGATGATTCTACACATGCATTTTTTTTAACCTTCTACAGTAATGTCTTTTTTCCTTTTTAATTTGATAACATAAAATTTATAAAATATCAACTCATATATGTATTACAATATGGGATATACAGAATGCTACATATAAGCTGAAAAAATTGTTCCAAGAGCTCTATAGAGCAAATCGTTGTACCGTACTGCAAAATTTAACAGCAAATGCGCTTTAATCTCTCATGTTACAACATTTTGGATTTTGAAATAAAATTTCATTACCTTTTTAAATTTAAATACTATCCTTAATTTTAATTAAGATTTTTACACTTCTCCTGAATAATTCTTCATAACTTCAAAGTATTTTACAGCAAAACACTTTTTTAACATCACTTTAACATTCCAAAAATTATTTTTTAGTGAAGACAATATTATCTGAGCACCTTATTTAGTTTTAATACATTTTTTGTAAAGTTTTGTAAGTTTAAGTAACGTTCTGAAAGTATATGAAAAATTACTTTTTTTGTTGCTACTTGTATTCTTTAAAATAGTTTTCAATACTATGCGTGTAGATTTTTAAAAAAAGTTATTTTGGTTATAAAAGATGTAACCATCCGTCTAAGAATTAATTTCCCCTTAAATCTGAGACATATATTTTAGATAAAAGGGAAATTTCGGTAAAATAAGAATAGTTTCAATACAGCTGTTGAAAGGTGGCACTGCGGACATTTTTAATGAGGCTTAAGGAATATGAATTTATTATTGAAAATATGTTCAAAATTTGCTATATTAGAAGAGAGATAAGCACATTACTGCTGCTCGAGATCCCATGATTTACATTGTTTTAGGTTAAGTATTCTCATGTGAGCATTAAAATGAATTCGGTCTTTAAAACAGTTGAAAAACAGAAAACAATAATTTCAATAATTTTTAAAAATGCTCTCATGTGAATAATATTTAAGAAAATATATCATGGCATTGTATGTTGAAAAAGATAAAGCTTATTATTGCAGATTTTGTGCAAGTTCAAGAGATTTAATAAATACCCAATTTACGCTAGTGATTAGTATCCTTTATATAATCAGATGATTTCTCTATTATTTTGCAGCTGCAGTACAGAAGCTCATCTTATTTAAATAGGTATATATAAAATTAAAATTAAATAAACTGGAAAAAATGCTTATAAAATTCTTTAAGATCAACATCAATTGCAGTAACTTCCAATTAATCTTGGAAACTTTTGTTTATGGTATTGTCTTGCTCGAACTCCTAAATTTCGTATTGTCCCGAGTTTTAAATCTATTAACACAACAGACAAAATATTACGCAAGCAAACAACTGGTTGTATATTAAATGCAAAATAAACTTAGTTGTTTTGCATTTAAAAATTTCTGTTAATACGGCAAGAAAAGTAGTTTTATCAAAAAAGCTATTTTTAAACAGAAACAAAATATTTGAGATAAAAGTTTCAATTGGCAGTCATATGGAGACAGATTTTTAAAAAAACTTACACTTTAAAAAGTTTGTGCCTTAAGAAAAATCTGCAAACATATGATCCATAAGAAAACACAAATTGATGTGAAATGCAGTACCATTAATTCTTAAAAAAGGAAGTACGGCATTACTAATTATAATCGTTTTTTATCTTTATTAATAATAAAAGAATATCTCGGATTGGAGAATGCATCCTACAGTATAGACATATTGCTAGACCTAAAGGTACTAAATTCGAAAGAAATATATTTTAAAGGTAGAAATGTGAACTTCAGAATTTTTTAAAAATTTGAATTAAAAATTTATGCAAGATTTACCAATTTTAATGCAATAATTCCAGAGTGCTCTATTCATTCCACAAATTAAGTTTTCACTATATTTAAAATTTAAAAATTTTCTTTTTAATGTTATTATTTAATTGAGCTTTCCATTTTTTCCCCATTTTTAAAAATATTTTTTGAGGAAATTTTCAACAGCAGCGACAATCATTTTGTCATGAAATTCAAACCATTATTATTGATTTAACAAATATCTGATAATGCATAATAGCATGCAATCTAAAAGTGATTAATTGCAAAGCTTTATTAGATAGTACATTTTCAATGATAATAAAATACTTTTCAGTCGTAAAATTGATATTTCATTTTAGAAAAATTGATAAAATATTTATTTGTATACGAGAAACCTGTCTATTATACATAATGCATTTCTAATATATAAATTACATTCTTCAATTTTCATTCATAATTTCACAATATTCTTAAAACCTATTCATATTTCTGTTACGTTTTAAGCACACATTCTTTTCATGCAAATAATCTCAAATCTTTAAAACCGGTATCATTAGCTTTATTTTGGTCAAAAAAGTAAATGATCTTTTCTGTTTAGATAAGACACCAAAAACAAACTCAAAATCATCTATTAGATGGATACCTCTTTTTCCGAATAAATGCAGCTGAAAAAAGACTTTTTAATCGACTGGCGGAGCAGGTGAAATAAAGCACCTAAAAGCGATATTAGTTTTAAAAATGACAGCCTATTTTATCTTTGGTTTCTTTTTAATTAAATTTTCAATTTCGCATCGTGAAACATTACTATTTTTTAATGCCACATATGATAGTTTTTTCTTACCCATTGTTTTCGAAGAATGAAAAAGATTTTGCCCTTTAGGAAGAAATGAAAGAGCAAACGTTGATATTGACACTGTCACTCTCATGCTTCTCTGGTAAATTGAATTAACCCCTCCTGCATATTTTAGGTCGGCTGTCTAGGCAAAAGAAAACTTTGCTTAGTAATAATTTAGCCTTAAAGGTGAAAGGCCTTTAACTTTTTTTATTCCAACAAAGGAAGTATTTTCCTTGATAAATTTCTTTTGATGAAATTTGAAATTTTTAAAAGGGAAATTTTCTATTTAATTCGATGTTTGATATTGTTTGATGTTTGATATTCCCGTGCACACACATAGTAGAGCGTAGAAGGAAAATAACTACAAGAAATATTGTTTATTCAAACATTTGTTTAGCTTAAAAGTAAAATGTTTATTTAAAAGCAATTTTGAAACTCTACTGAATAATCAAGATGAGCATAAGAGAACCAAAATTTATAAAATAGATGGTCTAATATGTAATAATTATATAATTTGTATATAATATATAAATATGGATTGACTATATAATAAAATATTAGTAATGCAGTTTGTATTTTTACACATTTGATATAAAAATATTTGTAAATTGAAAACTAAAGAAAATTGGGGAATTTTCATTTTCATTAGGCAAGTGATATTTTAGACATTTTTATGACTTGGGAAATGAGTAAAAGCCTAAATATTTCAAGATTAGAAACGTAATATTTATATTTACATTTAAGCGAGTTACCATGGATTAAGTGATATGGTACTGAATCAAAAAACAAAAAGCAATAAAATAAATACATATATATTCAGAGATAATTTTGTTATTTTTCCTGTTATAAAAGCATCAAACTTTCCAAAAATTGTTTGGTTAAAGTTAAGCGGCATGATTTTTTTAAAGAAAAATAAGTTATTTTAAAAAAGATAATTTTTTGAAGTTATTTTTCTTATACTGAGAAATAAAAAATTTAAAGTAACAAAAATACTCTGTTTAAACTTTAAACAAGATTCAACAATCCAAAAGCGTAATGTTAACTAACCAACTGTGTAACCATTGTGATATTTTGCAACTTAAAATGTATTTAATTCTTGCATCAACGGAATGCAAAAGAAATAGATGTCTTTAACTGAAAGGGTATCTGAAAGGGGAAAAAGTATCCGAGGGAATCTACTTGAATTAAATTATGCTTGTAGTTAATGTAAGATTCCTTTAAATTAATCTAAGTTAAGTCGTTCAATAGTTTGAGACCTAGAATTCTAAGGCAGGAGGGGAGATCTTTCATAAGAAAAAAACAAACTGTCATTTTATTTTTTGTAATGGCATATATCGTTTTATTTTTTATATTGTTCTAAAAAGACAAACTTATAGACTTTATCATTATAATTCTAATTTATATCTGAGAGTTTTTTTTTCAGTACAACAAGCTAATTTAAAATTCCAAACTCCTTGAAATCCAAATTGTACAGCTTTCAGTTCATAGTATGATAAAAATATTTGAAAATAACTAATTTTTTCCCTGTATTTTCCACAAATTTGAACTAATATTTATTAAAAATTATTTTTCAGAATGGGAAAAGGTTCTAATCTCAAAGATAATGAATAAAAAAAGCATAAAACTGATGCCAAACTTTTATAATATCTCTATTTAGTAAAAATAGCAACTTGAAAGATGAACGACTTAATTTTTATAAAAAGCAAAAAATGATTTGTGACAAAACTATTTTTAGTACTCTAATTTTTTTTCAAAATAGTCGATCTGTTTGTTTGTCAGCACATTTTAATTCGGGAAGAAATAGGATTTTTTAAAAATACGTGAATGCTGACATTGAAAAAACTGTTTGTCAGCAGTTGTCAGCAGTCTTCTGAACAAAACCCGTCGTTTTATTAGTAAAAGTTTTTCAAATCTTTCCTATGCAACTGTTTTTTTCTTAGGGTATTTATTTTTTATTTTAAATTTTTTACTTAAATTTATTTTAAATTTAGGGTAGTTTAATATTAGAATAGTTTATCTGTAACTTAAAATTTGATTTTTATCTCCTCATCGGATTTAATATCCATTTGGATAAAAAAAACTAATTATTTGAAATTTTAACTTCCATACAAAATTTATTTCATACTAGACAAAAGAATATTTGTAGAAAATTTGCAAGCAAAATAACATTTAACATGTACACGCGCGTTTAACATCAGATTTTTAACAGTTGTATTCATTATAATTTTTTCTAGTTATGTTAATTTGATTAAATTAATAAAATGAGATTTCACGAAGAAACGATTGAATTTAAATATAATATTGGAAAACACGCATTTGTTAAATATTTTTGGAAGTAAATTTTTAAATTTCAGATACATTTTCTGGCGACACTTGCACGACATTTACTAGAAAAGTTAAATCTTAACAAATCTAGCATTATTCAATTGAATAATTGAAATAATGGATTTTTGTTTGTAGCCAATAAATTAAATGTAACTATATTGAATCTAAAAATCATGAATCTGTTAGTTATAAGTTCAGACAACTTTGTTTAGTGAAGACAAAATTTAATGTGCATTATACGGAAAAAAATTATAAAATGATTTAAAATGAATTGATGAGAACTCGATTTATATCTCTAAAAATATGTATATTCCATCATGTATGTACAAAAAGATAATATACGAATTTAAAATTAATTGCCACACATTAAGGAATGAACGAATTTGTTCAAATATTTTACCAGTGTTTGAAGTTCTTATTTATGAATGAGATAAAGTAAATAGTTGCTATCAATGACATTCAATTACATTTACGTCCCATTTTAAAGTGAAACTAGTTCTGCTTTGGATTAGACCAAGTAATTATGAACCGCGGCAAAATGACGAAGGCTACACTTGAACTGGCACACCTCTCTCCAAACTTCCGCAGCACTACAGCGGGATGACATTTAGCGCCTTCTGATTTAATGTGCATTTTAATTCTCGGCTGAAATGTTTTAGGATGAGCTATGGTTTTCATGTTACCTATAAAATAATTCTGGTATTCAAAATGCATATTCGATTTCATTTTTCTTAATACCGTCATCTTCAAAAAAGATAAAGACAGTCTTGCAAAGCTGGTAAATATACTGAGAATCCAGGCAGTTCGATTTTCAGATTGTTTTCCTGTATATATCACTTTCGGAAACACTTTATAACAAAGGTGAATTATCACCAATCTTTCAAATAAGCTAGAGCCGGACTGTTTTGTGTACGTGTCTGTCGTTCGATTTAAATATCTAACGGCATTATTTGAACGGAACAGCAATTCTATTAATGCATCATAAAAAAATCAGGCAGTTTAAAATATTATTTATTTATACCTTTTTCTTGATTAGACGCAAAAGGTAATTGTACACCTTGACTTTTGGAGGCAAGAATATTTCTCAGTTTTTAGCAGCATTTTTATTAGAAATTCTTCTATCACTTCCAATACATAGTCATAAATTCGACCTCCATTATAGTAACCAAGAATCGTTATCATTCAAATATGAGTATCGCAAAACTTCTCTTATAATTGCCAGCGTTATCTCCCTAAAAATTTCAGATGAATATCTGTATTTGCAAAATTAAAGAAAAACTATGAATCAGACATTGTTGCAATTTGAAGTAATCATTTAAGACGATGCAATGTTGATAAATAACAAAAATCTTTCAACAATTGTTTGAATGCTTTTCTGATTCGATCATGACAATGAATGAAAAACTGTCTCTGCTTCGATCTTATTAAAATTCATTTAATACATCCCCGTTTGTCCAAAATATTCGAAATGAAATTGTGTTAATAAGTTTTACATGATGGAACCTTTCACCAGAAATAAATACGTATAATGGGTTCAAAAAATATTTATAAAAAATGCATTAAAAAATACAAAAATTTGCATTTTAAAAACAAAATAAGCTTATTCATCTAAACAAATTTCAAGAAATACAATAATATGAATAATCTTTCTTGCACCAAAATTAAAATATCTTATGCCAAAATGTATTTGGACACTCAACTCAATGTTAGCAAATTTGCATTTTTATGCTAATTATTTGATAGCCACCCCGCAGTAAATAATATGCGTAAGACGACTATAAAAGGATGTATTGTCAATATTTTATCAATTGATTGTCAATTTCAAATTGTGATGGCACCTAAGAAATCTGAATTGCCGCTTTCTTTACGAAAAAAAAAAAATGTTTCTCTTCGGGAAAATGTCCCACGTTATAGGTAAAAAAAAGTAAATATTTGCTTCTCTACTGTTCAGCATGTTATAAAACGTCATAAAGAAAGAGGGTCAACATCAAATAACTTGCGTTCTGGACGCCCAAAGAAAATTTCACAGCGAATTAAGCGAAAAATCATAAGAGAAGCATCAAAAAATCCATTTGTTAGTGCGATTACATTAGCCAATTATGTCGCTTCAACCTCTGGAGTTTAAATTTGTGCCTAAAGTGTCCTGCACGATACACAAATTTAGGGGAGATCTCCAAGGAAAAAAAAACATTTCATAAATGAATAAAATCGACTGAAAAGACTTGAATTCGCAAAGTAATATCAATAAGTCAATTGATTTCTGGAAAAAATATCATATTCTCCAACGAGAGTAGGTTCAATATCTTTAAATCAGATGGCAGGAAATTAGTTTGGAGGAAGCCTTGCGCTGCTTTTCATACTAAAAATGTATTACCTACAGTTAACCATGGAGGAGGCTCTGTTATACTTTGGGGGTGCATGGATAGCAAAGGAGTTGGTAATTTGTGTTTCATTGATGGTAATATGACAGCTCAGACCTATATTGATGTGTTGCAAGATAACTTGCCACAAAGTGCAATAAAATTGTGTATTAGTAATTCGTACTATTTTCAGCAAGACAATGACCCCAAGCATACTGCCGTTGTAACAGGACTGTTTTGTACCCAGAAGACTTGCTACTCTACCACAATCACCAGACTTAAATCCTTTGGAAAATTCGTGGAATTTTTGGATTTAAAAATAAGAAAAAAGAAGATTTGAAGCAAATCTACCTTTAAGCAAGCCCTTATTGAAGAGTGGTCTAATACTGACCCTACTGTTACAGAAAATGTAATTAAATCAATGCCAGCAAGGTTACAAGTAGTAATAGATGCTAATGGAATGCATACAAAATATCAGTTATTTTAAATGTGCTTATATATATTGTATTTCTTTTGTATTTATGCGGGTGCGAAAATACTTTATTGACACGAGATATTTTAATTTTGTTGACACGAGATATTTTAATTTTGTAAAAAAATTATTTATATTGTTTTTTTTTATTGTTTTATTTAGATGATTACACTTATTCTGGTTTGGCAATACCAATTGTTGTATTTTTTAATGCTTCTTTTTATGAATTGCAAACAAAAATGTAAGTGTACAAATACTTTTTGTACCCGCTGTATAAATTAAACTGAGTTACAAAGCAGTCCCAAAGGATGAATTATCGAATGA
The DNA here is from genome assembly GCA_026543865.1 of Argiope aurantia. Lineage (NCBI taxonomy): Eukaryota > Metazoa > Arthropoda > Arachnida > Araneae > Araneidae > Argiope > Argiope aurantia. Next base: position 326,116 of record JAPMOR010076162.1, on the reverse strand, counting down.
CGTTGTAATAATTGGATGAGGATAACTCCATCATTGTGTTCTGCATACATTGTACTGGATGAAATCTAATTATTCCGGTGCAAATCGTTAAGAATAGTTTAATTGTGACTTCAGATGTGGGTGATTTAGCCCAAGGAAGTGTCGAAAAAATTGAACCATCGGAATGTTACCGAGTTTAGAAGGGTAAAGATACGAATGTCAATCAGTTTATATATGTTGATTAATGTATAGCGTGACTGTTTCTAGGCTGTTCAATTCACTCATGAAGCTAAATAGCTGAAGATTCATGTATTGTAATGTTATAATTGGATATTAATATTAATCACCAATTTTTTTATAACTAGATTGTAATATAAGGGCGTCACTTTAATTTTAACATTTAGTTGCTAATTAACTCTTCGATATCGGAAATGATGAAAGTTTCAAAACTTATACCTTTGCTTTTTAAGAAGTAATTTTTCAATGGTACTAAATATAAACTTTGAAATAAAGTGTAAAATGTAAATATAATTAGTTTTGAACTGATTGAAATAATGAAAATATTCGATTTTAATAGCTGGAAATGATTAAAAAGACAATAAAACCTAGAAAATGAATAATTTTAAAAACATAGGAAATAAACAAGGTTACTGTTATCTATCACACACAATTGCACTTAGAAGCAAAGTGAATGAATACACAGATTAAAACTAGCAATTTTTGGAAACAATGGCGTTTCTATTGACAATGAATTGAATAGAAATGAAATAAAAATTTTAAAAATATATTTATTAATTGAGTAAATACAATTTTTTAAATATTACATTATTAATATTCGAATTTTAAGCTGTTTCTGTTTATAAGAGAATTTTTTAAATAGAAATTTGCTTTAAAAAATATAGACTTTAAGGAAATGCTACTAGTGCTATAGAATAAATTTTTAAGCAATCAGAAAATTGAGCTTTTTTATAGTTAAAATTCATTGAATAAAATTTTGTTAAAGAAAGGTATCTTTATATTTTTATTTTGTTAATATTCAATTTTATATTTTTACATTTAAAAATTAATTAATTTTATATTATTCTATTTTACTAAATATATGACGACTTTTTTTTTGGGGGGGGGTATCACTAAAAGTCCTAAAATCTCTTAACGAGTTTACTTTCTTCGGATTTCTTTGATAAATAACGTCTCAAGATGAATCTCAAACATAACAGCCATATTCGAGTCTTATTTACATCTGGGTGTTTTGATGTATCCTTAACATTCTGTTGATTCAATGCCTTATTCTTGTATACCAGATTATATTTATCCGAGTTTATTAAATTTGGTAGTTCTAAATGACTTATTTCCTGCAATGTTTTAGTAAATTCTTATAATTTGTTTATATAATCATATTAACTTTATTTAATCTCAGTGCGTAAATATCAAAAGTAAAGCAAAAGGGGTATATTTAATGTACAAATATTAGTAGTAAGGTAAAAGCGGTTATGGGCGTTATCATTTTTTATAAAAAGAGTCCTTTTCAAATATTTTTACATAAAATATTAATTATAACAGCTTTTTGTGATGAAAATAAACATTTATCCTTAGAATGTACTCGAACAATAAAAAGGAAGGTGTTCTATGAAATTGAGAGATGAATAAATATTTGAATTTCTGGAAGAAACTCACTTGAGCTTTCTTCCGCTACATTTGTTCGATGAGCTGAAATGAATTTAATAAAAATATTTGAAGCATTTTAATTTATTTGAAAATATTTTCAAGTGAGTTTTAACGTTTTTGTTTTTCAGAAAATGTCTAAAGTAAGTGCTCTTGAAGAATTTAATCTCAAACAGGTTGAAGTAGGAAATATATATATAAAAAATACTGAACTGTTTTTCTATTTAATATCAGAGAAAAATCAATTCGTACTGTTCATATCCGTATTTTATAGTAAAAATTTCTGATTTTAAAATTAAAGCTGTTTTTTTTTTTTTTTATAGGCTACATATTTATGCATGATTTCGTTAACTGAAAATATTAGGGAAGGACATTTGTTTTGACACAGTTATCTAAAAGATAAAAAGATTTTTTCTGACTATTTAATAAGCACTTTATTTGCATGAAATATACATGAATCATCATTTTTGTAGTTTAATATTTCTCACTAAATGATTTTATAATTCACAGATTGAAGAGAAAAATAGCGAATTAGAGCGAGATTAGAATAAATTCAGTTATTTCAATCTTTAAAAAATTACTACGAAATAATAAATATTCAAAACCTTAGAAACACAACATACTATTTAAAATATGAAGGTATAAGTTTTGTCAAATTTGGATCTCCAAAGTATTTTTAATGCGCAATGATAGAGAATAATTATTACAGTAAAATTTATAAAATACATTTATTTTTCTTAAAAATAATTCCATTAAGTAGTTACAAATGCATTTTAAATTAGATTTTGATAAATACGGTTTGTGAAGAATAGATTTATCAAAGATGGTTGAGAAAAATTCATTTTCGAATGAAGAACGTTATGAATAATTCACAGTTAGTGTACCAAATATAATCATTAATATGTTAAAAATTCTTTATGAAATATTTTTTTTGTTTACTGATATACGAATAAAATATTTTTTTTAAACACAATAGATTCAAAAATGTAATATAACTAAAAATGGATACTTATATTCAGGCATATATTTTTATATAGATTTAGTGAAATTGGGAGTAATCACTGGATATATTGAAATCGATCCGCATTTAAATTTCCGAGAGGCGCAATTAGTTTTTACCAGTTTCAGATCGTAGGTGGATTATTCACTCGGGTATATATGCTATTCTTAAATTCAAAGGCGTAAACATTCTCTTAATATTCCATATTTGATAAAATACACAAAATATCCTTTGTTCACTTTAAAAGCTATATTTTTGTTACTTAAAAAGTAATAATTGGGATCTTAAAAGATTATTGTGCAAATAAACCTTTTAAATTAATTCAATTCCTTTAATTTTATCTGAAAAGATATCTTGTGCGATTAACGAAGCCGAAGTAACAGTTAAATTTTCAGGTTTTCACAGCTTCTACAATATTTTCTATTAAAAAAGTATTTACTTGAAAAATAAATTGAGAAATATAAAAACTTTATAAAAATTTATCTGTTCCACATAATTTCAGTGTTGAAAAATCTCATGTATAATAATATATTTAAACTACTCCTACACACCGATAAATGAGCAAAAGAGAAAGTGAGACCAAAATAATAGCATTACATCACCGCAAAAAAAATCTGCAGTTATCTAGAAACTGTATTAAACACGGAAAGCCAAGTTAAAAAAAAATGGATTTTTGAAGTCACATCTCAACAAACGCAGACGAGAATATTAAATCATACCTTCAAAAAGATTCTTCCCGTTGTTTCACAGAAACAATAAAGCAAAGTCATCCACTGCGACGTATAGCCACAAATAAAAAGGAAGAGAATTTAACATCAAAAATGAAGAAACATCAGCATCAGACACCGAGTTAGAAATGATAATCTCTCCTTTATCTACAGTGAGAGCGCCTCTCATGATTTCACCTGTCCTTATTTTTTACTGACAAAAAATGTAATATTTTACTATTATACAGTTTTTTTCCTTCCCAAATCTTTTTTGTTGTGTGTGTGTGCAAAATAATATTCAAGTAAAGAAACTATGAGAAATATACACCGAAACAAGATAACAAAATAGTGAAAATGAAAAATTGTTTTTCATGTAGATCCTCATTAAAATGGAACAAGATTGCTTCATGTATTCTTATTATTTTGGTGCACTTTTGATAAAAGAATGACATTATAAGATAAACCTTAAAAAAATGTTGGATTTGAAAAGTGGTATGGAATGTGAGGGTTTTAATTCTGTTTTATTCAAATTAAAATAACTTTTAAAACACTTTATTAAAGTACTGGAAAGTGAAAATTGGTTCTATTTTTTTAAAACATGAATATATAATCATAATTGTAAAAGCAAGAAATACCGATTAAAATACTTTAAGTAAATTGGAATATTAATCGAATTAATATATTTCGAATTAATAATGTTGTATGATTGTTCGAACACTAATTTCATAGCTATTTCGTTTGAGAATTATATTTTATGATATCATTTTCACCTTAAATTTTCGACATAATCAATTTTATATGCATTTTGTTTATCTATAAATGCATGCTTAAAAATTTTTCATTTTCCAACTTTTATTCTTTAATATATTTGAACTTTATTGTTATAAAAATAATAGAATATTATAATTGATTTTTCTCGAACTTATTATAAGACGGCATCGCCCATTTGGAATTCATCAAAAAACTAAATTCCGAAAGTATTCATAACTAATATTGTTAAATTGAATAACATTTCAGAACTATAGTATATCGAGGAATTAAATATTTTCATACTCGTAAAATCAACTCATTTTAATTTAGAAAAATTGCATGTTAGTTATTTGTATCAGAGAACGATTTCTAATCTAAATAATACAACCCTAATTCATAAATTACTTATTCAATTTTTATTAATAATTTCACAATATACGTACAATTTACACATTTTTGTTACGAGTTAAGCCAACATTCCTTTTATGCAGATATTCTCGTATCTTTTATAATGTTATCACTTCCTTCATTCACGTTTAAAAAAAGTAAATTTTCTGTTCTCTTTACATAAGACTCCAAAAACAACTCAAAATTATCTATTAGATGAATACCTCTTTTCCCGAATAAATGCATTTGAAAAGACTTTTTAAACGATTAATAGAGTCGACAAAACGAAGCATCTAAAAGCGGTATTTCTTTTTAAAAATGACAGCCTATTTTATCTTTGGCTCCTTTTTAATTAAATTTTCAATTTCGCATCGTAGAGCATTACTATTTTTTAATGTCCCATATGATAGTTTTTTTTCTTACCCATTGTTTTCGAAGAAGAAAGGAGATTTTGTCCTTTAGGAAGAAATGAAAGGGCAAACGTTGATATTGACACTGTCACTCGGATGCTTTCTTGGTAAATTGAATTAACCCCTCCTGCATATTTTCGGTCTGCTCTCTAGGCAAAAGAAAACTTTGCTTAGTAATAATTTAGCCTTCAAAGGTGAAAGGCTCTTAACTTTTTTTTTATTCCAACAAAAGAAGTATTTTTCTTGATAAATTTCTTCTTTTGATGCTTGAAATTCTTAAAAGACAAATTTTTTATTTTATGCGATGCTTGATATTGTATGCACGCACGCACACAGAATAATGTTGGAAAATAACGAAAGTAATGGCGCTTAGTCAATTTTTAATTTACTTCTTATCAATTAAGTCAAAATTTTAATTTAAATACAATTTTGAAGTTATTCTAAATAATCAACGGTAAGAACTTAAAAGATAACCAAATGACCAACATCAGTAAAAAAGATGGTTCAAGATATTTAAAATATTGGTATATAACTGGTATGTAATATATAAATAATGGTAGGCTGTATATTATATAATATTAGTAATGTTACTTGTACTTTTATACATTTGGTATGAAAATGTTTGGAAAGTGAGAATCGTAGAAATTTCAGTTTTGTTAGACGATATTTTACATCCTGTCATAATTTGTAAGATCTATTAAAATCTAAATATTTCAGTACTACAGTGTACTGTAGGTTTTTTCTCTTTACATTTAAGTGAATTAACTTAAATAAGTGATGTGGTACCGAATAAAACAGAAAAAAAAATACATTTTACATAAATAAATACATAAATTAATAAATACATTATAAAATAAATGCATTTTACATAAATAAATACATAAATTAATAAATACATTATAAAATAAATACATT
>JAPMOR010076162.1:284607-320296 GCA_026543865.1 Argiope aurantia | reverse complement strand
AAATAAATACATTATAAAATAAATACATTTTACATAAATAAATACATAAATTAATAAATACATTATACATTCATAAATGATTTTTAGTTTGCCATTTTTTCTGATATAAATGCATCACACTTTCGAAAAATAATCTGAGAAAAGTTAATTTAAGCCCCGTATTTTTTTTAAGAAAGGGAAGCAAGTTATATTTATTATATTGAGAAATGACAGAAAATTGAAACTTACGAAATTATCTCATTAAGAGTTTAACTATCCAAATCATATTCTATTAGATTTTACTATCCTGGCGTAATGTAAATATTCCAAATGTGTAATCATTGTATCCATATTTATAACTTAAAAAGTATTTAATTCTTGTATCGGCGATATATAAAAAATGAAGATGTCCTGCACTGAAATTTGCGAGTAACCGAAGGGCTCGAGCGGAACTAAATTAACCTTGTGATCAATGTAAGGTTTCTACAAATTACTCTTATTTAAATTATGATTTTTCAATAGTTTGAGATTATAATTTTGAAGCTGGAGGAAAATCTCCAATAAGAAAAAGCCTGCCATTTTATTTTTTGAAATAGCATATATCCTATTATATATTTGTCGAAGAATCCTAAAGAGGTAGAACCTAGTTACTCATTTTGTTTGTAATTGTAATTCTAAGTTATATAAGGGCTGTTATTTCGGTACAAGAGACCAATTATAAATACCAAATTCCTTGAAATCCAAACTGTATACCTTTCAGATCAGTCTCTTATAAATATCTGTTTAAAATATCTGAAAAGGACCACTTTTTTTCTTATTTCCTAAAGATTAGAAATAATATTCAATGCAAATTAATTTCCAGAATGGGAAAAAGTTTTAATCTTAAAGATAAAAACTTAAGATTGATGTCAAACTCGTAAAATATTTTCCATTTAGTAGAAATATCAACTTTAAACACGAAAGTTGCAGTTTTTATCAAAAGAAAAAGAATAAAAATAGACGAATCGCGGCAAAAACTATTTTTACTTCTCCATTTTTTTTTTCTTTTTCAAAAATGTTATTCGTTTCGTTTGTCAGCGCAGTTATCATTCTGAACGAAATAAGACTTTTCGAAAATACATGAAGCTGCGGATATGCGTTCGCGCGAATAGAAGTGCAACCATTGTGCAACTGACCGCCCAGATGACCCAAGCGGCTACTAACAGTGTCTCCACAACAACGGCTTAGCAAACGTTGCTGCATATCGGCCTCCAAAGCAGACGCCTGGTTAACGAATGTGTTCATCGGCGACGAAGGCTGGAATTTGCACGCCAGTTCCCCAACTGGACTTCCTCTGAGTGGAGACAGATGGCTTTTTCGAATGAATCACGTTTTATGCTCCATCGGACAGATGGACTTAGGCGTGAAACGTCTGAAAGCAAACACCCTGCAACAATTGCCGGTAGGGTCCAAGCTAGAGGAGAGAACATTATGATCGGAGGAATGTTTTAATGGTTATTCTCTGAGTACACTCATTGGGGACAGCCCGATTGATCAACAGAAGTATGCATCCTGATTTGCGGACCGTGTTCAAGAAAACTGATTTTTCACAGGATGATATCTACCAGCAGGAAAATGAGACGTGTCATAAAGCTCACAGTGTACGTGCGTGGTTTGAAGAGCACCAGAATGAGTTTACAGTACTCCCTTGTCCAACAAATTCCCCGGGCGTGAGCCCAATCGAGAATTTGTAGGACCACATCAATCTGGTAGTCCGCACCATGCGGTTAGCTTAGCGCAGCTGGCCACGGCACTGGAGTCAGTATGGCTCAACATCCCAGTGAACACCTTCAGGAACCTAATTGATTATCTTCCTGCAAGGTGACAGGTGGTCACATTAATGTTACTGTACCATGTATACAGTGAATGACGAGTTAACTTGATTTATATCTTTAAAAATATGTATATTCAATCGTGCATGTAGAAGAAGATAATAATATGATATTAAAAGTAATTATCATATATTAAGGAATGAACGAATTTGTTCAAATATTTTAGTTTGTTTAAATATTTTAGTAAAGTAAATAATTGCTACCAATGAAAAACTTTTTTTTTCCACATCTTGTGTCTTCAATTCAGTTACATTAACGCCCCATTTTAAAGCATTACGGGTTCTATTTTGGGACGAACCACTCAATTTTGAACCAAGGAAAGACGACGAGGACGATACCCGAGATGGCATACCACTCTCCAAACTTCCTCCCCACTTCAGCAGGAAGTCATTTCGTCCAGATGGATTTACTGTGAATTTTAATTTTCGGCTGGAATATTTTAGGATTAGCTATGATTTCATGCAATTTATAAAATAAATCTTGCATTCAAAACGCATCCTCGATTTCTTCTTTCTTAATGGCTTCATTTTCAAAGAAGATAAAGACAGACTTGCTGAGTTGGTATATATACTAAGAATCAAAGTATAGAATAGCTATACTGGTCAACTCCCTGTTCAGATTGTTTCCCTGTATAGATCATTTTTGGAAACACTTTATGCCAAAGGTGAATTCTCTCCAATCTTTCAAATAAGCTACAACTGGACTGTTTCGGGCATGCATCTGTAGTTCGATTAAATTGTCTGAAAACATTATTGTTTGAACGGAATAGCAATTCAACAAAAGCATCTGGGCAAAATTAGGCAACTTAAAATATACTTTATTTATATCTTTCTTGATTAGTGGTAAAATCTAATTTTACACCTTGACCATTGCAGACAAGAATATTTCCCTTTCATTTCTTAATTCTCTTTATTAGAAATTATTCTATCACTTCACATACATAGTTATAAATTCGATCTTCATTATAGTAACCAAGAATCGTTATCATTCAAATATGAATATAGCGAAACTTAGAAACTTCTTATAATTTCCTGCGTTGTCTCCCATACAAATTCCAGATGAATATCTGCATTTGCAAAATGAAAGAAAAACTATGAATTGGATCTTTAAAATGAATCTTAAAATGATGCAATGTTGACAATTAACAATGATCTTTTAACAAATGTTTGAGAATAATCTTCTGACTCGAGCATGATAATGAATGAATAACTGTCTTTGATCTGATCTGATCTTATTAAAAGTCATTTAATACATCCTCGTCTGTTCAAAATATTCGTAATGAAATTGTGTTGATAAGTTTTACATGATGAAACCTTCTATTAGAAATAAATATGTATAAATTAAACTGAGTTACAAAGCAGTCCCGATGGATGAATTGCAAAATGCCATTGTAATAATTGGAGGATAACTCGGTCATTATGTTCTGCATGCATTGTACTGGATGAAATCTAATTATTGCGATGCAAACGGTTATGAATAGTTTAATTATGACTTCAGCTGTTGGAGAGGAATTATTTAGCTCAAGGAAGTGTCGGAAACATTGAACCATCGAAATGTTAGCGAGTTTAGAAACATAACGATACGAATGTAAATCAATTTATATATGTTATCTAGTGTATTGCGTGACTGTTTCCAGGCTTTTCAATCCACTCATGAAGTTAAATAACTGAAGATTCATATTGTTTAATGTTATAATTGTATTTGAATATTAATAACAAAGATGTTTTTTTAGTTAGAATTAAACATATTTGCATAACGTCACTTTAATTTTATAAAGTTATTTGCGTATTAACTGTTCGATATCAGAAATGGCATAGTTTCCAAAACTTATACCTTTGCTTTTTAAGAAGTAATTTATATATATAATATAAATGTAATTAGTATTAAATGGAATAAACTAATAAAAATATTCGATTTTAAAAGCTAGAAAACTAAGACTTGTATGATTAAAAAAACAAAAAAAACAAGAAGACCTAGGAAATGAATGATTTTGAAGAAACAAATTAAATAAATAAGGTTACTGTTATTAGCCTTTGTTATAAAATGTTTCCATAATATAGGAAAGCAATCTGAAGATGGAGCTGGCCATTATATCTGTTCTACACTTTGATTCTCAGTATATTTACCAGCTCGGTCAGTAAAATTATCTAAGTTCTTTGAAGATGATGCTATTAAGGAAGAAGATATCTATGATGAATTTTGAATGCCAGAATTAATTTTTAAATTACGTGAACACCGTAGCTAATCCGTAATATTTCAGAAGAAAATTAAAACGCACATTAAATCCTTTGGGGCCAAATGACTTCCAGCTGAAGTGGCCCGGAATTTCGGAGAGAGGTGCGCCAGCTCAAGTGTCTTTCTTGCCAACTATCCGCTGTTCAAAATTACATGGTTTTCGTTCTAAAATAGAAAACGTATTGCTTTAAAATGAGAAGTTAATGTAACCCAATTGAAGACATTAGACGAGGAAAAAAAATTTGTCATTGGTAGCGACTACTTACTTTACCTCATTCATAAATAAATACTTCGAACACTGCAAAAATATTTGGACGAATTCTTTCATTCATTAATGTACGACGATTAATTTTAATATCGTATATTATTTTCTTCTACATATATGATAAAATATACATAATTTTTAGAGTTTTAAATCAAGTTGACTCTATAATTCCTTTTATAAATTTTTCTATATAAAGCCCTTAAAGACCTTTAAATTTGTCTTGTTTGAAAAAATTCGCTTGAACTTAGATCTAATAGATTCACGAGATTTCAGATTCAGTATAGTTAAATTTATTTTATTTCACTCATACTAAACTCCCTTTATTCAATCATTCAATTGAATATTGCAATTTTTTTTTATCTTTTCTAGTAAACGTCGTGCAGGTGCCTCCAAAAATATATCCGAAATCAAAAATTTACTTACAAAAAATGTTACCAATGAAGGCTTTTTCAGAACAAATTTGTTTAAACTATTATATTTTTTTAATTGAAAAAAAATTCTTTTCTTCGTGAAATTTCCTTTTAAGGATTGAACAAAATTAACATATTAGGGATAATTAGAATTAAGTCAGAGTTATAAATCTGGAGTTAATTTTGATCATTCCTGTACTCATGTTAAAAGTGGTTTTGCAAGGAAATTTTCTATCAGAAATATTTCTTTAAATATTTTTAATGTGAAATAAAAAAAAATTAAGGAAGTTATAATTCAAACAATTACTATTTCAACCAAAAAATTCTACAAAAAATGAGAAGATATAATCGAATTCTAAGTCATAGATAAACTATTCCTATATTAAACTTTTCTAAATTTAAAATAGTCAAAAAGTAATGAAATATTCTTAGAAAACGCAGTTTCATAGGCAAGATTGTTTGAAAAATAACTCTTACTAATACAACAAAAGTACTTTCACGGGAAACGCTCCGGCAGATTTTAATGTCAACATTCATGTATTTTCGAAAAGTCTTGTTTCGTTCCGAATTAAAAATGTTGAGAAGCGAAAATATTGACAATTTTGGAAAAAAAGGCAGTGAAAATATTTTTGCTGCGGACAATTTTTTTAAAATTTTTCATAAAAACTAAGACTTTCGTCAATTAAATTGATTTTTTTTACAAAATAAAAATATTTTAAGAGTTTGGTATCAGTCATATTTTTTTTATTAATTATGATTAAAATTAAAACTTTCTCATTCTAGAAGTTATTTTCATATAAATATTGTCTCTAAATTGCAGGAAATATAAAAATAAACTGTTTTAAAATATTTTAAAAATATATGTTTAACAGACATTGATCTGAAAGATGTATAAATTTCGATTGATAAAATTTTAAAGCAATCATAAAATTCAGCTTTTTTATAGTTAAAATTATTAATTAAAAAAATTTTATTTATAAAAGAAAGCTACATTTCTATTTTTATTTTTTCGTTTTCAATTTCATATTTTAATTTTACATTTAGAAATTAATTATATATTATTCTATTTTACTCAATGTATGATGACTTTTTTTTTCTTAGTATCACTAAAAGTCCTAAAATTTCATAGCGAGTTTTCTTTTGGTTTTTTAGATAAAACCTGTATCAAAATGAATTGCAAATGTAAAAAAGTTATTGATTTTTTTTTACTATTTATTACTATCTTGATGTTCTTAATGCTTTGGTTCATTCTGTTGGAACAATGTATCATTCTTATACATCTGACTATATAAGTTGTCCATTTTTATTCAATTTGGTATTTCTAAATGATATTTCCCGTAATGTTTTAGTAAATTTCGATAATCTATTTATATAATTACATTAACACAATTTTACCAATAATTTATAAATATTAAAAGCAACCAAAACGAGTATATTTAATGTGCAAATATTACCAGTACGGCAAAAGCGGTTACAGACGTTACTTTTTTTTATTAATAAAAGTCCTTTTTCAAATATTTTCACATACAATCATCATTATAATAAGCGTTTCTTGATTAAAATAAATATTTTCCCTTAAAGATTATTTATCAAGGAAATATAGAATGTATTAGAACATAAAAAAAGAAGGTGTTCTCTGAAATTAAGCGTCGAATAAATATTTGAGTTTCTAAAAGAAACTCACTTCAGCTTTCTTCTTTTATACTTGTTCGTTGAGCTGAAATGAATTTAATAAAATTTATGAAGCATTTTAATTTATTTGAATATATTTTGAAGTGCGCTTTTCCGTTTTTGATTTTCTGAATATTTAAACAGCAAGTGCTCTCGAAGATTATGATTACAATCAGTTTGAAATAGGCAATATAAAAATATTTAATTACTTTCGTATCTAATGACTGAGAGAAAATCAATCTGACCTCCTTATCTCTACATTTTATAATCAGAATTTGATTTTAAATTATTTTAAATATTACAAATTTATATATGATTTTTAAATTGGAAATGTTAGAGATGTGCATCTGTTTGACGCAGATAACTAAACGACAAAATTTTTTTTATGAAGATTTGAAGTAAGCCATTTGTCTGATATATGCATATGCATGAATCTGCATTTCTGCAGTTTAATATTTCTTAATCATTTATTTCAGGAATTTTATAATTCACAGAATCTGCAGGGAGCGAATGCGAATCAGAACGAAATTAGAAATAAAATCATAAATAAATCCATAAAAATAAATTCAATTCATTTTTAAAAAAATCTTGGAAAAAAAATCAAAGCTTTGGAAAATAGACATTTTATTGAAAACTTCAAGGTGCAAGATGCACAGAAAGTTTACCAAATTTGAATCACAAAAATATTTTTAATGTTTAATGACAGAGAATTTGTATTAATATAATAAAATTTTTGTTATAGTTTATTTTTATTAAATAATACCATTTAACATTTTAAAATAAATTTTAAATTCGATTTTGAGAAATGCAGTCTGTGAGAAACAACATTATCCGAAATATTTTATGAGAAATGCTCATTTTTGATTACTTTTCAATTGCAAAGCGTTATGAAAAATTCACATCATACCAACTATAAACATTAACACATTTTAAAATCTTTAAAAATATAAATATTTTTAGTTAGTGATATACTAATAAAATTTTACTGAAATTCAATATACTCAAAATTGAAATGTTCCTGGAGCCATGAAAACATATTCAGGCATATCTTTTAGTATAAGATAAAGAAAATTTGATAAGATGGCTGAAAGTTTTATAATAGGTCCATATTTAAATTTCTATTAGATGTAATTTCAAGTTCAATTTCCAAGTTCATTTCCTAAATTCATTATTCATGCCGAAATATATCATTATTATAAAAAGTAATTGCATAAATCCGTAAAATTTCAGATATTTAATTAAATACACAAATTTTTTTATTCACTTTAAAAGATAAATTATGGAGTATAGAGTTGTTACGTAAAATAAGAATAATTAGGTTCATAATAGTTCTAACAATAAGAATACTTAGGTAAGAAAAAATTAAATAATTAGGTTTTTAAAAGATTACTGTACAAATATGCATTTAAATTACTTCAGTCTCTCATTTTATTTCAAAATATATCTTGTTTGAATGCACGATAAACGGATCCGAAATAATTTTAAGTTTCATATTTTCTACATTATATTCTCTTAAAAGCTTATTTACTGGAATGATTTCTTTTTCATGGAAAATGAATGTGAAAGAATAAGAAGCGATTATATCAGAAAGAAACATTTTTTTAATCTAGAAAAATTAAATAAATTCTGAACAAAATTTTTCTGAATTGCTTAATTTAGATCGAAAGTCTATGAACTATATTTAATATAAAATATTTAAGAGTTTTAAATTTTTTTGGATTATTTTAAAAGAAAATGACAATCAAACATTAATAGAGAAATATAAAACTTCATGATAATTAATATGCTTCAAATAATCTTCGTGCTGAGAAATCTCAGATATATTAATTTAGTTAAAACAAATCTAAACATTGATAAATGAACAAAAGAGCAAACAAGACAAAAACAGTAGCATTATAGCACCGCAAAAATACTCCAGTCTGCAGTTATCTACAAAGTTTAATAAACACAAAAAGTCAAGATTCTTCTTTTTAAAGGAAAAAAAAACATTTGAATTTTTGAAGTCACATCTGAGCAAACGCAGAAGAGAATATTAAATCATAACTTCAAAAAGATACTTCCAGTTGTTTCACAGAAAAAAAAGCAACGTCATCCACTGCGACATACAGTCACAAATAAAAAGAAAGATTTTTGCAACAAAAATGAAGAAACGATGGAAAAAAAGGGGTTAAAAGAAACATCAGCACCAAACACCGAGCTGGAAATGATAATGTATCCTTTATCTACAGTGAAAGTGTCTCATGATTCCACCTGCCCTTATTTTTTACTGTCAAGAAATAATATTTTGCTTCTATTCAACTTTTTTCCCTTATTAATCTTTTTCTGTGTAAAATAATATCTAAGACAGGAAATTATGAGAAATATGCACCAAAAGAAAATAACAAAATAGAGAAAATGAAAAATTATTTTTCATGTAGATCCTTAACAAAATGGCGCAAGATGAGATTGCATCATGTATTCTTATTATTTTAGTATGTTTTTGCAAAACGAATGAAAAACCATCATGGGATAAACCTTAAAAATGTTTGGACGAGAAAAATGGTATAGAATATGACTCTTCTAATTCTGCTTTATTCAAATAAAAATATTTTTCAAAACTTTATTAAGGTAGTCGAAAGTGAAAATTGGTTCTATTGTAGAAATAAGAATAATAGACAATAATACTTTAAGTAAATCGGAATTTAAATCGCATTAATATATTTTCACCTTTTAATGAATTTTCTTTAGATACACATCTTAACTCCATTTCGTTAGAAAATTACATTTTATGACAAGTATTCGACCTTACATTTTCGGAATATTCAATTGTATATGCATTTATAAAAGCGCTGCCTTTTGTCCATTTACAAAAGAACGCTTAAATAATCTTTATTTCCCAATTTTCATTCTTTTACATATTTCATACTTCATTAATATAAAGATAATGAAATATTAAAATCGATTTTTTTTCTTGAATTCTCTATAAGATGGCGTCGGGTATTTGGAATCAAAACTTATTTCAAATTAATAAAAAAAAAACGGATAACTGAAATCTGAAGATATTCAAATACAATTGAATAAAATTTCTGGGATAAAATTTCTAGTATAATAAGAAATAAATAATCATTTACAATTGTCGATATTTACAAACATGAAAAAAGCCATTTCAAATAAAACAAAAGGATTAAATTTTTTATACAAATACAATTGTTATCTAAATATTCAGTTATTTTCAATCACTGGCTGAATTTTATTCTTTTAAACCTTATCTAAATGGCTGAAACCAATTTTATTTATATATGTATAGTTTTAATCATAGGCCTTCTCTATCACTAACTGTGTGATGTGGATTTTTTAATTTTATTTCGAAAGTGACAATTCGCAACTACTCTGGCTATTGAAAAAATATAATTTTATTTTAGGAAAAATAATTTTTTTTTGCGCCAAAAGTTTTTTTTTAGAAAAGATTGGTATTTCAATACCAGTAACGAAAATATTTTCCTTACTATAATTTTTTTTAATATTACATCGTGCTGTGTTAAACATCGATTATATACCTTAAAATTAACATACCATATTTCTTTTAAATCGTTAATTATGTATTTCATCTTATTTTAATAAGACTATATCGTCCAATCTGTTATATAGTATTTAATTTGAATTATCAGCTGTAATAATCAATTTTTAGGTTATCAATGGAATTAATAACAGCAATGAGAAACTTTTGCTTTAACTTAAAATTATACAGAATTTGCTTGTAAAATCAAATAGAACAAATATAGTTCATTTTAAAGATCATTTTCTAGATCATTAAAGACCATCCTTTGGAAATTTGTCACACCATTACATGCCAAACATCCATTTAGCCTTAATAACATTTATGTAGCAAATTATTAAACAAGAGTATACATTACAGCATATATTCCTCATATTATATAAAATGGCCGTCCAAAACTGTGGAACTCTGCGACACGTAATCTTATTAGTATTTTAATACAGCGTAATACGTTAATTAAATAAATCCCCCAACATTTTAATAGCATGCTAAATCTGCCAACTCTTTTGCCCTTGGGAAATTCGTAATGCTTATAATATTATGATTTAATAATTTAAGAATACATATATTAATGTGCATTCGCGCAAATTTACTGAGTGTAATTTCCTGTATGACTAAAATGTCAAGAAAAGTTTAATTGATTTTTCGGTTATTTAGATACTTTTGATATTAATTCTGATCTGAAAGTGTCAAAGTATTAGAAAACGCATTACTTTTGAAAATACAATTGGGTTTTATTTGTAAATTTCTTTGTAAATCCTAAATATTTAGTATTTAATGATTTTATTAAATATACCTTTTTTAAGGTATATTTCAAATTTATACGAAAAAATAAGTAATTGCAAATTTGTTTTGTCCTTTTTTCATGTGGAGCACAGAAGATGTTCCCACACTTCCATTAAATTTGTCTCTTTCTGATTTTTCTAAACAGGTTTGGGGTCATCATTCGATTTCAATGCCCAAAAGGCTAGTTTTTCATGACTGACAACGATGATCATTGATTTAAACGAATTTATACGAAAAAAATAAGTAATTGCAAATTTGCTTTGTCTTTTTTTTCATGATGTTTCCATACTTCATTAAATTATAGATTCTTTTAAATTTTTCTAAACGATTTCGATTTCAATGCCCGAAAGGCTAGTTTTTCATGACTGACAAAGATGATCATTGACTTAATTTTTGTTCTTTATTTGTTCCTATTTTTGGTTGAATCTTAGTGGAGAAGTTTCACATTTTCAAGGAATTGCAATGAGAATGTGAACAGTAAATTTAGATTGACAAGAATTTGGATCAGTATCTATGTTGATGAAGCTAAAATGGCTGCTGAATCTTGCATGAGAAGTGGATGAATCATCGACTCACTAGTTGCAGATGCAGGCAGAAACTCATCAAGAGAAGAAATATTCTTATTGAAGAGAGTAGAAACTATAACATTGAACCCTTTCGTGATAAATTTGGAATCTGATTTAGTAATCCAAATAAATCGCATCATATGGGGTAATAAATTTTATATTCATTACTTGGTAATAATACCGTGGCATTGCTCGGTTGTAATAAGTTTTAAATAGGTGAAACACATCCCTGTCAAACGGACGTGATAACTTAGTGAGGATGAAAGGTTATGATAATCAGATTATTATATGCAATTTCATTAAAATGAATAGTTATGCGAGATGCAATTTTGTCAGGGAGTGACAATGTAAGAATTTTCAGGATTTGGTCGCTAAATTGCTTGGTTATTTAAAGAAAATAATCATGTAAAGTAATCTAAAAATTAACTCGTAACAAAAGAGTCTGAGCAAAAACGTAATCTAACGATTAAATCCCTTAGAATTAAAATATTGTACAATATTGTATACTAAATTATATAATGAAATATTCTTATAACAGGAATGGAAATCTTTTACGATAAGTCAAAAATCAAAGGTCAAACCGATATGACATGCACAAATTAACATTTTTCACACATTCTGAGAAAATATCCCTGGATGATATATCCCTAATTTCCTCTAAATAAAAAATAATGTACCTTTGATTTAGTCAAAGGAACAACACATGTTGTTAGAAGTGCAACATGGTACCATTTTCCATTTACGCCTCTATAACTCCTTTTGATTTAGAATAGAAAAATTGTTAATTTTCTAAAATAATGTAATTTAAAGCTTCATAACTCATTCATTTATGGTAACTAAAGAAGGTGGAGAAAGAGGAGAAGTTAAATTTTATATACTTTTCTCACTTAAAACGGTTGTGGTGGTAATAATATTTCAGAATCTAATTAAAATGACAGAAAATGATATAAAAAGAAATTAGATATCCTAAATTTTCATGCGTATATTTATTGAACTCATTTAATACATGTTTCTAGTTGGAAGTTTTGACTATTAGTAATATGTTGACTGCCATATGAGTTGCCTATGATTTTCATCTAATATTTAATCAAATAACTCCCTGCTTTACTACAGTTTAGGGAAATCGACGAAGGAGTTTGATTAGATAAATTATCCGAATTAGACTTTTGATAAGGTTAAATGGATTAGATAAATTACCCGAATTAGACTTTTGATAAGGTTAAATAGATTAGATAAATTACCCGAATTAGACTTTGGATAAGGTTAAATGGATTAGATAAATTACCCGAATCACTGACGTAAGCCATGGCAGTAAACGTATTAACAGTTTTAAAAATTTGCTATGATCTACTGATCTATGACTAAAGTAGACATTCAATTTATTATATGCACGTTACCTATATTTATTTCCTATATTAACATTGTTATGACATTTTTTCAACACTTATTCTTTTATACTTGTTGTCTTGTAATGAACGAAAACCAAGTTGGTATAGACTCGTCTATCCATTTGTTCATATTTAAATTTTCATGAGATTTCCAAAAAATTAAGGCCTGTCTTAGTTGTTTCTAAAACAAAGAAAAAAGTAGAAGAATTTTCTCTTCCGTTTTTGGATACTTCTGAATACTGAATGGTAAAGAAAAACAAGTAAATCACTGTTCCTCAGAAGAAAGTCAAATAGTGCATAATAACTTATTTTTCCTTTAAAAGGAACATCGGGAAAAGTGTTTCTCGCATTATGTTGTCTTTATGCCCAGATACGTAAAAACTGTGCTTCTTTGCTCGATATTACATAGATAAAATAATACAAATTAATAACTATAGCAATCCGAATTTTTATATCCTAGAAATCTTGTAATAAAATTTTTATTTTTGTGTTGAAGCATTTGCTTATATCCATAAGATAAATACTTCTGAATTAAAATGTGATGCCGTATGTACTCAACCTTGAAAAATGGTTTCCAATTTTACATTTATTTTGAAATAAAGAATTCAAACTAACAAATGTTTAAATCTCAACTGCTTCTTATCTTGTAATAAACTGAGAAGTTTGGAAGTAAAACCTTATAAGTGTCAGAATAAAATCCATTAGTCAGAAATATTACAATTTAACTGAAAATAATGTTCAAAGTTAAATTTGATTTATGTTTGAATTTAATTTTACAATATGAATTTAATTTTTTTAATTTAATATGTAAAGTTATAATTAATTTTATGTATGAATTTAATGTGATTTGCTAAACAAATTGGCACTTCTTGTTATAACTATAACCTCTCACTTAGAAGATGCAAAATAATATTTCATGATCGATATGATCTCTTAAGTTACGTAGTAGCTCGAATAATTATTAGTGATGAATCTAATTTCATTGATATTAAATGGCAATGATAAATATAAGTTACAAAATCATTAAGAATCATTTCTCAGGTTTTGTTATTTTATTTAATAAATAAAATGACAAAATAAATTAATAATATTGAATGAATATTATTTATAAACGAACTATTATAACTTTAAAACTAACTTTTATTATTTATAAAACTATTTATAAACTTTTATTATTTATTCAGTTACAAAATACTATTCAATGATTAGTTTGATTGTTAAAGATAGCGAAGTCAATGTATCAAACATCTTGAACATTTTGAAATATTGTTTCCTCATGTTTCGCATTTCGGGAATTTGTTTTTAATATATTCGATCCGAAGATATATATTTTTATGAGACTTAAACACTGTGAATATAAATTTCTTTTTCTGATTATGATAATTTATTCTCCAGACAGCATAAGTATCTTGATTAAATTCAGAGCAACTGGTTTAGCAAATTTTCATATCGGAGCTCGGAAAGTTTCGAGGTGTTAGCTTAACATTTTGCATTCGGATGGCAACTCTCCTTCATCCTTCAAGACGGCGCATAATTTTAACGTTTTATTTGTTTATGTTTTAATTTTTTTTGTTAAAAATACCTTCAAAATGGTAAAAAGAGATAGAAAATAATTCGGGAATATATAGTTTAAGTGAATAAATATGCATCGAATTACTTTTCCGAGTGCACAGGGTTAATTATCACCATACATTGCCTAGCGCTATCTATATCGGACAAAACAGATGGTCCTAGCATTCAAAGCTTCATAAACACGAAGGGGTATGTAAATAATCTATAATAATGCTTGAAGTCTTTTTCAATAGAAATGGCTGATTTCTTTTCATGAAATCGCAAAGAAATAAAGAGCCTTTTCTCCAATTCCAATTCATTAATATTATTTTATCACTCTTATGTACATATTGGCGGCTATACTTGTTCTACTATAAAAATGCATTTCGAATACGGTTAAGCAATGATAAATATCTTATATTACCATCTTCAATTATTTAATACTAAAGCCGAGTAATCGGAAGACTGAGCTCACTTTGCACATTTGATCATCTATGGTTAGAATTCAATTTTAAGCAAATAGGAAAATCGAAAAAGTTGATGCAAATATCAGGTTTCATTTGTGTTATATAATTATGCAGAGTGCTAACTCAAGTTCCAGTTCTATGCAGTCAGATGTTTCCACAGAGTTTCTTAATACAACACTATATGATATTTAAAAATATAATACGATACATTATTTTAATTTGTATTTATAATTTCATTTCATTTTTATAAAAATTAATTTAAAATAAAATATCAACTATAGTATTTAATATATTTTGTAATTTCATTTCGTATTTAATTATTTTTAGCATTCCAAATATCAAGTTGCATCTTCATAGCTGAGTTTAGTCCTTGCAATTTATTTTATTAAACAGAAATGTATATTCATTGAATTTACTACAGGCATTTATTTTGAATAAAAAGTAGTACGAAAAATAAATAAAAAAAATTACTATATTTTTAATAACATTTATGAAATTTTTCCACATATTTTGAATATTAACAAATAGTGCAGAAAATGATTAAATTGCTTTATTATTGATGATTTGATATATTATTGCTTACAATAGATTCTAAATGGCGTTTTTGAAGCGAGTTCATCCTTGAAAGATGATTAAATTTTCAGGAATTATCAAATTGAAATCAGATCTTCTAATATATACCAGTATTTACAAAACACGTATTAAACCCAATTTATATATTTTCGATATTTACAATTCTTATTAATTCCAAAAATTTTAAAATTCATCCATTTCTGAATAATTAAATGATTAAGTTTCAGTTCTGATAATTGATTAAATATTTACAACGCATCGTTTACCGATAATAAAAATATCAAAATTCCAACGACTACTAAAGTTACCAACGAATTCGAAAGCATCCAGAATCAATGAATTTGCGATTTATTATTCAGATTTTCTGGATTAGTATTTATAAATGAAATATTTTGATTTCATAAATTCTCGTAGATGAATCTTAGGCTTCATTTGTTCCGTTAGGTTTTTCTGAAATTGAGAAAAACGACCTGAGAAGATTAAATTGCATGTTATTTAAATGTTCTTATTCTTATATGGTAAACATTTATCCCTAACAATATTCCAGAATAATCGCAGTTGTGCGATTTTGGAACACATTTAGAACTCTAGAAGTATTTTAACTTCACAAATTCATATATTTGCAATAACGGAATAAATAGAATATTAATAAATTCCTTATAATTGTTGCTAAGTGGCTGAGAGGATAAATGTATTAACTCATTTCTCATTATTGATATTTACATTCAATATAAAACTAAAACCCACAGAGAGCAAGTAGGTTAATTACAATGTTGAAAAATTACATGTTAAAGTTCTATTGATGACACAATGACAAAATAAAATAACAATGAATAATTACTGGGGAGGGGGGATTTTATTGCTGACTTAGCTCTTATATATAAATGTTACTTCGTCAGATAAGTTTCATACGTAATAAACCACAATAAAAATATGATTTAACATTACCAAGGAATTCTATTCGATTATTACCTCCGAAACACATAAAAATTGTTTCTAATTCAATATTTAAATATTCAACAGTAAACTGGATATTTTTTCCATAAAAGTTTTAATTAAAACATCTTTTATAACAATTTCTTGGAAACTAAAAGTAATTTTTAAATGCTTCATAAAAATGTCATTTAAGAGATATTTCTTGCTGTAAACAATATAATTTCAAAAAGATGTTTACTTAGATAAAAGAATTTTGCAGTTAAAGGTACTTACTTTGAATTCCCTTTTGCTTGATCAGTATTAGGTACTCCAATGAAAGAGAGTATTATTTCATCAAATAATCATCATTGGGGAGATCCACACAAAAATGAACAATGAATCATAGAATAAGTTTTTTCACGTAAGCTTTCACAGTCTCTTAAATTTGAAGAATGTTTTTAATTGCGTATGCTGCATAATTCCTCAGTCTGTTGAAGCTGAAGAAAGTTTTTACTGCCTTAATCTACATGAAAATTTAGACTTTGCCAGTGATCCTTTATTTCACTATCTTTGATCTGCGAGTCTTCCAAGCTTGTTCTTTTCAAAAAGTATCGTTATAACCGTTTGAGGCAGTTAACGGTGAAAAGGCGGTTAATACAAAATATTTTAACCGCTAGTTTAGCATAGTGGAAAGTGATACTAGCTATGCTATATGGAAAACATTTCTAGAATAGGATTAATATTGTCTAGGATTATAAAGTATATGTGTTCACATGTCCTGCCATATTGGAATACTGACACGTAGACAAAATGTTTGTATAAATGGGAAAAAATGGAAAAATAAGCACCGATTCAAAAGATAAATATAACTAGCAATGATATAATTTTGTAATAATATTTCAAATCCAGCAGAATGATATCCAATTATGAAAAGATTCTTAATTTTCAAATTTGAAATTATATTTTCGACTTCGTATTTATAAGATTGCACGTTTGAGATTCGATTCCATCAAAGAACTCTTACATATCAAATATCCTGGGACACAAATAAATATGTAGTCGTGAAGTAAAACATTTAAAGGCAATATGACGCTCATTTTGAAAGTGGGTTGAAGGTTCATGTAGCATCTAATTAGCCTGATATCTATGAGATGCCTTTTAAAATAATCTTTGTAATTTTCAAAATAAAATTTCATTGTATTAAATAATGATAATAAATTATTTTAAATGAAACTAGAATGAACCAATGTTTTCTGCCTTTACTATCTCATTCATAGGGGATTCGTTACAAAGGGGAGTTTTTTTAAGTAGATGGTGTTAGAACTCATACGAACCGTTTATCTATATATTGCATTTTTTTCTCAATTCCAACTATTAGTTCACACTCTCCATATATATATATATATATATATCTTGTTTAAATTTTTAATCATTAATAAAATACTTTTTATTCATTCACTCAAGTTCAAATACATTTTGTTGAACTTGTAGTGGATGACACTTGATGTTAATACAGTTTTTTCAAATATTAATCCATTGATTATTAAATTTAATTAATTTTTAATACTTTAAATAGAGTTTTAGCAGTTTGAAATGAAAATTGAAACCAATCAGCAGTAGCTCAATCGGTAAAATGCTAGGATTTCAGTGTTTTTCACTTGAAGGTGAAGAATGCGATTTCAATTTATGCGAAAGTAGGAATTGGCTTGATTTTTTTATATTACTTTTTTGTGTGTGTGTATGTGTGTGTTGCTACACGTTGCTTAGTGAAGATTTTAATCTTACATTTTGAAAAATAAATGTAATGGAAAAAATGTTAATAATTGTTAACAATTAGGAATCAAATGCTATAAATAAATACATATCCATTCCATCAAAAGTCAATTTATGACTCACTAGTGAATCGAGATGCAAAGTTTGAAATTAACTGTTCTAGACTATTTGGATGAGTGTTGCAAGCCAAAGATCATTTGAAATTTGTTTTACAGAAGCAATTTTTATTTCATCTACTGTTTCAGGAACAGTTTCCTGGATTTATTTCATCTATTGTTCAGGAACAGTTTCCAAATACTGAGGCCATAAGTTCTTGTTTTCTTTAATTTTTTTAATTAACTCTTAGTTTTACATTTTTTTTCATTGGAATTTATAAAAGCAAATTTTAAGTCTTGATCTGATGAATTTAGAAGACATTAAGGCTTTGGTTTACTCAACCAAACTGTAAAAATCTAAATTATTTGGAATTTTGGTGATATTCGTTTCAGACTCAGTTAAATTTAATAAATCTAATAATTCTGTTTGCTTATTTTAACGAATATGTGAATTAAGAAAAAAATTGTGATTTAAATTGAAATATGCATTGAGATATGTTTCTTCACATTAAAGCTCAATTTATATATCCTTTTACTGTTTGATGTTTTATTTTTATTTTTTCAGGTTGAGTTTGTGACTTACATATTATGTTATCCGTAATTATATTTTAAAAGAAGGCTAATACGTAGTATGTGGGCCAAGGATAAGGAATTAAATTGAATTTTAATAAGAATATTCGTTTCATTGGTTAGTTAATTTTGCTTAATCTGTTAAAACATATTTCAATACAAAATACTATCTATATTATGAATGCAATAATTTACAAGCATAAATACATTTCGGATAAAAATTAAAAATATAATCAAAATCAAACAAAATTTAGCAATTCTGTAAAATAAAATACAAAGAAAGAGTAATAATGCAGAGTATTGATATACATATACTTGAATAAATGACATCTAAAAATACTAAAAACAACAACAAAAAAAAAAGATGCCCTAAAAAATATTGAACAAAAGACAGTACTTTGGGGCACCACTGCATAAGATTAATTTATATTTTTGAATTAAAAAGATATCTGTTGTTGTTTTACCTGAAGATTTCTATTGGATTCCAAATGATTTCAGTGATTCAGTATTAATAATTTAGCCATATCATATATTATCTCTTAGAATAGTTTCTAAGTGCAGATATATAAATAAATCTCATGGAACTTCTTTTTATAAAAATGAAGGTTAAAATGAAATTTGGATTAAAATTTTGTCAAGAAATTTATTTATAAAGCCAAAAATGTACTTGTTGAATAAATTGATTTTATTGTCATTTATAGAATGATTTAATCAATTTTTTTTTGTAAAAATGTAGTTTCGAAATTGAAAACTAAAAGTAATAAAATGCTAGTTAAAATATCCAAAGTTTTGAAACTGTATCAGTAAAGTATATTTTTTCTGTTATAAATATTGTATAAAAAACAATATAACTATTAAAAGTACTTCAAAAGTAAATTAAAAGTGTTCTACGAATTTCCCAAAAGTATTTTTCTAAAAAAAAAATCCCGATTTTGAATTAAAATTTTGTATTAAAAATATTTTTTTAAAAAATTAACATTTTAGTATATCTAATTCGAAGTCTTAGGGTAATACTGTTTCAAGTTTGGACACGGCCATCGTATTTTGCCTTTAAAATTTACTCTTAAAAATTTACTCTTATATCAAGTAAAATGTGTACACAAAAAAAGATTTTATACTGTCACAAGGCGTGAGAGTATAAATCCAGTGACTGAAATATTTTAAAATATTTTTCAAAATACTTTTTTCCAAATTTAATTATTTTAGGAAAAATAAAATAGATGGAAATAAAATTGGCACCAATTAAAATATATTTTCTTTATTTTTATTGAGTGTAAATAAGATTTATATGTAATAATGTGCCTCGAAATTATTGAGGGAAAAATCAAAATACTCATTAATATTTAATTAAAACTCCAATTAAAATTTAAAGAAAACCTTTTTAGAGATTATCCCCTAATCTTGAAGTAATGAAATACCAAATTGGGGAGTATTAGATACAACGGTGTGAACGAATTTCCATTGAGTATGCCACATTACGTAATTTACAGATAGGATTGAAGCCTATAAACAGTGACATTCTGCAAAATTCCTTTTTCAACCATTAACATTTTTTCCCAAAATTTATTTCTATAAAAACTATAAAAATTGAATACCTTAATTATGAGTGAGTTGAAATTTAATGAAATAGGATTTCTTTTGAATCACTTATTTCTCATAAAATAAAAATTATATGATTTTTATAGGCAAAAAAAATTTGCTGATTGGACAAGAATTTTATTTTAGATGTATATTTCCATTTCTATATTTAAAAAAAAATGAATATCAAGAATAATGCAAACGGAGCACCAGTTCGAAAGTAAGAGAAATAATTTAATAAAAGGAGGTAAGTCTCTTAAGATTGCGGAAAAAATTTTGTGAAATAGAACTTATCGTAATTTTTCAGTCAGATAAACCTAAACCTATGTTTTTTATCTAAAAGTGCATTCATTCCAATTGCTATGAAGCAATGTCTTCAAAAAATAATCTGTCTGAGAAAATGGATTTCGTTTAAGTAAAATAACATTGAAGCAAAATAAACATTTCATAAGACAATGAAATAAAGGAACAGAAGATTTTTTTTCTTATCAGTTTTTTTTCTTCTGATCATAAAAAAAATAGAATTTAGGAAGAATAATGGCTCCTTGTTCAGGGACAAAAATAATATGAAATAAAAATTAATGATTTTTTTTTATGTCATGAAGATATCTCAGGAGAGATTCGGTTATTGTAGGAGAATTCGTTGTTAAAATATGACATAAAAACGTACAACAATTTCCTTTTAGCATTTGATATATTTCTGAATCAGCAGCAAATTTTAAATGAGAAACCAGTATTTAAGTACAAAAAAGAATATGACATTTAAAAAAATCTTTCGATTTTATTTTTGAATAAAAACATGAATTGTGGGTTTAATATTTTTTTTAGAAGTAGATAATTTTGTTTTTTAACATGCATATATATTTTTCAGTTTTGTACTTTGAAGTGAATTTCCTATTAAGAGTAAAATTTTTAACTATCATATTATGCAAAACTTTTTTAAAAAAATATTTTTCTTTTGTTGAAACATGAAATATCTTTTACCAAAATGTGAGACAATTGTTTGTTTCCACTGTTTTTAGAGATAAAATTAGCAGTTGTAGGTATAAAATCAATTTTAGAAAAAATTGAAAAGAAACACATTTTTAATCGCTAAAGTACATGAATATATGTTATTGTATTCATGGATATAAAATAATACTTTTCTCTTTTAATTTTTGAATTTATTGTTTTCTTTAGAAAATAGTTTTCGTTAAACCAACTTATATTTACTTTATACTTGTAAATTTGTTAGTTTATATTATCTTATGATTTCTTATTGAAAAACTGGTTCGGAAGGAAATTTTCTACACTTTATGTGCTTTTATAGATTTTATCTTTCATAATTTATATGGAAAGTACACTTTGGGAGAAAACATTATCCTTTTTATTTTGTTTCCTTTTTAAGGTTTCAGCGCTTTACAAATGTTGAAATATTAATTCTCACATTTCATTTTTACAAGATTACAAGCCATCATGCCATAAACACATACACAAACACGCACACACACACACGTTTCTGAAATCATGTCATGACAAAACATTGTTATTGATAGTATTACCAAAATTAATTTGTTTAATATTGAATATATCTATATCTGTACTTATAATAAAGCTCGATGTGTGTGTTGGCGCTCTACAAGCCAGACCGTTTGATCTACAGCTACCAAATTTGGGATATATATATCTTGGAGGTCGGGAATGTGCAGCTGGGGGTCCCTTTTTTGAATTTTTAATTAGAATTTTAATTATTAATGAAAAACTGTCTTTCCCGACAAAAAATCGTCATTTCCCTAACGCCAAATGAGTAAGGCTTCAGTTTTTTCCCCCATGCTGATGAGGTTAGGCATAACATTTATCGATCGATTATTTCATACAATTATGTTTATTTTCTTAATGTTTGATGTATTTAAAATTAAACATTGTTAATTAATCGAATTTTCATATTCATTCTGAAGAACTTTTGAATTAAAATAATATAGAATAAAGGAAATTAAAAATTTCTGATCTGCATAGCGCCCAACCCCAACTGGCGTAGAAAAATTCAAGCATTTACGTTACCACAACTGGAGTTGAAAATTCACGCATGTGAATTGTTTTCTGATTGTTGACAACTATTTTCAACGGATGCGGACTTGATTTAAATTATTTTTAGATTAGTTGAATCCTTTTGTAATTAAATTGTATTTATGCTAGTTATATATCTTTTGTATATGCTTATAGTTTTAACTAGGGTTTGACGGTTCTCAAACACGGTTTTGAAAAAACCAGTTTTTTAAAGTAAATTTGTTCACTTTCGAAAACCGGTTTTTAAATTAAGAAATGCGGTTTTAAGAATTCATATTATTATGTAAAAATTAATTTTGAATTTATTTGATTTGCTATTCATTCTATGCAACGTGCAGCAAACACATTTTTTCAACGTTACAAGTTGCGTTGGCCAGTGCTTGTGCTCTGCACAGTTGCGCCTCGAATTCGTCAATTTATGCTTTTTATGAACACCCCTTTTCATTTTTTTTTCTAGGTGAAACAAAAGTTTGATAAAGTTTATTTCTTGCTTCTCGTCGAATGTTTTGTCTATCGGTATGAAGTCGGTGCTAATAGAAACTTCAGCAAATTTAACTGGCTCGTATCGAAGAACGTGTGAAAGGAATAAATAATTCCCCGTTTTCTGCTTCTTGATCACAGTATTTAATGATATCCTATAAAATTTTCTTCGTGCCACTCCTGAAAACTTTTTTACACTACTTGAACTAGCCATATCAATACGAAATATTCAGTAAAAATAAAATGCTGTTAGAAATGACATAACACTCACATACACGTGAAAAAATATAGAACTAAAAATGTATCTAATGTGAGAAATCCAAGGTCAAATGTGCTCATTGTGTCGCGTCTCACCCCTTAATCATATGGAATTGTCGAAATGGGGTCTCAGAATCCGATCCATCTCGAGTCAAGACAGGTTTGCTTAATATTGTGAAGGTGAAAACTGGAAACAAAAATATAAAGTTGTTATATCTGGTAGAAATAACTTAAGTATTATGTTTAATTTTTATGTTTATATTTTCTATTTTACATTTCAAAATTTAAATTTTATTATATAAGTTTCTTCTATCAAAAATTATTGTAAAATAAGAAGTTCTGGCTTCTGTTTAATGGAATTTTAAATAAAACACAGGGTTTCACAACGTTTTAACCTAAATTATGTCTTTTGGAAGCATCGGAATTAGATTAAGAAGTGTGTTTTTTTAATTCCTAGAAAATGTGTAGATTAGATTATTTTAAATTGCATCAATGCTAATAGTTAAAATAATAAAATTGCAAAATAAACGTCAAATATATTTATTCAATAACTTTAATTTCATTTTTAGATAAAAATGAGGAAGTCGGAAGTTTGGGATAGTTTCAAAAAGTTCGGGATAGACAAGGCAATCTGAAATCATTGTAATAAAATGCTGAGCTGCAAAGGATCATCTACGAGCAATCTGCATAATCATTTGAAAGCAGCTCATAAGATAATTGTCGGAAATAATATAATTGTTTAGTTTCTTGAAGACCCTGGAGAAAAACTTACAAATCCAAAGACACTAAAAGCCGAATTTTCATTATTTGAACAAACGAATAAAAGAACAAAAAAACTCATATTTGTAATTTGATGTCAAACTCAGTAACAAGTGAACGAGTATTTTCAATTTCATTCAATATTGTGTCCAAAATAAGAGCAAGACTTAGCCACCGTTCAGTGGATATTTTATGTTTTTTAAAATCCTATTTTCTCAGGAGAAATTAAAATTAGTGAAAATAATATGTATATTATTTGAAATTTTTGTTTGAGTTATCATTATTTTGTGTAAGTAATATGTATATGTAATCTTTAATTTTGTTTTTTTATATTTTGACTTTGATATTGATTTCGTTTTTTGTTATTTTATGTAAATTAAAATAAAACAAAAAAAATAGAATAGGGAAAAATATTTTATTTTTCCCTATTCAATTTTTTTTGTCACAAAAATTCGAAAACCGGCTGAAACCGGTTTCTTTGGAAATATTGAATCGAAAAAGGGCTTTTCAAAAAGTCGGTTTTTGTATAAACCCTAGTTTTAAGTACATCGTTTTTAAGTAGTTTTCTTAACCTGTTTTCGACCGATTATTTTAAACTATCATGTTTATTTTCTTAGTGTTGATGCATTTAAAATTAAACTTTGTTAATTAATCGATCTGCTCATGATGAATCTGAGAAAGTTTTGTTGACAAATTCTTGAGATATTACATAAATTAATATATATATTCTTTAGTGTCCATAAAGTTTAAACGCTCAGTGACTCTGTTTTCAGTAATCATATTATAAAAAAATGGTTTTTTTTCTGTAAAAAATATTATTATATTAATTGCAGATTAATCCTTTCCACTTTAATTGAAAGCATGAACTCTACAGGAGCTAACAGAAAATTAGAGAGATACATACTACGTTGTGATTGAAAGCCTTCATAATATTATGAGTGAATTATATGACTAACAAAATTTGAAGTTTTAAAACATTTTTATGAAGAAGCTATTAAGGTAGAAATTGCATAAAATATTTAATTATTAAAATTTTAACGAACATTAAGATTGGCGAACCGGCTGGTCGCCAAAGGCGGCTAGTATTTATATATAATTATAGACTTCATCTTAAAGTCTCAGTTGACAGCTTATATCTGATCAGCATCTTGAATAGCTGGTATGCTCACTGCTAAATAAAAATCCCCTAAAATCATTCAATTAGTTTATTATTTATATTTATACCCCGTTTTAAAGCATTATAACAACTATTTTAGGACGAACAAGGTAATATTGAATCATAGTTAGTAAATAAGATCAGGATGTCAGGTGATATACCCTATCAATTAGTAGAATGTACCTTACAAGATCAAATGGTTGGACACATGCTTTGAACCCGAAGAATCCTAATACAAGATTTAACCCTTTCTCCATCCTCTCCTATCCGTGGAAATTTCTGTTTTTCCTCTGTTTTTCACCGCATTAGAACATATAAAAATACAAATTCAAATAAGTAAACATTTATGAAAGCATTTTAAACGTTTAAAAGTTTTAAAATATTGAAGACGCGTTATGGACAACGAAGAGGTTAACAATCTTGTCATCTCAGTTCCAAACATTTAATGCTTAGTCTCAGATTTAAGTTTCTGCAGACAAGATTTCTGATAGAAAAGCAATGGGAAGCAATATCCCTACCTAAACATTTTTTTCCAAAGTAGACATTTCTTCGTAGGTCCAGAAAGTTAAAAATTGTTTTTAAAATTTAAAAGAAAGTAAAAAAAAGTTTTAATTTCTGCAGTATATTTAATGCGCGTTGTAAGATATAATATATGTATATTATGATTAAATTTCATCCTTCTTTTAGCAAGAGTACTTCATTACCTGGATAACTACAAAAAATTTATTCGTACATTTCAAATATTTTTATTATCACTGGGGCTTTATATTTATTGATTCACAGTTTCTTGAGGTGTTTTCAGCAAGTAAGGAATACAACTTTATTAAAGAGATTTAAACACCGTGAATAATAACTACAGATCATAGACTAACAACTTCTGATTGAATTGACTATGAATTCAGATTTTGGTTCACTTCAAAAAAGAATTATTTGTTTTCAAAATCTCATTCAAGAAAACAAATTGCTCTTAACGGTAAAAAAAAATGATAGAAAATAGGTACAGTTTTTTCAGACAATGAAAAAATGTTGCTTTACGAATAGCAGGAAAATAGCTTTCATCTTCTACCCAAAATGATTTCAATATGTAATATTTAGAAAATAGCATTCTTCGAAACATTGCTCTATTTGAAAGAGTCTAAAAGCATCATTATCTCAAATTAATCTTTTCTTTAAAATTTCTCTTTGATTTCTGAATAATTATAATTGATGGTACTCTCTTTATTTTACGTGCCTTTTTTCTTTCTTTTCTTCAAAAAGGTGTTGGGGAGTTCGTGGTTGTCAGAAAAAAGCTCCGTTAAAATGATGAATGAGTTCCTCACTTTACATAAACACGTTCACTGTCTCCTCAGGTGTATCCACTGCTCCTTTTTCTTTCTGGCCACTAGAAAATAAAAATAAAATGAAAAACTTTTTGCGTGCCTGTCGACATGTGACTGTCATATCATACCCCTTTCTTGTATTATTTATTATGCCTAAATTATTTTCCACACTCTAGAGGTTTTTTTTTTCGTCTTTTCTCGGGTAGAAAAGGAATTTGATTTTGTTGTGTATTGTTAAGGTATCAAGTATATATTGGTTTTCCCCTCAAGCGTATACAAAAAAATATATTGTCATTTTTCATGCGTATTATGTTTCGAAAATATTGTTGATATTAATTACTGCAAATATTCTTACATGTTTGAAAAGAATTGTTTAGTATCCGAAGATTTTTTAGTGCCTTCAGGGCGATGAGATATTTCTGTTTACCATCAAACTCTTATGCACATATAGAAAAATATTTCATAAATTATTATTTTTCAAACGGGTAAATTAAATTTATTCTGATATTTTCTGAAAAAAAGATATAAGTAAAATAATTAAATAAAAAAAGGCATTTTAGCCTTAAAATTATAAAAATACAGCAGCTAAAATCTCAAGCAATAAAAAATGAGATTCACACATGCATTCATACAAAATAAATGAAAAAACAAAGAAGGAGATATAATGAAATAAGAGAAAGAAATTTAATAACATGAAGGAAAAAAAACATAATAACATAAGAGTAAACAACTTATAAAGTTTTTTTTTTAGATTTTTTGTATTTACATATTTGTTTATTTCATTTCCAACAGATTTCTTTTAACCTTGATAATTTTGCTGCATTATCTAATAAGTATTTTATATTTTTGTTTATTTACCTTCTCTTTTTTAAATATTATGTTTTATTTTTTTTTCTTTATTTTATTAACAGAATATTTCCTTTTTTTCATTTAAAAAATAAAAGCAAAAATTATTTAAGAATGTTTCCTAAAGTTCTATTTTTCATATAAACGTTCTTTTAAACAACATATTGCATATTCTGGAACAGTGGTAGTTAAAATTTGAAAATAATATAATCTGCTGGGTCTTGCATTTTTAAAAGATATACTATACTACCTTTTTAAAACACTTGTCGAATTTTCTTTGGAAAAAAATCAATTATCTTTAAAGCTACTTGTCAAATAAAGCCTCTTTTTAGCCGCATATTGTTTGGTAAAAACAGTTCTTTATTTACGAAAAAGTTTAAGGAGTGGCCCTCATTGATTTGTTGAAAATTTTGTGAATATTCCTCACATCTTGGCAATCATCAGTAGA
The DNA here is from genome assembly GCA_026543865.1 of Argiope aurantia. Lineage (NCBI taxonomy): Eukaryota > Metazoa > Arthropoda > Arachnida > Araneae > Araneidae > Argiope > Argiope aurantia. Next base: position 292,756 of record JAPMOR010076162.1, on the reverse strand, counting down.
AGGTTCAGACTTTTTTTTTTCTTATTACATGAGCTGATTTTAATCAGAAATGCTGAAACTCAATAGTAATTTCATATTTTTTGCATACTTTTTAAGTCGGATTTTTTATTATTTTGATTTTAATACAGTAAATATATATAATTTTACCCGTAGTTAAAGGGTTAAATTATAATCCATAGAAATTAACAGTCTTGAAAATATATTTAATTTGGCTATTATCATGTAAACATGACGAGAAGGAAGGGATTTTCTTGATTATCTTTTAAATCTACATTGTATAAATTATTGTATATATTTTGATGTATTTCTAAGTGTTTTGACTGTAATAAACTAATCTACTAGCGAAAAAAATATTAAATTTTTCACTCTTTAATATTGATTGTTAATAGAAACTGTCTACTACATATTACGGATATGTTCAGAAATGCTTAAAAATTGTTTTTGTATCTGATAATATCTTCAAGTAATATCACAATGACTTAAAATGTAATGAACTACTCTGTCCAAGAATTTACTAATTCAAGATTACATTTTTGTGTCGTTGAAAAGTATATTTGATGAAATTTTTGTGATTAAAATGCAATGTTAGAGCATTGTTAGCAATTCATAAATCAAATTCAAATGAATTTATTAAGTAAGTATAGAAATATTAAATATGGTAAAGCGTAAGTTTTGATAAAAATTATTCTGATAATTAAGTCAAATGTTTGTTAAGCTGATTTCTATGTTGTATTTGTTTGTGGATATAAATGAATTTCTGTGATGAAAACTTTAAAAAAAATTAATATAAGATAAAATATTCACTTATTTACAGTATAAGAAAAAGAAACTGAAATAAAATATTTTTTAAATAATATATAATTCCAAACGATTTTTTTATATGAATCAAAATTGATTTTTTTCCTGAAACGCAGCCATTATACAATAGAAACACTACACTTAAGATTCTAAATCGGAAAAATAAAGAGTAATAGTAAATAAATGAGGCAGTATTTTGGATCCCAATAGCATAGCCAGCTAGGCAAATCTAATGATAATGATAAGAGCAGCTTAACGCTCATAAGCCAAAAACTTGACTTTTATTTCACATAATGAAATATAAGAATGAAAAAAACCAACTTATCAGGAAGATTCTATTAATTTAAAATCTGTCCACATTTGTTTTTATCATAAATCCTAAGATAAACATGTTGCTAAATAATAAGTTGTAGGAATTCCTTATTTTAGAAAATTTCTGTGAGTTACCCTGTGTTTAACTCTGAAATTATCTTTAGTTAGGATTAGCTAAAAAATAAAATTCTGATTCCCAAATTGAATTATAGCCGCTTTATTTAACACAGCAGAAAACTCCACTTTGAAAAAATTAACTAGTTTATTATAAATAATGTCCTACACGACAAATTATAATTAGATCAATTTCAGACGGAAGATTATACGGTCTTAAATGCCATTTTCAATACTGAATGGAGATGATTTGATTGTATAAATGCGTTCAATAATTTGGCAGTTTCTAGTTTAATTAAAGAATTTCAGATAATCTTTTCTGACTAATCTTCTTCTATACTTATAATAAAGCTCAATGTGTGTGTGTGTGTGTGTGTGTGTTGGCGCTCTACAGGCCAGACCATTCAACCTACAGCTACCAAATTTGGCGCGTGTATACCTTGGAGGCCGGGAATGTGCACCTGGGGGTAATTTTTTAAATTTTTAAATAGAATATTATTTATTTAAAAATTAAGCGAAATTTTGACGTGTTTCTGCTATAACTTCCGAAGTTATTACCGCACAAAAAAGATTTTTACATGAAGTTAAAGATCAAAAATTTATCTTTTATATGATACTAATGTTTTAATCTTAAAATTAAATTTCTATTTTTAATGAATTTTTAAAAAATATTTTAACTATGTTTTTCAATAATTTTTTTCGTCAAAAATAAAAATTAAGATTAAGCACGTTTCGCATTCATGGGAAAAAAATAGCTTTTTTCAAAGTGTTGCCATCACATTGATTAAATCTCCATTTAAAAATAAATTAAATCTTTTTGGAAATGAAATCTGCAAAAATATAATTTTCGTCACGTGTCTGTAGGAAATGAAACAAATATGAAATATTATTTTTTCTAAAAAATAAATTCAAGAAAAAATATTTTATGATCTTTTACACTCTCTATACAGGGTGTTTTATTTAGTACCGGACCCATTTTGATGTTTAAAGACTCATAAAATAATGAAGATACAAACAAACTTATGGCATTTATTGATGAAATAACTCATATATTTTTCTTTTCAGCTTTGAATAATTTTACTTTTGTAAATATCGTCTGCACGTGTGGTTAATTTCAGATAATTTCATTTTCCAATCTAAATATCTGTACTTTTCTAAATATCGTCTGCTTATTAATTGCATTTTTCTCTCTTTTGTTTTTGGCAACTATTGAAATGTCATGTTTACTTTTGATGTGTTTTTTCTATGTAGTACTTTTGTATGTGATGTTTTATTCGAGCGGATATTAAGGAGAATGTATACACCACAAGAGAAAGGACAGATTTTATGGTGGTCATAGAGTTAATTTCCAATCAACTAAATCACTGACTTTTAAGAGTTAATTTCCAATCACTTAAACTGACTTATTTATGAAAAATTGAATATCTCTATTCAATAAAAATATTATAATTTTATATTTTCCATCGATCGCTTCAAAGAAAATACGCCAATCAGCGCGCAGGTTTCTCAAGATTAATTGGCCTAAGATTATGAAAAAGTTGAGTTTTTCTAAATTTTTAACATTTAAAACTTTATAAATAAGTCTTAGTTGATCTTGGAAAATAGAAACATTCATTCATTTATTTAAAATTTGTTGTGCCCAGAATATTTCTCAGAATATGATACCTTACTTCATTAAATTTAGACTTCATAATTTTTGAAACATATTTATAGGCCTGAACAAAATATTATTATTGATTTCATTTCAATCCTTTTGAAAGCAAAACTAAAAACTGAATTTTATACTGAATCTGAGAAATTTTTGTTAAATTATTGTTTGAGATATTACATAAATTATGAAAAAAATTTTTTAGTTAACATAAGACTTAAATACCGAGCGATTCTTTTTGCAATACTCGCATTCAATAATAATAATAATTAATAAATAACAATAAAGATGATAAATAAAATAAAACGCTTGGTTTTATTAAAAAAATATCTTAATATTAATTGCAATTTCATCATTTACATTTTAAATTAAAGTTGAAGTTTTGCCGGAAATGACAACAAATTAGCAAAATATATATATAGTAAATTGAACGAAACGATCTAAACAGTATAGGTTTGGTATGACTATCAAAATGTGAAGATTAAAAATGTTTTGTTTGAGAATCCTTTAAGAGACCAGTTACTTAAAATATTTAATTGAAAATTGTAGCGAGCGGTAATACTGGCGAATCGACTGGTCGCCAAAGGCGGCTAGTATTAAATAAAATAGAAAAAAGAAATGATTTGTTTCACTATTCTTAAAGAATGGCTATAAAAAGGAAATCAAATATCGAATTTTTTTAAATTTCGATATTTCAGTTAAGTAAGACATGCAAATCTTTTAAAGATTAATTCTAATGGAGATTTATGTTTAAGCGATATTTTCACTTGAGGAACTGAATTTGAACAAAAATCTAAAGTGGAGTAGTATTATTATTTAAAATATGGAGTAGTAATGTCAGACACATATTTAAGAAATAATCGAGAAAATTTGAGACAGAATCTAAAAGTCAATCCTATAATTAAAAATCTCATTTATTTAAATTTAAAAAAATTGGATCTTTCTCAATTTTATAAATGTAAGAATGCTGTATTTTCGCAATAATTGTTTATGTTTTTTGCATAAAAGTCTTGATACAAGCATTACATTTTATTTTGTACATATTATTTAGAACTACAATAGAAAATCTGAAGGATAATATTGTCAGATTTATTTTATTGAAGTTATAAAAGTCTGTTGGAACTTGAGGGCAATTTTATATGAATTTTATAAATTACATTGTATTATTATATTATTAGTAATAATTAGTACTAACTATATTCAAATGGTTTCTTTTTTCAGATTATCTGAAATCTTGAGAAAATACAGTATTTTATTTTTCCTTAACGAAGCAGTTTGAAAAATTATTTTATTTTTCATAAATGCAAATGGTATACTTCTTTATCGGTAGCAGTTTTATTTTTATTTTTATTATTTTTTTAAAGTACAACATTGTTCGAAAATGTCTATGAATTCTCGTGTTCCTTAAAGTCGTATAAAAGGCTATCGTAAAATGTGATAATAGAGCACTTTTAGACATACAACTTAATTTTAAAGAAAAATGATTTTATTTTGTTCAAAATGGAATTAAAACGATTAAAAATGTTGCCACATTTTATGAAATATAGTATTTGCTTTAAATTCTTTTAATTATCAATTAATGTTAATTTTTTCTTCTGTCAATTTCGTATTTTTATCACTTCCAGATTGATTAATCTCGGAATTATACCAGAAAACTCAAAAGGAAAAAAATTACGATTTTTTATTAGATATATGTTTGACATTTTAAATGTATTTCCAGTTATAAAATACACTTTTATTATTTTATTTTCAGAATTATCACTTTTAAATATAACCCGGTATTCTGCAATTGATCCTTATTCACGCGAATAATTAATTTTTAATATATTTTTGATATTTTTTCGAAACTATTATCTTATAAAACGTATAAAAGATTTATTATATTTTCTGAGTTTTTTAAAGTTATATTTAGGCTCTAATAAACTAATCGGAAAATAATTAAATTCTTGTGAGTTTAGATGTATAATCACTGTCAATAAAATGTTTAAACGGATAATATTTAAATGATTTCATTAAACTGTTATTCACATATAATTGTTAGAATAAAATAAAATTGAAATAAAATAAGAGGTAGATTTCAAGGCTAAATGGTAGAATAAAAAGTTATTCACAAAAGGCAGCTAAACTTAGCAATTGTAACCAGATTTTTTTAAATTAAAAAGTATATTGACATTAATTTTCAAAATAGCTGTTTCAAAGCTATTTTCATAAATGTATCTTAAATGATTACATGCTGAATGTAACAAGCCTTAAAACTGAAATATTGCTCCTAAACTTATTACGATTTATTTGATATAATTGTCGTAATAAAATTAGGGCATAAATGTATATTCGTTTTATGAATGCACTTAAAGGGTTTTAAGTTGATGCCCTTTAATTAATTAATTATTCTTAAAATTATGCACATTAGGCTACTTTATATTAAAAATTACTTAATTAATACTTTGGTTAAGCTAATCATTCAATTAGTTTTTAAAAAAATTTCAAAAGTCGCTCTTACTTACTTTTATTATAATTCACTTTATGTATAAAAAATTATTCAAGCGAGAATTGTTCCTTGGTGTATTTTCAATTCAAAAATAATTGCAAATTTTACATTGCTTAAAAAAATCATTACCATTATTTTTTTTATTCCATCACATACAAAGCAAATTCACAAAATATAAATAAGAAGAATAAAAAAAAATGGAGATAAAAATAAAAAGATAGCAAAACTTAGGCACTACTTCACACTAAAAAATGTTTACGAAAATAAAGCTTTCGACTTTTTCTTTACTTTCTAAAAAGACTTATTCACTCTAACTATCACCATAATATTTTAATATTAATTACTCCTCAATTTAACATTTCTGGTAAAAGTTATAAAACATAATAAAAAACGAGAAATAATTTACACGCAGATTAAAATTTAAGAGAGGGTTTTCAATAAGTTAGTGAAAAATCTATGAAACAACAAGTAAATACGATACTTAAAATCTCTCTCTCTTAACTTTAGAATTTTAAGATAAATAATAAGCTAAAAATGTTGATTTATTGCGATTACGATAAGGTCGTAATTTAGGTGCAGCTAATTTATCAACATTTACATTCTCTCTTAAACAATGAGCAGTAAAACAATATAGCTTAATTACAATTCAAGATACCAAAAAGCTAATATATTTGGAACGCCAAATAAGGATATTGCCACTGATTCGTCATTTCTTCCATCGGAGTAATTTAATGAAGTTAAATAACAGAATTGAGTGTTTTCAATTTCACTAAATTGAGTTTCATATCAACATTATTTAAGAAGAAAGATTAATTGGCATGAATTGCTTTAGACAAAACGAATTAGAGACCTTTTACAAAGGTAAAGACAGACTGGATATGAGAAACCTTGTTGTACAACAAGGCAGCAAGACAACAAGGCATTAAAGTGCAAGGAACTTGCACTTTAATGTGTGCAGCAATGCAAAACTTTAAATATTGATAGTTTGTTAATTCGTTCTAATTTACACTTAAAACTCATTAATGTAAAATTTAGATTGCCAGATTTAGAAAAGCGTTTTGCTAAATTATTCGAAAATGCAAATATTTGGAGAGACAAATGAGATAGATGATATTTGCTTTGTGTAAAGTAATATATGTGAAATTTTAATAATGTTAGTGTTTGATGGTAATTAGATTATAGAATATTTGCTAAAGCATTGCTTTCTGATTAGTTAATACAGTATAGTTAAAGTAATTACAAATATATATTTATATTTAAATTGCTTTAATTACTGCATTGTTTAATGCCATTTCAACATTTAGCAGTAATTCATTTAGACTTTTTATGTGATTTAAATTTATTAACCATAAGTAAGATCTGTTTAAGTATAATTTTTGAAAATATCATTGCAATTATATACAAGTAGAAGACATATTCAATGATAAGAACTAAAGCAAAATGTTATATTAATATGCCGATTCGATAAGTATCACAATTTGCTTACAATATGATGCTTTAAGCTTCTTTTTTCTTGATTTCTAACTAATGATAATAGATGCTCACATAAAAATACAAATAAAAAATTATCCATGATAGTATTTCAGTGTATTCTAGCAAAAATTATTATTCAGGATTTTTAGAATACCCCTAATAAATATTATGACAAGATTAAAATTTAAGTAAGTACAAAAATTCTGAAATAATATTACTTTAAAATAATTTTAAAAACAACGACATTTAAGTAAGAAACGAAATAAATAAAGAGGGAATTAATAAAAGGGGAAAATAATCTGCTGTTTGATTTATATTTGCGGATGTACAAATTTCGACTATTTTCATTTCCTTATGTAATATTCTAAAATTCAATCTTAATTATGAAAGATTTTAAGTTAACAAGTAATTTTCTGTCTCCTTTATATAATTTCTTAATTAAGAATAACAATATATACCCCTACCTTAATTCAAAACCCAAAATGCTCTTTCTCAGTTGAGTAGGTATTTATGAATGGAAAGACAGTTCATCCCGTAAGGCCTTGACATTGCTGCTGCCGAGTTGGCTGAACTGTGAAAGGTGACTAAGAACAACTGAATTAAAGGAGCGTTTTAATTAGGTTTAAATGGAAAAATACAATTACTTTTGAATATTAAAAAGTAGGAAAACGATCTAAAATATAATTAAAAATACAAGGATAGATTGATAGAGTTGAGAGTTTATGGATTTAGTTCATTGTAACTTTGATATTAATTTGGAGGGAATTTAGTGGTTTGGTTTTCAGAAATACATTTATCAGTTTTCTGCTTTTAACTCTTGAGAAAAGTAGAAATCTTCGCCATTAGAATTCTGGAAAACTTTTTAAAAATAAATTTTGGCAATTCATCTCATAACGTTAATTTGTTTTTTTCACCACTTTTGAAACATAAGATTCCTTTTCTTAGTCAGATTTTAAAATAATGTTACTGGATTTTAGATGTATGTAATTTGTTTTATCTGAGCAGAACCACAGTCATTTTGTTGGTTCAAAATTTATACACCTTTCATTATATAAAAGAAGTAGCCTTAGAATTATTTGCGTTAAGAACAACAGTTTTATAAAATAAGTATATTTCATTATTTTGAAGATAATTCTAAGAAAGAGAAAGTTAAGAAAATTTGAAAACATAAGTAGAAAAAAAAGGATTTGAAAAAGAAATATTGCATTCTTTGTTAAAATAAAATTTAGAAAGCTACGATAAACCTTCTAGCATAAAAGGGTTTCACTCATTTTATATTTATGATGATAATTTTCGTTTTCTGAGATAACTGAATA
>JAPMOR010076162.1:268559-284597 GCA_026543865.1 Argiope aurantia | reverse complement strand
ATTTTATATTTATGATGATAATTTTCGTTTTCTGAGATAACTGAATATTATTTTATTTTTATAAAATACCATCACTATGGCTTATACATTATATCAATATTTGAATAAAGCTCTCAAGTCGTTGCGATACTTTTACTGGACTTTATCTACCGAAAATTTTAACAAATTTCCACCATTAAGTAAATATAGATACTCATTTGATATCGATATAATATTTTTCTACTAATAATGTTAATGCCACACATCTGTTATTTATATTTGTAGCGAATTTCTTTATAAAAATTTATGGCGAATTCATTATCATGCATACATTTATTACCTTGAATTCATTCGCCATATACGAAATGTATGGTGAATTCATTATCGTGTTCCGTTTCAAAACTTGCACTCCAAAACATAGATTTGTAACGGATACTAGCTAAAATAGATAATTGATTTTATCGCAATAAAGCATACAGATATTTGTATTTGCTTTTTATTTTCATCATTTATATATAAAGAAAAATATATCCTCTGTCTTCTGAATACAAATAAATTATTTTTATAACTTTGATAATTAATCTTTGAAAGATTTTATTATTAACTGCCACAAATTGCTATAATTTATTCACTAAAGCAGAAAGCAATTAGTTGTCCATGATGTACATTAGGAAACAAACGGCAAAACAGAATAGAAAATATATAATAGACCTTTGAACTATAGTGAATGCTGTTATTTTTATAGCAGCAGGAAAATTTTAAATTACAAAGGTTTTAAACATTTTATTTCTAATTTTTCAAAATTTTGATAAAGAATTTTTAATTTCTTTGAGCTGAATCTAAAAATTTAATTCATTTTTTTTCATATCATGTCAGATATATTTTAACCAAACGATTTCATACATTAAAAGAACAAAATGAATCAAAATAACCTGACATTTTTGTTTTTATTTGTATACCTTATAAATACTAATTTTACATCTTTACATTTATATTTCCAAGTTGTCACGATTTAAATAATAAACATTTTCATAAAAATGAATAAAAATCCTTATAATAGCATTTTATCACTTTCTCAAAATTTCAGAATTTTTTTGTTCCTTCTAAACATGCCGAAGCTCATCTTTTTTCAATATTCCACAATAACCCACAAACATGTCTGGTATCCCCATTCCTTGATATCGTTTTTTCCATTTCCTTTATGTCGCAGTGAAATGTTTCATTTTGCACTTCGATGACGGCAGTTGCGTTTTGAAGAAAATACCCCAGGCGAGAATGGAGAAAATGGAATTTAAAACTTGTATTGCACCTTAATATCTTAAAATTTCCTAACATCTGCTCGACAATATATTTTTAGTGTGGGACTCTTTGGTTTCCGAGAATAGGATTATTATTATTCTGGAGGAAATTTAGAGAGAACTTTTTTTCCACATGCATGGATAAAATCAGCAGTCGCCAGTCTGATTTTTATATTTTCTCCAAATCATTGGAGATATGATGCTTTTTATCTCGATATTATTGTCTTTATTTTTCTAAACAACGTTAAATGGGGCTCTGGGCTTATAATATTATTCCCTTTTATTGGAAAAATAAGCGGAATGTAATACTTTTCCATAAAATCCATTCTTTTCGATAAAAAATAAATTCTTTAGTTCTTTTTTGTTATATAATCACTAAACACAATCCAGAAATTATCATTCAATAACAATTGGTTTCTCCTAGTAGCAGCCCGATGAAAAAGTAATACTCAATTATTACGAAAAACAAAATGTATAATATTCAACTAAAAAAATACATCATACACGGGGATATTTGAAATATGGCAGGGACTTCAAATCAGTGAGAGAAAGGAAGGACAGACAAGAACCAATCATTTCATCAACCCACTTGATCTGGCGTCATTATTGCATTTAATAAAAGTTTGCTAAGTTAGACAAGGGCCTAAACAGATGAGTTTATCATTTCAAGTAAAGAATTTATAAAAAAATAAATCATATTTGATCATAATAAATCAAAATAAATCATCATAATCAATAAATAATTTTATTGGATTCATGCAACTGAAATACTTTTTTGTTATAGATAAATTTTCACACATTAGCCCTGTGATTTATGATTAACAAATTATAAAAACACTCATTATTTTAAGACAACCTTTCATCGCATTCCTTCATTGTCACTTACTCAAATCGTGTGTGACTTTCTAAATGAAAGATGCAAATAATAATTTAAAAAAATTACGAATTTATTTCTTCTTTGTGAAGCATCAACACTGAAAGATTAAACAGAATTGAGAATTTAGAAAGTTATTTCAACTTTCACCTACTTCAGTAATGTTAGAATTTTCCTACATATATAGGTTTCGATGGCGCTGTAGTCTTATCTTACTTCTCGGATCAGAGAACTATGTTTCTGAGACTCAGTTTTATGGAAAATACTTCATATACAATGTGATCAAAATTAAAATATCTCTACTCTGAGTTCTCTGTACGGCGGATTGATTAGTGCTAAGGCTCTAAAATTGGTATTGAGGACATGGAGAGATGGATTCCGGGAAAAACAATTTGTTCTAGAAACACCAATAGATGGCACTGTACAACTGAATATATCCTAAAAAGATACAAATAATCAGTAAAAAACACACATATGTGATATGGAATTTTTCCTTTACAGTTTCGATTGCTGAAATGGAAATAAATAAATAAATAAAAGTGAAGAAACTGAAATTAGCATAGTAACTGCAATTTTGCACTGTAAGCACGAAAATTTGCATAAATCCTTGATTTGGTGCCACTGTTCTTGTTATAAAAGGGATAAAGCTGGGAAAATGTCATTCTTATCAGCAATTACTTCGGGCTTTGCTTGTGAAGTTGTTTTATTAAAACAAAGGAAACGCTGTAGTTGCACTTCATCGACTTGAGAATTTACGCAAAGGACCAGTAAGTACCAATCATGCTCAAAAATTTCGTTTTACCACAAATTCAATCGAAGCAATGTCTTGATTCAATTACCTTTCTGCAAGATGAAGCGCCTGCACACATTGGACTCTGTGTACAGCAGTTTCTCCAGCAACATTTTACTAATTATAGAGTAATGAGTCGTGCATTGCGGACAACCTAACCATCTCGTTCTAAACATTTTAATCCCTGAACTTTTTGACTTTTTTAGATACTTAAAAAAATTCTTGTTTATCGAGGACATATGGTAACCTTGACAGATTTGAAAGACTGTATCACTTTGCATGTGAGAAGCATCTCAGTAGTTCAATTAGAATCCACAGTTAAACAAGCTGTCCGTTGAATGCAGCTTTTACATCTGGAAGAAGGGAACCACATTGAACAGTTTCCCTTACATAGATAAGGTCCTTGTGATTGAATGTTTAATACGTTCGAATAAAATGTGTTACAAAAGAGTATTTTGAGTCTTTTCAAATATATTATTTGTTGTACAACTCCATCTATCGGTGTTTATGGAATTATTTTTGTTTCACTTAATCCATCTCCCTATGTCTTGAATAATATGTTCACCAATTTTGGAATCTTTGCACTGAGTAGTTCGCTAAATAGGGAGCACAGAGTAGGGATGTTTTAATTTTGATCACCTTGTATGTGGATCAGATAATTGCTTAGTCATTCGAGTTGTTAAACTTATTATTTTTTTTGGTATAGTGCAGAACTTTGAAACAAGCTCAGGTGACGTCCTTGTGATTTGACCATGTTTAAAATTACAAGGATCTTTTGCAAAATAACCCTAGTGCAGCTTCAGAAACCGAGTGGTTAATTTCGTTACACCGAATATTCTAATCAAAAATTTTCATGTATGAGAATAAAAATATAATTATTTATAAACAAAATCATAAATACTTCAGGAAAAAATTTAAGCCTTAAATAGAAGGCATAAAATAATATATTTTATGTTCGTAATGCTACTAGAATTATATTTTTATTAGTAAATGGACTATATTACTGAATATAAAATTGTAACTATGAGGCATGGTGTATATGGATTCTAGTAAGATTTGTGGTAGTATGGAAGTTTGGAGAATAATATCATATTTTCAGGATAAAAATTTAATTATATTAAATTAACCACCATAACCAGAAATATGTCTTACAGTTTTAATTTCATATTAATTTTTCTGCACAAGAAAGTTTATATTTTCAGAAAGTTATCAGAAATATTTTACAATTAGTAACATATTTCACTTTTAGTTTATCTTTAGTGCAAGTAAAAATTTAGACCACTTATAAACATAAGTTTTCATTCACCAATTCGGTTGAAATCATTACAAAAAGCAGAACGAATTCTACACACTACGGTTGATGTATCTAATTTTGAAAATAAGAAAAAAACTTTCTTTATTTTGATGTAAACCTAATTTATGTGTCTTAAAAAATTGATAAAAATTCCAGACTCGATGTTATATTTTGCAGACTTGAAATGCAGCATAAATATTTTTTCTTTGCTGCTTTTGGACCAAAATTTTTCTTTTCTTATTCAAATTTTAAAATAGTGTTGCTGGATTTTTGCACCAACGAAACATTTTCAGAAATTTATAGGATCTTTCACAATATTTTTTTTTCTCTAAGAAAGTCTATAACAATATATTACCATTGTTGAAGTAAACCTAAATAATTTTCATCATTTTTGCTAATATTTTATCATAGCAATTTTTCCATTGTTTATTTTGACGATTCATCCTATTTTTCCATGTCAAGAAGCTTTCAATGTAAATATGCAAATACTTATTTTACCTTTAATTTTGATTTAACTTCAATATGAAGAAATGCTAAAACATTTTAAAAGTACACCCATTTTAAAAATGGCCGAGTGTTTTCTCCCTGTAATATAATTAGAATGATATAATCAAAAATTATGAAAATGTATTATATAATGCTGTGCTTATAAAATATTGTAAATTATATATTGGACAAAATGTGAAGTTCAAAAATATTTTGTTGAAGAGGTTTTGTTACACAAAATATTTATTTGGCCTTTTTAACAACCCATAACATTTCCAAGTAAATGATCACTAATGGCAGCTAGTCATTTAAACAAGCGAGCATTAATGATTATTCTATATTAATTAATAATTTATTATTAATGCATTTTAAGAAACATTCTTTATGCTTAAATGAGAAAGCGTAGAATCTTTAATAATAATAATATTATCACAAACGTAACTCTTAATTACTTGCTGTTAAAGTTGCTTGAAATTATATTCAAATTAATATTTCATGTCCCAGAGTTTATTTTAAAAAGATGTTTCCATCTTTTCGTTTAAATAATATTTAAAATTAAGCAGCTCTATTAATAAGGGGAAAAATAAAAATTGATAAAATTTGGTAAAGGATTGTTAAATCTTTATACAATATATGATCTAATCAGTTATACAATATATAATCATAGGCTTCTTATAAAACCATAGTAAATTTTCATTTTAAATGGTTACTAATATTTATAAAATTAAAGTTGCATAGCATTATTTTGTTACCGATCGTGCTTTCTTTTAAACTTATATTAACTTACAGATCACAATGTCTACATATTTCTTTCCAATAGACTTAAGATAATATGCTATAGATTTAAAACAATATAATTTTACCAAGTCATCTATCCTTTACATTATTTACTAATGACTTTAATTTAGTTTACTATTAAAATACTTCATCTTCTATCAACACCATCACTTTTATCAATTAATTCAGCTAATTTTATTTTTATAACTTCCACAGTGGCAAAATTCTTGGCTTTGTGATTAATGCATCGATTATAACTTAATATAATTTATTGAATTTCATCCAAAGTGACTTTAGAAAGTGCTGTTATTAACTGTTTTTAGTTTGATTCCTATTGAGGGATTTAAAAAAGAAAAAAAGAGGTTTCAACCAGTATCCAAGATGACGGTAGACTTGTCTTTGAAAAATGTGTTTTAATAGCGAAACCGAAGCAATACTGTTTATCTGTAACAATAATAATATCTCCACAAAAATAGTATTATTAAAGTGACATGTTTTACATATTTACGTTATAATTGGATTATCGTTAATGTTTAACAATGCTTTTTGCTTTAACATCTGAGTTGAATGAAAAAATGTTTGACCTAATCTGACAATTTATCGAATGTGAAAAAGCAAATATATAATTCATTTTTTAATTTTAACTGTGGTGGATACTGTGTATTTTCTAGAAGACAGTTTTTACACAGTAGGTAATTTGGCTTTTTTTTTCTAATTTCGCCGCTGACATAAAAACTAATATGAAGAGTGATCGAATAATTGACAGACAAAGATTTAGATATCAGATGTAGTTTTAGAAGTTTTGTGATTTTCCTACTCAGAACAAATTTTTCAATAGAAAACCGGTATATTTAACTTTTTTAAGTATTGATTTTATCTTATTCAAGACGGATTCAAACTGACTAAAATTATATAAACGTTACAAAATATTATAAAAGTCTGAAATATTTTTAGATTTTTCGCTTGAAGAAGTTTACTGGTCTTAAAAACAATTTTTAATTATTCAAGTAGAAGATTAAGAGAGAAGTACAGTTGTAAGAAATTAATACTCAAATTATATTTTTTAACCATTTAACGAATTTATTTAGCAAATAAATCTGTAAGAAGACGAGAAAATGCACAATTTTTTGTAGAGCACGTTTCTATTTTAAATACATGTTATTTCCTATCATATCCTATATAATATTTCCTCTCCATATCAATTCTTATATAATAGGGATAGTTTTACAATTAATATTTATTCATATTTCTTTATATTATTTTCATTTATTATTTTAGTATAACGTTCCTAGGGACTACTATGCAATTAGTTTACGATTTCTGTAAAAACTATAAATGTTATAAACTATATTTATTTTTAATCAGACACCTATACATAGTTTGTCTTCTATACATAACTATACATAGTTCTCATTCTTACGTATACTCTGTTTTTTAATCAAAATTTCCTTGAAGTCATAATCATCACTTCTTTATGTATTTTATAATTCATTTTATGCAGGAAAATTTCATTTTTAAAAACAGATAAAAGAGAAAAATACTAGACCTGACAAGTATAAAAAGATAAAACAATTGAGTGGTGCTTATTACTATTTCCCATTACTAGTTGTTACGAAAATATACCACTTGTCTTTTTGTTTCCTAAAACATTTATCTTTTCTAACTACTATTGCCATCTATTTTCATTAATTACACCTCCATTAAACATTTTTCCTAACAACGATACAACATAATCACAAGTCATTAATTATTTACACTCAAATTAAAATTCCGCAGTGGTTTCCAGTAATCCATTTAAAGATCTCTGAAAAAACAAGAAGATACTAGACCTAACGTCCATTTCAGAATTCGAGCAATGAGTTAATGATGTTGATTGATTGCAATGACTCCGAATTATTTAGATGGCGTTAATTAATCAACATTTGCATCTACTCTTGACTAAACCGATCTGCAATAAAAGAATGCAGCTTAATTACGATTCAAGGCCTCAGACGGCTGCTACATTTCAAATGCCAAATAAGAGTATTGCGACTGATTCGTCACAGCTTCATTCACTGTAATTTAATTCAGTTGAGTGAGGAAAATTAGTGCCTTAAATTGAATTTCTTCTCAAAGATGTTTAGGATGGCAGATTAATTTGTAAGAATTACTTCTGATAGGACAAATTACTGACAGATTACAAAGACTAAAACAGAATAGCAGAGAAAAGACATGTTGAGCTACTTAGTGCACTTTGATTTTAAAACTTCAGCGCTATAAATGTTTTTAATATTGATGGTTTCTTAAGCCTTACTTCATTCATTTTCTTTTAAATGCTGAGGTAAATGAATCTAAAATGTAAATATTTGTAACTTTTGTGTGACGTAATATGTTTGGTGTTTCAATTGCGTAAATGCTTAACGATAATTAAATGATTAAAATTAAATGGTTTGTAGTGTATTCGTCCAAATGATAAATGTACTAGCGTGAATACAGTATTTCTAATTTAGGTATACAGCATTTTAAATTTAACAACAAACAGATAGTTATATTCGTTTCTGAAATTTCTTCAATTACTTCCTTGTCAAATATCATTTTAATTAATATATTAATATTTTATGTGAATTAAAATTATTATTATTTTTCAAATATACTTTTATAATAGAAATTATATTATAAATACCCTAATTACAAATTTAAGAGAACGTAAAATACATTAGACTTTTATCCCTCAATATAAAATTTTATCTTTCTTTATGATTAAATCTGTAACTTGCAAAGACAAGTTTCTCTGAAATAATTTTAAAACAGCATCACAAATATGTATATAAGTAGGCAAAATATGTGTTAACAAAAACTAAAAATTTGCAGAAAGCAGATAATTTTTTATTCGTCCTCCCTGGAGAACTCAGAATCCTATAGTATGCAGTCGATAAAGTGTTTGACAAGGATTTTGAAAAAGTGGTAGAAACGTTAGTGTCTTTCTGCAACTAAACAGCATTGCGATTACATATTATATAAAGCATTGACATTTAAGAGCACTTCATTATTAAAATGTGTCATTTTTAGGAAAATTTAAAATAAGGTACACAATTGCAAGCAAGGAATTTTCTTTTCTTTTTCGGGATTCCACAATTTCTTTAAATTATCTTAAATACTTTATTTCTTAAATGTCTATATAATGAATACATTGAAATGTGAATATAAAAAAATGTATTCATCTACATTTATGATAAGACTCTCTAAATTTTGGATTTTGCATGAGATTTTGTGAGCACAAAGATGAATGTAAAAGAAACATTTCACTAACTGATACTTTTACACTAATGAGGCTGTATAAAAATTTACTTTTCATTCATTTTATTATTGACCTCCACTAAAATATTTTCACATAATTACTTACCTTATTAAGAAAGCTTTTGTAGTTGGATGTATATGTTTAAATGCAATACTTAAGATAATAAATGCTTGTTTAACTTTTTTGGTGCACTTTATACTTATTTAATACATTTAAAATTTACTGAGATTCAAACATCTTCATATTGGTCTAGTTCAAAAGTTTGAGGAAAGGGTTCTCATATAGATTCCTAATTCTTATTTCCTGAGAATCATGTAACCATAGCTCAAAACTTTCTCTTAAGATAATTAAACCTTAAATGTATATTGGTGCCAATTGTCTACATCCAGTCCGGAATGTATCTGTTTCCGAAGCACTTTGAATACTATATACAATACATCATGAGTTAAAGAAAAAGTTGACATTACTTTTAGCGGATAAGTTATACCGTTTTTTTATTACAATTGAATGTGGTGGGTTATTACAATTGAAGTTCAGTGTGTTACCTGAAGAGATAGTTTCTATTGTCGAGTTCCTTATAAAGATTGATCTATCTAATTGTTAAAAAATTACTTCTCATCTGTTGTCAGGTAAGTTATCAATGATTGATGTTGTATTTGAAAAATATATTATATTCATGCTAGATTTTTTAGGAAAAACTGTATATTTCCAAACGTCTTCATGCAACTCTTTTTAAAATAAATATACCATATTATTATCTGAATTTTTTATGCATCTTTCTTTTTTACGTAACCTATGACTATTTTTCTATATGAACGATTTTTTTAATTCAAAACAAATAATCATACATTTAAGGGTTAAACATGATGGTAAAAAATTTGTTTGCCTGCGAATAGAAATATTTAAAAGTTACCATACTTTCCACGCAAAGCTTTATATAAAAATTCAGTCAAATATGTTAAAGTTTCAGTCAAAAAGTTACATATGTTAAGTTTTTTATGTGTTGCAGAAAACAGTCGATCTCATTTTGATATGAATGTAATTTATACCTCTCATGAGCTAGTAAATATTCAAGACAGGAAGTTAAATTTTGCAGACTTACTTTGTAGCATTTCCTTTATTCACTTCTTTTGAAGCAGGATGCTCTGTCCGTTATTCAAATTTTAAAATATAGTGATGCACGATGAATTTTGCATGAATGATTTACTTTCAGAAGTAAATAATCATTTTTTTTTATAAAATAGTTACGTAGCTGCTTCAGAATTTCAACAGCCTCTCTTTATTTATTGTAAACGAAAATAACAAAACCAAAAAAGTTGAAGAAAATGAATTATTTTCATGAATGATGATTTTATGAAAATAATTATAGTTCCTTAGTTTGAAAATGCGTTCTCTTTTAACTAGAAAAAAATGTAAACTAAAAGAAATTTGCATTCGTTGTTAAAATGATACCCAAAATGTTTCTTCTAATGGACATCAGCAAAACCCGTTTATATATTATATACGCGTTCGTCATATATGAATGATAATTATTTTTGTTTCGTCAGTTAGTGGATGACATTTTCTTTTCAAGCATTGTTCAAAACATTCTGATGATTTTATAGATTTTTTTTTTGCTGCTCGTAAATTGTTCCTGGAATTTTCCTTATTGCTATTTCTGCTTATTTTATCTAATATAATGGATATAAATGTATCTTTTATTAAATAACGATTTATGTCTTGTTGTCATTTTTAATTTTTCCTACATATTTCTTGTACTCCTTTAAAAATGTTGATATACATCATTTAATTTGTTTAGTTCATTTCTTATATTCAATTAAATCTACAATGATATATATTATTTAAATTGTTTAGTTTATTTCACTTCATTTAATTCCTCATTCGAACAGAGAATATTTGAGATAACAAGATCTTTTATCATGCACAATTATTTAGATTTATTATTGTTAGTTATCAAAAGGACACATTTCGATTAGTACGACAATTTCTCAGACATTATGCATCCTTTGTTGTCTAGTATTATCTAAGATGTAGTCTTATCTAAGTAATTTGTAGTCTAAGTATCTGTCTTATCGAAGTTGTTTTAATACAACTTAGAGTAATGAAGAATACCTTACTTTTCTTGTAAATCACTCTCATCTCAACTATTGTACCTTTCAGAAGTTCTCATAAAACTTTTAAAATTCAAGTAAGTTTGTAACTGGTATCTGATACTTTGATTTTGAAGTAACCTTCAAATTTTCGAAACGAAATATGCTGGTCAATATCAATTAATTTAAAATTAATCCCTGCTGAGAATCAGCTTCTCTTTTGATTATTACTTGCGTTTAGTTTCTATTAAATCTAATATATTACAGTAATGTCCATCATTTTTCTAAACAACGTATTTTTAAGTATCAAACTGTGATAGGTATAACATTCGTTACAACAGAATTGTACTTGTGTAAACGAAATTTCTTAATAGAATTAAGCTCTATAATATCATAGTATTGTTTTAAACATAACAGTTCCGGAAAACTTATTACTTACTTGTCCGTTGGTTTGTCATAATCCTCTTATAACTGCACAGATAATAAACAAAATCTTCTTTTAGCTGTCCAGGAAAGAAGATGATCACACACTAGAAAATTGGATGAAACAATGAAATCTTATTGAATTTCATTGTAACGATGAAATATATTGTTGAAAATTATTACAAAATGAAATTACATGGATATTGCTATAGTTAAAAAATGTTTGTTTCAATTTTAAAATATTAGAAAAATTATTAATTTATTTAATTTCATAATTAATTTTTAAAAATGACAAATTTAATAAAAATATTCATAAATATGTATATGTATTTATTGGATTTCTAAAACTATCCTCAATTATTTAATTATTTATTATTCATTATTTTAATTAATTATTTTCCAAATTGTTTGTAATGTCAAAATTGAAAAGAAAAACTGTTCGTAAATAATTTGGTACTCTTAAACAGATTATTGTTTAACCTTTCTTTTTATTATTTCGGCACAGGTATCTAAGAATATTGGATCGTATTAGTTTCTCTTTCAAAAATAAGAGCATCTCTTCAAAATCAAAATGATAGCCCAAATTTTTAAGGCTTAAATATATAAAAGAGGTATCATCTTAGTTGTAGTTATTATGTACATGTATGATCGGGCACCAGTTGAATGTTTTTAGAAAATTTCCCATTTGGACGGCCCTTTCTAAGAAATAAAGCACAGGCCACAGGCGTTAAACCAACAATACTTAATGAAAAGGGTTGGAAATTGAAGGGGATATCCAGGCGATTCGAGAAAACTCTCTAGCTTCGCTGAACTGGTATTTCCCTTCTTTCTGTATTTACAGAGTTAAATTTTTAAAAAATATATAAAAATCTTTTTTGAGTTAAAATGAGTCAATTATCGTGGGCAAATGCCACAATTTCGATAATCTTCAATTATCTAAATTGTGATTAAATTTACAGAACATTCGTTAAAAAGTGTATATTCTCATCTTCCAAAATACACTCGCACATATATATTCTTATTCTCTTTCATTATCAGGGGACATTCAGAATAATAACAGTATACCATGTAGAATTTGTGAAAAAAGAAAGAAAGAAAGTGACACAGCGATATGAGAAATCAGTAATTGATTAAAAGGTGATTAAAAGTGATTAACGCTTATTCCTATAATTGTTCGGATTTAGGTATTTCAGAATACTTCAATGCCTAAGTTTGTAATTCTAGGACAAGAACAATTTTTTACCCCTTCAAAAACCTTAGTGAGAGTCCATCTCATAAGAGGTTGATATATAAATGAGAACCCTATTAACTAACTTTAATCAAAAAATTCTTAGGACATCATCTGTTCCCCAAATTCCTCTGGACACGCATTCATATTTAACGAAAGCGTGAGAAAATTTCGAATTCATATACCGTCATTTTTGGAGATTGTCGTAGTTTCGCTTGACGTAAGTTTGGCGCCTTATAATAATAATAGAGGTAAATCGGAAATTTTACCAATTCTCAAGTCCTGAAGGTTTAAAAAGATAGCTAAAACCTTCTGTATGGCAAAACTTTTATATTCTACAAAGGTATAATGGAAATAATATTTGAAATTTTCCGACTTTCTGTTTTGAATTTCGCCCCAAGACTGATTTTATGTTTACATGATAATGTTGCTGGAATATGCCCACAGACTTTTACCCACTTATGCTTCTCTTTCCAGAAAATTACCAAAGAACTCGACAGTCATATTATTAAGCCAATCGTCTGAATTATAAAATTGAATGATGTTTATTTAAAAGAAGAAAACAAAATATACTGAAGTGATGTGAGAGGTATCCCGTGTTTCATAAAGAGTCTTAACTTAAAACCCAAAGCAAAGAAGTACATATTTGTTTCAATTTCATTAAAAAAATTTAGGCGAAATTATTTATTTTCTTTAATTACATATTTATTTATTAATTCTAAAAATTACACTATTACAATTTACAAATATTCATCTCAAACTTATTAGCTTATTTTACTTGAAATAATAAGGCAACATATTTTAAAAATAGAAGTTATCATCAATTGAAATAAAAATAAAAGATTTAATGATGTGTAACAAAAGTACATAACAATTTTCAATCACCAAAACATTTTGTCTTTCTTATAGTCTACAACTTTAGAATTTAGCTTTATACTTCGAAAATCTTAAAGTATGGCTTGCGTTTGTTTTATAAATGTCAGAAGAAAGATGGAATATATAATATTTCTATTCATAACATTTTTCATGCACAAATTTTCTCTTGATATTGAACAGACCGATAAAAAAAAAGAGATTATTCCATTCAGATTCATCGTTTCTATGGTGATATTTTATCATCTGGCTTTCTTTCTTTTCGCATTTATTCCCTCTGAAATTGTAAACAATCCTTCTTAGACCATCTATATGCAATTACTTAATTATTAACAAAAGCTTTTGTTATGATTATCCTTAAGAGTGAAAGAAATAATCATATGACCGTCCTTGCCAAAAAGTGATAAACAAGAATCTATAACTTCGCTACGATCAACACTCCAATTTAATTACTGGCAATTAAGAATGAGAGAAAAATAACCCAGGATATATCAAAGGGAGAAAAAAGAAACTTTGTCATGAAAGCTCAACTTGTCGTACTGTGGCGGTTGTTCTGTAAAACTTGGATTACTGCTATCAGTAAAGAATAAATACTATAATTACCTGTGGTTAAAAAAGTAATATTTTAACTGTTTAGAATATTTATTAGCTATTTGAATTCGTGTTATTTGTATTTGCAATATATTTAATGAGGAATAAATTCTGAAAAACTATTTTTATTTACACAATTAAAACTTATTTCGAAATGAAATGCAAGTTACAAAATGTTCAATATTAAAAACATAAACAGGAATTCCCTCATGGATCATTAATATTAAATTCACTTCAGAATTCATTAACACTGCTATATTTTATGAACTGCACAGCTAAAAATTAATATATTATATTTTTTTGTTTTTATACTAATCTAATTCCTATGTAATTTTATTCCTAAATGGTAAGAACTTAAATATACGTATTTTTTTGCATAATTTTCAAAAAACAACAAGAAAGAAAATGAAAAAAAAAACATTTTATTTTCACAATGAAATTGAAGAGTTTTCATTGCCTCATTCAATAATTAAAGGCGTTTTTTTCTTCTTTATTGAACCGATTGCATCGAAGAACCGCAGTGTAAGCGGGTCTGGTGCACGCTAAAACCGTTCGGGGCAAACGACTTCCGCTGGTGTGGTGTGAAAGTTTGGAGAGGGGTGGAAGCTCAGGTGTTGCCCTCGTCATCTGATCGCGATTCAAAATTATGAAGTCCGTCCCAAAAATAGTTCGCCCTAGTGTTGCTTTAAACAATATAACTAAAACTAAATTTAACTTTTTTATTGAAAGCTCAAGAAAAAATATATTTTATGCTTAGGTTACATGAGGAAGAAGAGCCTGATATTACATAACACTTCGTGCAGTTAGAAGATAGACTACCTAGACAGTTACCTTTTTAAGGGTCGACGACTTTTTAATGACGTCAAGGGACTGGACTTCATTAGCAAGATTATAAAATGGATAGGGCAAGCATAATAAAATAACAGGGTAATAATATTTTCAAAATTTGAGTAATTTTGAATTTTGATGACAAAACCTTGAGAAATGTTCTTATTAATTACAGATTTAATGGAAATTGCTTGAAACGAATATTCCAACTATTGAATAAAATCCATACTAATCAGTGGTCAATGTAGGTTAGTATGAAAGAAAGATTTTCAGCGAAACGCTTGTTCCGTTTGTTCTAAAAGAGAATAATTGCACAACTCGTGATGCCTTCCAGATTATATCTGCATATAGATAATATTTGATCTGCAGAAGGTGCAGATAAAATATTTTTAATAATAATAATAAAAGAGGAACCCCTCTTTCAGCTTCGTTAGAAGCAGAATCGGAACCTAATAATTTCATTACCGCATTGGAAATAAGGGTTCATAGAAATCATTTAGTATCGCGCCGAAAGTTTGCGAAAAAAAAACAACAATAACTAAAAAATTGGCTGATTTTGTGCAGAAATTACTGTCTATTGTTTTAATATGCAGGAACTATTATTTTGCTTGAAATTTGAGTTTCGTAATTGTATTACGTATATAGTAGCAAAATTTGATGTATATGTATGTATTTTTTACCTTTTTAATTTTCATATATTATATATTATGATATTTCAAATGCAGATATAACTTCAATAATCATCAGATAAATATCTATTATTTATATCAAGGACAAAACATCCAATTATTTGAATTACAGTTATAATAATAAGTGGAAGTTGTGTTGGAATGAAGATCATTATGATCCGTGCAATGGATGCAATATGACGTATGTTTTCTGGAACATTTCTTTAATGATTATATTTTACATAAAACACGAAAAGACAAGACAAGACATTAAGGCGCGCAGACCTTTCTAACAGAACAGTATCTTATCTCGTTATATTTACAATCGCAATGCACTATGGGATGCGTATCTAATCAGGCATCGCCGTCTATTATCCAAAAGAGAAGATAGAGTAATACAACTGCTTTAAAGTCTTATTTTAGCTGAAATGCAATTATATATTTCCCGAAAATATCTAGTTTAATTTCAGAATACATAAATTGGGGTAAAAAGATAAGTTTGAATTATCTTTTGATTGAATGCGCTTGGAAAAAATTCTAAAAATATAAAAAAATGAAACCA
>JAPMOR010076162.1:245847-268459 GCA_026543865.1 Argiope aurantia | reverse complement strand
AATACATCATGAGAGAAAAATATATAAGAAAATTAACACGAAATTGGGAACAAAAATTACTTTTTTTCTGGGAAAAAATAATTGTTCTAGCCTTTGTAGATTAAAAAATTCTTTGAAAAACGAATTTGTAACATTCTTTTTTATTCACGTCCATTTCTCAATCAATTCAAAACCAAAACTGGTTTGCATTTACAATTTCAGATTTTTCGAAATAGAAATGTCTCGCTGGAGAAAAAAATATCTAATTTTTCTTATGCTAGTGAAAATCAGCAATAAATTAATTCTTTGAATTAATTTTTGTAACTACTTTGTAACAAAAAGAAGATATCAAAATATATGTTTTTTTGAAATTAAAATGGATCTTTTAAATGGTTTTTTTCTAATTAAACAATTTTCTATTCAAAAACATTTTCTTTTTAGCACTTTTCCAAACGGTCATCTGGTGTTTTAAATTTAATCTGAAATCGGAAGAAACATGATTGTTCATTTTTTTTAATAAAAGCGAACTCGTTCTGTTTACGCTTTAATTCTTTTAGCAATATTTTTTTCTAAATCACTGTTACAATCATCAGAACAAATAATCTGCAATAAAAAAAATAAACTGAAAAGTTAATCCTAGATTTCATGTGAGAAATAATTGCCTGGTCACTTCATGCTTTTTTTTAAATGGTTAAAAGAACTAATATACTGTTTAACTAATTTTTTTACAGAAATAAAATAAAAGCCAAACATTCAATATTAGAATTTTTTTTAAAAATTGCATTATTTATAATATTTTAAAATGTTTTCCAATTATTTGATTTTTACTTTACTTTTTTTAGTTAATTTTCTTAAATGTTAATCTTGCACTTTTTTTTCTCTTGATTTTTTTAATTATGGAATAAAATATTTCCAAAAGAATTAAATTTCGTATAAATGCTGCTTTCTTAATTAAGCGTATTAAAACCTTTCTGAATTAGTTTAAATCAATATTCTAGTAACATAAATTAATTTATTACATAGCATTTATTTTCGCTGCTTTTGAAAACCAGAAAAAAAAACATGAATTTTTCTTGGTGAATTTTTTTTACAACCATCATATTTTTTCATATTTCAGGAAATTGTCATACTATTTATAGTATAAATCTTTTAGTCGATATCATCCACTGTTGACTAACATAAATGCATATAAAAAGTAAGGATACACTTTTTATTATTTGTTTAATTAAACAAATACGTTATTAATTTATATAAATTTATTATATTAATTAAAGATAAGTGAAAAATTATGCTAGCTGTAAAAAAAAAAGAAAAAAAAATCGCCGCTCATCAGTTTTAATAAGGAAAATATTTGAGTATTTTCCACGATTGCCTTTCCTTTATTCTCACTATATAACATGATTTGCGTTTTCCTCCGTCAAAGAATTAAAGTAATCGGATTCTAGTTTTAATATATATTCATCTTGACTGATGTCTTCCATAACTATTTTCTGATCCATAGTTTTAGTGTCGAAACCATATGTAAAGTTTTATTTACCTAGCTCATTGAAATCACTTGTCCAATATACAGAGTCAACATATTGTCAGATATTCTACATTGACAGTGATGTAGTTAAAAATTAGATATTGATTTGCAATGTGTTATCGTTTGCAGACACATTTGTAGACCAACCGATAGACAGTCAACCTATTGATGGATATAGTCTAAAATCTGATGCACTATTTTGATAATAATGATATCTGTTATATTTAATTAAATTCATTAAATTACAGACTGACAAACAATAAATGTTTAAATATGTTCTTATTTTATAATGGTTTTAACTTGGCTTCTTTAAAGAATTATTTTCATTCGTTTACTTTACTGTCCTGACAGCTATATTTTTATAAAAAAACACTTTTCTACTTAATGCGTTTCTAAAAATGTGTTTTTAAAATCCTTATCTTTAATGTATTTCACTTTTTAGACAATAATGTATTTCAAAAAATTACGAAATCGTCAAATAATTTTTTCTCAAATTAGCTTCTATGTAAAGCTTCATTTATATATAAAAAAATAATAAAAATAACTGATTAATTAGTAATTCAGTTATAAAGACTATTGTTTATCATACTGCTGTATACTTGTTCAAAAGGTGAAAATTTTAGTGCTTTAATAAGAGAGTTAAAAAATTTAGTGCTTTAATAAGAGAGTAAAAAAATCACAAAATTCTATCTTTATAAGCATGAAACAAACGGATTTAAATTAGTTTAAAAGAAACTTTCCGAACCTTCTATTCCATGTTTATTAACTTCACAAAATGGCAGTTTATTAGCTTCTCCCAACTATATTTTTTTCTTTCCTTCAACTATTTCCGCAATCTCTTCCTAATGATTAAATGCTCATTAACAAATCATGACATTAACAGGAAAACATAGCTGTAAACGAAAAATTGCCTTAAGTTTCAATTAGACCACAGTAGAAATTTTCAAAATAACCACTTTAAATTCCAGAAAATTAAAGGAGAAAAAAGTGACAAACATCGGAATAAAAGTCTCTCTATTTGAGTAATGAGCTAACGATGTTGATTCGTGGGAGTGAGGTTGAGTCCTTTAAGTGGCGTTAATTAATCAACATTTGCATCTGCTTTTGCCTAAAGTGATGTGCAATAAAAGAATGCAGCTTAATTACGATTCAAGGCTCAAGATGCCTGCTGCATTTCAAATGCCGCACAGGCTTGTTTCGATTAATTCGTCACAATTTCATTTACAGTAATTTAATCCAATTGTGTGATGAAAGTTAGTTCCTTGAAATGCAATGGGTTGAATTAGATATAACATATATTAAAGGCGGCATATCAATTTGTATTAATTTCTTCGGATTATGCAAATTAATGGAAGATCGCAGACAAAGACAAATTAATGTAGGATTTTATTACTGAGCGTATGAAAGTTAAGCGATGAATTGGTTAATAATATTGATTGCTTATGGATTGGATGAACTAATTCACAAGTTAATGTCATGGATATAAAATGAAGTAGTTATCCTAAGGTAAATTCGAGTAATTGTATTGAATTAAGTAGTCAATTTAGATAAAAGGAATTAATAAAATAGTATTTAATTTTTATGAAAATTTATTTGGAAGATTTAATAAATTAAATGTTGTTTGTAAATTGTCGTTATGAATGCAACAATTCTCCGTTTCATATAGCACGCAGAATGTTATGTCAACTATTAAATACCTTGTTGTAAATGTTTTAAATTTTTCATGTAGCTTCAAATGTCGATTGCATTATTTGGCAACTGTGTGAGACATGTCTCGCAAGTATGATAACAAACGCGAAGTTACACTATTATAAGTGAAGTAAAGTAATGCTCTTTTATTAAAAAAGAATAAATTGTTATTTTTATTGATAAGTCTCATTTTTATTTCTTGTTATTGTATATTCTTCATTACTTTAACACGAATTTATTCTTTTTTTTTGCAGCTACTTTTTCTTTTTTTTTATTGATGGATATAGATCTTTTCCATGAACAACTAAACTCGAATTTTCTAATATATAAACTGGATTTATTAATATACTTTTTTGATATAAATACCCTTTCTTCTTTCTTATTAGTTCTAATCTGAGCGTCTTTGAACTTCTCCAAATGATATATTTCTTAGAATTGTTTTTATTTGCCTTTATAGACTATGCTATGTAAATGTTAATGGGTTTATGAGAAAGCGATGAAATATATCATTTTTCTTTTCGTAATTCTGAATTTGGATCCGTTAGAATTGTTTAGAACCAAAAATGTCAAGAATAAGCTTATATTTCTATTAATCCATTTCGAATTAAATGTTATGATATTGTATTTGATCTTGAATGAATAATCTAAGAAAATTCAAAAAATATTTATTTGTACTCATACTTTAATATTTTATTATATATACTATCCAAGAGGAGCTTCTATTTCCTCAATGGCAACGATTCAATTCCAAATACAACTCACGCTCATATCAAAAAATCTTTGGAACTCTGATTTATTAATTTTTTGACTTCAAGTATTCCAGTCTTTCAAATAATTATTGGAAAGATTATGACTCCTAGACATACAAGTAGTGTACCCCGAAGCTATGAAAATTTCTTACTTGCTATCAGCTAATGTTTTCAAGAGAAAAAGAAAATTCAGTATTTCACTGTGTATTTTCATTGAGGAAATGTCTTAACAGCATCACTCAATGATTGCATTGATTTCGGCATTTTTTGTCTTATATCAAAGTGTTAAAATCGCTGTTAGCATTTCACTCATATATATTAACACTGGTCTCTGACTATCTGCCAAGTTTTATGAGAGAAATATCCAATTTTGGCCAAGTGACCCAATTTCATCAATTGGACAATTTAGCTTACAACGAAGAGCTACAATGAGCAATCAGAACAGCATTTAGGAAAAATCATTGCTTTTGGTTTACTCGATTAATCAAAACTGAAAAAATTAATTTAACTATAAGCAGATAACGATAATATTGTTACAAATCTGTGATGCTGCTTCCCAGCATAGTTCTTTCCATCATCAGAAAGACTGTTTTACAGTCATCGGTATTGGACGGAGTCCGGGTGTCACATCGGAGGGCCCAGAGCTTGGCGACCATTTGGCGACTTGGTGACGAATTTGGCGCCAAAATAGATTATACCCGAAACATCGAGAATTTTCCCGATCCGTCCATTAGGAGCCGAGATACGCCTCGTAAGTTCCTGATTGGTTGAGAGGCCTCTAGCCCAGCCTCCTGAGACCTATAAAAGGAGGCAGTCTGCAGCTGCCGGGGGAGTAGTCGGAATCGATGGTGAACAACGGGTCTTCCAGAGATTAGCAGAGCAGCGATGGAGTCAAGCTAGTGCTGAACTATACTCTGCGCTACTGTCTGCAGTAGAGTCTTCTTGTGTGCTGCTGTGTGCACTTCTCGACTGAAGCTAATTGTCTTCTCCATGCTGTATGTAGTGGTCGTTTTTGTGCTGTCCTGTGTGTCGTTGTGTCAATAAATGTGTTGTGTGTTCGTCTACTGAAATGACTGATCATTGTGTTGTGTTATCTTCATACTATACACAACCACTAAATACACATAAATAAGCGAACCCGACGGATTGATAGTGATTGAGGGAAATCCGTAACAATATTAATATGTTAAAATGCCAGCTGGTCGTGGAAGGCGACTCTATTTATATCAATACATTATCAAATAAAATATAGAAAACCGTTTTTAATAAAATATCCTTTTGAATGTAGTATAAAAGTGTATTTTTAAAATCGTTTTTAAAAACTTATTTCAAAAAGAAATCTAAACAATAATGAAAAAATTATGTAGCAGCGATGAAATCTAAGTAAAATAACTAAAAAAATAGCTTAAAAAATTAAGTGATTGAAAAATTGAATTAAAAAAAGTGATAATTAGTGTGGAAGTAATTTATAAGTTTTCATTATTAAAACAAATGTGAAACTGGGTGAGAAATCTTCGAAAAAAGTATTCAAAATATAATTTCTTTAAAAACACACGCGCTACTGAAGAAAAAAGGTTGTTATTTCCTTATTAATTAAAAATAAAGTTTCTAATTTCACTATTGTTTTTATTATGTTGCCCTTGCGATTCATATTCTTCGGTTTCTCAATAATTTTTCTTACATTATTACATCCTTTTTTTTTAAAAAAAAGAGGACATATCTTTTTTTTTTATCGAAATTCAAAAACATATCAGGTTTAAATTAATTAATTAAAATGCATTATAGATCCGGCAAACCTTTCCCCATATTATAAACTAAGAAAGATACCAAGAATTCATCTACGCATTTAAAACATTTTTTGGATGCATTAGTTTTCACAAACTCAAAGGAAGTTGTTAATTAAAAGCAATTAAATGTCTAAAAATAGAGGGCAGAAAAGTAATCTAATATTTTTTTAATAATAAAGATGAATGTGTGTGTGTGTTTGTGTTTGTTTCTCTACAGTTCAGGCTGTTTGACCTACAGCTACCAAATTTAGAACACAAGTTCCTTCGAAAAGGTGAATACTCACATCCGAACATATTCAGTGAGATTAGTATTAGTATTTTAATTAAAATGATGCTGACTGTTGGTATTTTTCTACGATAACTTCTGAATGTTACTGCACAGAAATTAATTTTTTTACCATTTTAAAATATAAAATTGTCTTTTTAATAATGCTAATTAACAATCGTAAAAAGATTTGCTAAATCTTGGCAATTATTTTTTAAAATATTTCTGCTCTTGATTAGAAAATTAGATTTTCATTAGACGTTTCTTTGTAGTCCTAAGTTCAAATAATCTTCATTGTTTCATCAAATATATAGCCGTAGTATTTCCTTCTATTGTTCGAAGCTAATGATTAAGGGTTATTTTATATCAGCGTAGTTAACAAAACAAATAAAATGTGAGATTACAATAATGTGAAATTTAGAAAATAGACAAACCGAACAATTACATTCTGAACTGTGTTATAAAGTAATGCGATTGTCCCCATCACGAGGATCATTTATGGAATAAGCAGAACATCTGCAAAGCAATTAAAATAACCCGTCTGACAATTTGATGAGATCACGAACAGGAAGTTTTGTCTACAGGATTATCTGAAAACGAATGTAGCCAACATTTTTGGCGAAACCAACTGGTTTTCTCAAACGACTAGTGCGCAATAGAATCTCAATTAACCCCATATCAAATTAGCCGGAAATATTAAAATAACATTATTGAAATTATAAATTAAACAATATTCGAAATACTAAAAACAATATACGATCAATATACTAAAAACTTTATACGAGATTGACTCCATCGCCATCTTCACAACAGTTCAAGTTCAGATTAGTTATTTTAAATTAATCTAAACTTGAACTGATGTAGCTGTTAAACGCCCCTTTTTAAAGCAACACTAGGGCTATTTTGGGATGGACTTCGTAATTTTGAACCGTGGCCAGATGATGAGGACGACACCCGTAGCTTGCAACTCCCCACCCCCACCCCCTCTTAAAACTTCTACACTGCAACAGCGGATTTAACGAGCCCTATACCCGCTTATACGACTGTTCTTCGAGTGAATCGGGTCCCGTACCTGGCGATATTTTGACGAATGTTCATGTTTTAGATCTCCCCGATTCGGAAAGAAACAATTTTTGGAAATATGTCTGTGAACACGATAACTAACAACAAACAATTCTATGGAACAGAACGGCAAGGATTCTAAATTAGTATGAGTTATATGTATATTAAATATTTTGCTGAGAGAGCAGTTGAAATCAAGTTACAAAAAAAATTTAATTGAAGTTCTTAGCAATCAGTAATTACAATCGATGTAAAGGGAGACAAATATAAAATAATTTGTTTAACAATATATTAAAGAAAGGACAATATATTAAAGACGAGCATGACACTTGACCTGGTACTCCCCTCCTCCAAGCTTCCACGACACACTGGTGGGAGGACATTTGATCCGACGGATTTAACACGGTGGTTCTTCAACGCTTGCATCCACTTACGAGGCGGTTTTTCGGTCGAATCATGTATCGAACCTGTGGCCCTCTGGTCCCGACGGCGAGACTTTACCACCAAGCTTCTGCGGCCCCCGTAATGGTTCAAGAGATGATAAAGAAAGAGAGCTTACAATAAGGTGTCGTCACAATATAAAGCAAAATTATAGTTAACGTTGAAAGGGAGTAAAAATCCCTTTTCTAATCCTGAATTCTAAAACGTTGTACAAATCGAAAAACAACGGAAAATTTTTTGATTTAAGAGGAGATGAAAATCCACAAGGGTTCGATTCTCAATATTAAGGGTATTATGAATGAATGAAAGATTTTTTTTCCTTTGTACTGCAAAACCCATCTATGAACTCCATCTGGATTATCCACCCCCACGCAAAAAATTTCTCACCGTTCGTATGTGTAATAATTTCAATTTGTCCTCTTCCTAAAAATAATGTGAAAACTTTTTTTTATTTATTCGAAATCAATTTAAATTTACCTTAAGATTTGCGTTGGTTTTTATTTTTCCATGATGGCTCTAAACCGTGCTGAATTACACATGCAGGTTGGACGGTGAAGTCTTTTAAACTCAAAACGGAGTCTTATAGCCAGAAATAACGAATAATAACGACAAATAACGTGTATGAAGTAAAGGGAAACCTTCTTGACGACAAAATAAACAAGGTGCAAAACTAACTAAAAAAATTTAAGGAGGTAGACCAAAAAGTCCAAATAGTAAAATGCACGCTATACCATAACAAAAGACACAGGATAAAGAGTTATGGAATTATCTATAATGTTGCCGGAGACATTTCCTGATAAAAGTATGAACTTTCTTTAAGTTGGAAACAGTATCGTCTGAAATTCAAAAGTGCATTTCCCGATATTGTCATAAAGATTTTTTTTAGCTGAGCAACAGTGAAGTGAAACATAGCAACGAAGAAATTAAAAAAAAACAATAATAATAATAAATTTTTAAAAAACACTCGGGGAGGGGTGGAG
This sequence comes from Argiope aurantia, assembly GCA_026543865.1. Taxonomy (NCBI): domain Eukaryota; kingdom Metazoa; phylum Arthropoda; class Arachnida; order Araneae; family Araneidae; genus Argiope; species Argiope aurantia. The sequence continues at coordinate 259,982 of JAPMOR010076162.1, read as the reverse complement.
AATCCAAGAATTTTAGAAGAACCCGTTTATCAATCTGAAAAATTCATAATTTTAATCGCATATATATCCGCCAATTTTACATATAACCCCATGAAAATGTTCCTGTGTTTTTACGAAGGTAAGTATTTTAATAAGTGGTTTTTTGTTCTTTTTATCTTCTTTATTTTATAACTTGATTATTTTAGAGTTCGGGACGTTACAGCCTCTCTCTCAATAAATTTAGCAATTTTTAGTTCAGAAACAATTTCTCGACTTTAAGATTTTTATTTCTGGAATTTGCATGCCTTGTTTATCAAAAATGTCCATGCATCAATGAAGTAAAAGCTATATTATCTTCAATGCAATAAGAAATTATTTTTCAGGTTTAACAAAAATACGAAAAATTTATTTATGACTTTATATGAAGACTGAATTTTTTTTTCTCTCTGACACTAATCACAAGATTTTATTTATGTTTTTTACTTACACAGAGATTTATGAACGACAGGGAGTTTGAATATGCAGTTCTTCAGACAATGATGAATGAAGATTCGGAGAAATTTTCCTGAGGTTGTGTGAAAATAGTGCAATATTCTGGAAACGAATCTACCTAATGATGATTTAGGTAATGATAATGAATGCAGAGTTGAATGCGTATAATTCTGTTTCTCTCACACTCTTTCGATGATGATGAAATAACCGAAGATATATTGGGAGAGAAAAAAGCTGAGGCTAAGAAATATGATGGTGTCAGAAAAAGATCAAGAAAATACTGTGGAATAAAGAGGAGGCATTGAAGGCCTACATAATCCAATCTATCTAGCATGTAATGAGGTATTGATAACCAGATGCGCATTTGAATAAATTTAGATGATTATGTTTCCACAGCATTATCTGTTGATGATAAGGGAACAATCAAAAATATATCGGAAAAGAAGAAAAAATGAAGAGAAAAAATGTAATAAAGTCAAAAACAGCTTAGATAAAAATGTTTAGAGGAAAAAAGAACGAAGAATTGAAGACTTTCGTAAAATTTACCAGGCAAAACTTATTGATATTAAAGTAAGATATGAAGTTTAAATGTATATATACTACAATTTAAAAAAGATTCTGACGCAATCGTAAAAAAATGGCTAGCATTGGATATGCTATCGATCTAAAAATTCTTTCATGTGATAATACGCATTTAATTTAAATTAGTTTGAATTAGTTTTTTGAAACATAAAGAAAACGTAGATTTGTAGAATTTCAAATAAATTTTATGACATTTTGTATGATAATGACCGACCTGGTGAAACATATGACCAGCATACTTCTTAATTGACATTTATAGCATTAGTTTCAAAAAGGAAAATAAGAAATATTAGAAAAAAAGTGAGTTTAATTAACCTGAAAAAAAACCCTTACTTAGCATCTACGGTGCTCTTTTCCTGGTACTTAAAAGATTATATTGTATTTTATACTAATACTAGAGATAGAAATAAGAATATTGAAGATATCTTACCAATAAAAAATGAAAGAAATTTTGTTCAGGAGCAAATCAAACAAAAATGTGTAGAAATTAATTTATACATGGTAATTAATTCAAAACCGATTTGTTAAAATGAAATCTGTATATTGCCATACACGTCTGAAGTTTTTTTCACAGGTTTTATATAATCAAATGTTCAAAAAGAATGAACCGAAGATAATTTCGCGAGTTTATAAACATGCTCATGCAAAATTAGAAGCTCATTCATCATTTTAATTACTGTTTTTCTGACATTTTAGGGTTTCTTGGAGTTCCAAGAAAAAGAAAAAAAGACTTTCTCTGTAGTTACAATTGCTAAAATAAAATAGGAAATTATATTTTCCCAAACCAATTAACATTTAAAATTAAGATTTGGTTGATTTTCATTAGAATTTGTGGTAATATATGGTTCAAATTTATTTTATTTCTGATTTCAATTATGCTAAAGTATTATCTACAATTCATATTTAATTTGATTAATCTGAAGTCGAAACCAAAAAATCTAGTTTTATTTCCAAAGATTATTTTTAGCAAAACATTTTCGTATTATGGGTTCTTAAGTGTTATACTTAAATAATACTTTCAGGATTTAATTCATTCAGATTTTATTGCTGTAAATGAAAACAATCAAAACATTTCACAATAATAGATCTTTTAATGCATACGATCTTAATTATACGATTATTGCAATCAAATATATACATAATATATAACCACCGGGGGGGGGCACCTCGAAATGAGGATGAGATGTTTCAGGCATGGTGTTTGGATCTCGCCACCCTAGAGGATACACAAATAGGTGGGGGTATCTAGCTCCTTTAATTGATGACGGGACGTACTTACTTCGGGAAGGGTTGTACTGTGGCCGGTGATGGCCCTTAGGATTCAACCATAGTTCCCGCCAGTGTTGCTGTTGCGGTGGTCCGGTCATTCAGTAATTCATTCTTGTGTCTTCGTGGCTAGTCGGAGGTCAGATGTGTGACTATACATAATATGTTTGCTTATTAAATTTACTTTACATTGAAGTTTTCAAGTATGCTATTAGAAAGACTTTAATTTAGAATGTTTAATTCATTTTGTTTTCAATCACTTCGTAAATATTCGAGTTGAGCTGCATTTGGGGCAAAAATTGAGATTTATGTAATCACAGGTTTTGTCTATTACATAAAGTTCAATGATAAAAGAATTACTCTGATATTACCAAATTGCCACATTAGCCAGAAGTAAAATTTATCATTTATTTTCTAGGTTAATTTATCAAATTATGGAATCCAATTAGTCTTATCCGTAAGTTCTGGTATTCTCTAAATATTCAATAATGTTTTTCGTTACATTTTTTTCTATTATAGAGTCAAAATTTGTAAAAGGGGAAATGTACAGCAATTCGTATTTATTTTAAGCTTAGTTAAAAAAAAACCTTTTTACAAATACAGATCAATGCCTAAAACTTTATGCTTAATTTAAAATAACTTGCCTATCAAAATTGTCTTCTTTATTAACAATTAAAAGAAATCTATAATAGTTCAACTCTATGAAAAGAGAATGAATTATTCAATTATTTCTTTTTACGGAATAAATCATTTACACTGATTGTTTTCGTTTACATTAAAGATATTTTTTATTCTGATTGTTTTCACTTAATTTGCACCAATCACCAATGCATTCTAAATTATCTATAACGGAATAGTCCATTAAGCTCTAATCTAATGCTTCGTTCACATTAATAAAACAAGTAATCTGATATGCACCACCGGAAAAGAAAAAGAGAAAATCTACAAATAGAAATCAGTATTATTCGAAACATTAGCAATTTAATTACGTTAATGATACAAAAGACAAAATAAACAAACAAACATAAAACGGAAACGAGAAAAAAAGTAATATTGGCATTGTAATCAGAAGCTCAACAGACATCAACTTGGCGATCGGTGCATAAATATTGGATTACAAATACAAGTGAGAAATTTATTGTTACATCCATCGTGGTTTACACGAAAAACAAATCGGCTACTCCAACTTTTTTGTTATATTTATTAAATGATGGCTGCAGTATGATAAACTATTCGGGGTTATTAAAATTAGCTATACATTATCAAATTGCCTTATATACCAATTCGCATTTAATACATTTACTTATTTTAAGTTCCTTTTTGTTTATTTTATATCTAATGTACACTCCTTTACTTTCTAATACAAAAGGTATTCAAGTTATTTTTGTTTATTTTATATCTAACATACCCCCTTTTACTTTCTAATACAAAGGGGTATTCAAGTTCATTTTTGTTCATTTTATATTTAATAATATAGATTGCTTTACTTTCTAGAACAAAGGCCATTCACAGAAGAAGTATCGTAGTCGTAAAAAAATCGATTTGAAAAATTCGATAATTTTTATATATGAAATACCAATTATGATATGTTTCTTCTCCATTTTATTTTTTCATTCTGTCAAAAAGATAATTTGAATTTGTAAATAAGCCTCCATTTCTTAAAAAATATATTTTTCAAAAATTAATAATAATAATTTATTTGCAATTCATAATGACAACTAACTGAAAACGTAATTTTTCTCCTTATTTATTTCCACAAGCTCTTTTTCTCAATCACTGTTCTTACGCCTGAATTTTTTTCCTTTCAATTGTTCTTCGATATTCTTAACTTACAACGTAGTACGAATATATGACATTTTTCTAATGCTAGCTACATCTTCAATTTAGCATTTAAATGCATTTACTCAATTTTCAATTTACTCAATGCAATTTAGCATTACTTCAATAAAACATTTTAATGATGCATTTTTAATTTTAAATAATGCATCAGCTTTTTACAGAATTTTAAGAGATAATTGTAGATATGGAAAATAATGTGAAATGAATGAGTTTGCTGATAAAATAAACTAAAGAGAAAATCTATTTCATGAATATATGAACAATATTCACGAAAAAGAATGAATTTTTATTTGTTTTTGTTATAATGAGCATTTCGTTTTAAATAATTTCAATCGACATTTTTTAAAAATGTCCTACTCTGGGTGATAATCTTTTTATATTACATTAGATACATGTTACCATCAATTTCATAAGTGAAAAGAAATGTTTTTATTTTACAAAATGAAGAAGAAATTAAAAATTCATTAAGACATTTCTCTTTCCAAGTTAAATAAGATATATTTCTCAGTAGTTTTCAGCCATACAATCATTCAATCATCATATAGGTCAGATATTCACCAATAAAAATATATAAGTAGAAATGAAATTCTTAATCAAACATCTTAGCGAATTTTAAGTTTGATTCAAAGAATCTTTATTTAATTTTAAATTTTAATATTATTAATTAATTAATTAAAATTAATTAATAATATTAAAATGTTAAGTTAATTTTCTAATTAATCTGTATATAAAAATTATATTTAATACCATCGTTTACCATATATTATGTACAGTAATATATTTTTCATATATTTTATACCATTACTTCTTGGGATTAATGTCCTTTATCCTATAATGTATAATATTATTAGAAAAAAATAATATTTGTATAAATTATAATATACTATAGGAAAATTTGTGGGTGTATGATGAAAAGTCCACCGGGTTTTTATTCTTCGCAAAAACACCAAACACAGGTAATAAAACGCAGATGAAGCTTGTACAACAGAGAACAAAATCAATTCTGCCCAAGCAGCAGATATTTATTAAATAATCTCTGAAACGTGCATAGAGAGAATTTGGTGGATATCCATACTCTAAAAATGGCATTCAACTGATTACATATATTTCTCGATTCGACTCTACATTTATAACTCACATGATAGCATCGAATATTCTAGAACAAATATCGACACTCGAGTCCTAATATCATTCTGATCACGATTCTTAAATAATATAGGTCCTTCATTTTTATCCTCAAGTTTCTCGTTAAGGCCTGGAATCAATGACCTGCCATCTGTTTAGCATGCTTTAGAGCTATCTATAAAATTATCTTTCTTGTCAGGAATCTAACCACAAATTGAAATAACATTACGACTTTATTACTAAATAATATCTTTTTTAAGACATCTGTATTGAAATAATGAATTTTTTTTAAAAAAAATAAGAGTAGAAGCCTATATGTTCATTTAAAAATGATATGTGTTAATTATTTTTTAATTAAAAACAATTTATGGAAAAATTTTACAAGAATGAGACTGTTATCATTGGAAAAGTAAAATTTTTAATTTCAAGATTTTTTTTCGGAATGATTTTTTCAATATGTTTATAGAAGCAAGCCAAAATATCGTTTCATTTCTCATAGCCTAAACCCGGTTTATGGTCAAACATCGATTTCATTTGCTAGAAAGAATTAAAAGTTAAAAGCTTTTCTTGCCTCTGCTACTAACTTTTAAGGATATAAGCTCAGACTTATGCTTGCTTTTAGGCATTGTTAAATTACTACTTTGAAACAAATAAAGAAATAGAGGCACTAAAATAAAACAGAAATAAAAAAAAACATACTTTTGTATACCAAATTAATAGGAATTCTATTATGTTTAAATAATTTTAATATTAATAACTATTGAAATAAATATTGTGGAAAAACGAAATGTATAGCATTGAAATGGTGTATTTTCGAATTTTAAATTGATCTAAAAATATTTATTTATGAATAATTTTTATTCAAGTTACTGCGGAAAGAAGGTAAATAATTTGTTAATTTTTAACTGATATTTAATTAAATTTTGAAGTTTGGGAATTTAACAGTATCTTTTCTCTTGTTTTAAATAATATATGCACAAAATTCGGCTGAATTTGATCGAGGATTTGGAAGGCGATATAGAATATGCAACAACTATTGCCGGAATTTTGATGTAATCTCAAATGAATATGCCTTATAGCAGAAGCTAGTTGCAATGTTCCTTGGCGTCAAACACCGGCGTTAGTGTTCCTACCTGGAAAGATGAGGAGGAAAATCGATTAAAAATTGTACCCAATCATCGATTCGATTTGAAAAAAAAATACACACACATGCATACATTTGAACAGAAAAATGCTATAAACAAAACGTATAAAATGGACAACTATTTGGTCACACTTTTCTAAATGTATGACGTAAGAATCTATGATGACAAGAGAAAATATCAACAATAAAATTTTCTCTAAAATAGACATTAATAAAGTTAAATTAGAAGTATTTCGAACATTGTACCAAAGGAAAATATATCAAAATAAAAAGAAAATAAAATGCTGATAATCAATCATTGCGTTTTATTGCTAAGTCTTTTTCCGGCATAAGAGTCGTGGAAACGTCAACCGAAAGAAATTTAACGAGTCTTAAACTTTTGTTCTTAGCACTATACAGCTCAAAATATTATTTCGTATTCAATTGAAGAATCTCTAGGATTTCGTAACTGACTTTATTTCTGTAACTTATATTGGTTTCTATATAGGAATATTAACTCAGTTGTTTGACGCCAGATGACAACTTATTCGATCTCACGCTGTAGGACATGATCACTTTACTATATCTAGACAGCAAGTATATAATAATAAATGTCGTCCTCATTCTGATGTAGGATAAAAGATATTTATATAAACATATTTATCTTGTATCTACATATATAAACATAATGAATTTTATTTATACTAAGATCGTCCTAGGACGTCCATATGAATTCAGAAACTAAGAAAATAAAAAGTATTGTAAAAAATATAATATTTTTTTATTTGTCTATACATAGTACTAAATGAAGTCTTCTGAAAGCGTCTGTATTATGAAACCCTAAAAGCTCGAGAAATACTTAACTGATATTGGAAATATTTGTACCATTTCGTACGGTATTTATTGGGAAAGGTTTTAGTACATTAAAATCATATCAAGATAAAAAAAAAGGAGTTTTATAATTGCTATTTCAATTATTCCACGCATGCGCGAAAATCTCAAACTGCGCATGCGCAAATAGCTAGAGCTGTGGTATGCATAGGCGATACAATTATTTGTTTACTTCTGTTTGTTAGTCAATCACGTCAGAACGAAATTGGATGAAATTTAACAGAGAGATAGATTATAGTCTGAAATAGGACATAGGCTGCTTTTATTCCGGTTAATTTTTTATTAATTTAAAACTAACTTTCCCGCCAAAAATCTTTTCATTCCCCTACCACCAAATGAGTAAGACGTCAGTCTTTTTTTTTCCCACGCTAATCAGGTTAGGCTTAACATTTTTTCGACCGATTATTTCAAACGATTATGTTTATTTTCTTAGTGTTTGATGCAGTTAAAAATAAACATTGTTATTTAATAGAAATTTCAGATTCATTCTGAAGTACTTTTAAATTAAAATAAAACAGAATAAGGGAAATTAAAAATTTCTAATCTGCATTGCGTTACCCCAACTGACGTAGAAAATTCACGCATTTGCGTTATTCCAATTGGCGTTGAAAATTCACGTATGCGCAGTTTCTTCTTATTGTTGACAACTGTATTTTCATTTTAATTAAACGTTTAAAAACTATGTGTATTATACTGCTGTATCGATAAATAAAATAGACTTCATTTAAATATATATATATATATATATATATATATATATATATATATATATATATGGACTTGATTTGAATATTCAGCGAGCCCAACTCCACAAGCACCGCAATATAGCTCTGACTGTAGCTTCCTCGGACATTGCTGCAAATTAGCTTAATGTTGGCTGGACAGCAAATTCGGTTTTCAAACTGCAGCTTAATCTTGCAAGTAAAGATACCCCAACATGCAACATCACCAAACACAGCAGCCAGGGAATCTTTTTGCAAGAGTGCAAGTTAATATTATGGGATAAGTGCACAATGTAGCACAACCATGCATTAGAGGCGTTAAAGTCCGTGCAGCACATCCGTGGTAACCAGGCGGTGATGGGCGGTGCTGTCGTTTTGCTTACAATGACCTGTTTGCAATTTTAGTGAGCACTTGCGGACTACGAAACCCCCTCCAGCTGTGGGATAAATACAAGGACACTTGATCAGAAGATATCGTGCATAGGCTGGATGGCACTCACAATGACCTAATCATTAACGGAGCTTAGGTATTTATTGAGGCGCGTCAGTTCTTATACACATGCATCAAAATTTCCACGCGAACGAAGTCGCGGGTAATAGCTAGTTGAAATCCTAAAAATAAATGGTTCGAATATTATATTGGAATAGTGAAAGGCTCATTTTATTTACTTTAAAAAGTATAAAATTGTCTTTAGCAAATAATATGTTGCAAAATTCTTCAAGAGAACAAAGAAATGAATAGTTTTTAATTAGACACTAAATATAAAATTTTCGAAACTCTTTCTTAGTGTGAAATTGTTTCCAAGTTGTAACTACGTACCCATATTTGGCTGCCTTTGGTCTGACAATGTGCGCTGAAAAACGTTTTGAACGAAGCTTTTAACATGCCATGTCTCATAACTTAAAGTACAGATGATATAGTTGATACCAATAACAATAAATACAGATAGTGCCAATAACAATAAATACAGATAGTACCAATAACAATAAATACAGATAGTACCAATAACAATAAATGCCTATAATACCAATAAATACTTATGATGCCAATAAATATTATCAATACCAATAAATACCTATAATACCAATGCCAATAAATACAGTTGATACCAATAAATATCATACTAATAATATATATTATTACCATCATGTTTCAAAGGAAGCATGATTTTTTAAATTGGGAATCTCTTCAGACAGATTACTATGGTGGGCACTATGAAATGAAGGATATTTGTCTCATCTTATATTCATAATTCGCTTTCAGAACAAGAGAAACAGTCACTAAAAGGTAAAAATTCTTAAACTCTCTGCAATTTTAAGTCCTATTCACATTCCATTTTCAAATATCAACCATAAATTATTTCGTCCAAGTAATTATTTCACTAAACCAATAATCCAATGCTTGACTTAGATACTCATTTCAGATCCAGTACCAATACAGTTTTCTTTAGCATGAGTGTAAAATGGACCCTTTAGAAAACTTTGGAACTTTAGGCAAGGAACATTTTAAGTATGGCTATAAAGGCTACTTAGAATACGGCTTAGGAATAAGTTGGAAAATATTTGACTAATTTTGAAGTTGCAGTAAAAGATTTCGAACAATTGAGTTCCGTTCAGACGGTCTGGAAGCTGGGCTGTTAAAAATGGGAGGGGCCAATTGGTCTTCACATATAAGTATGCATTGAAATGATCAAAGAAATAGTCTCCTTTCCAAATATGAAAGAAAAGGTAAATATTGAATTTGGAAATGCAATTAATTGTGTAAATACCAATTGTGCTAAGCTTTTCGTAATATATTGGAATTACTAAGAATGCGTAATGATTATAAATACTTAGTATTTCTTCTTTTTTCTGATTTTTTTATATTTTTAATCAAATTCTTTTCTTTCAAGTCAAATAAAAGAATTTCATAATATATTGGAATTACTAAGAATGCGTAATGATTATAAATACTTAGCATTTCTTCTTACTTTATGATTTTTTTTAATCAAATTCTTTTCTTTCAAGTCAAATAAGAGTCATGCAATATTTCCTGTCGTAGCTTCCACAAAAATTCCTTTATATAACACTGAAAGATGGCTTAACTAATTTAAGATTTGGATTATTTACGCATAGATCTTTTGATTTATGTCAATTGAAATTAGATAGTTTGATTTACAGCCTATTCTAAGCCTATTATTGTCTATCAGATTAATACTTATAATGAATTTCTTATGATAATATGTCTATATTATCTAATGATTCTATATCTATAATGAATGAATAGAATGTGATTTTATGTCTATAATGAATTTCTTATTATTTTGTGAATCATAAATAATTTATGAGAGTTAATTATCTTCACAAAAGGCTCCACAGTTACTAATTTAAAGCGATACCAGTTGTAGAAATTAAGCATAGTCTAGGAAAAATATTGAAAATAATGCCATTAAAACAAATCTTATAAAGAATAGAAGAAAACGCTACGTTTTAATATTCACAAAAATCAACTTTTATATGATATGAAAAAAGATTTTTTAAGTATAATTTTTTATATCATACAGATGCACACTGGTTTTCTTCACACCTACATTTGGATATTTAAAATAATTTTTAACTCAGGAGTTTTTTCAAAAATTCAAAATTAAATTATCTTTCACATATTTTCAGTACAAATGTAAAATAATGTCAGTAGAAAAAATAGACATATAAATAAAGAAAATATTCGAAAGAACCCCGTCTAGAATTTTTAAAAAAATGCAAAGAATAGAAAGAAAATTTTTAAAGTTCATAAATATGAACACAAAAATCTATTCTTTGCCTATTAGTCTTTAATAAACATTTATATATAAATTTATCTTCGGTTGATTTGTTAATTAAGGCTTATTTTACAGTTTAAGATAATTCTGTGAAAGAAAAAAAAACGGAACTTTTCAAAATAGAATATCAATTTATTCATGTAAAAAATCACCCTTCCATAAGAAGGCTTAAAATATTATTAATACCTTTTTCTTAAAAAAAGATATATGAATTTGTACATTGCCAAACTCATTGAAAAAGAGCATTTACTCAACTCCAGAGTTAAGTGCGCATTAAAAAGATATAAGTTGAAAACTAACAACAATTCTCTCATAAAACAGAAACACTTTATTATAATGATCACTTACCGAATAAAAAGGCATTATTTTTCGTAAAAAGCTTCAGCTGAAAAAAGGAATTCTTCTTTGCAAAACAAATGTTATTACAACTTATCTAATTTAACTTCTCCGAAGAACATTGCTTTTTAAATTTTTCAATACCTCTTCTACAATATGTAATTTTTTTATTTAAAAATTAACTACATTTTCTCCAAATCACGTCGTGGGGGTCTTTATGAGATGGAGTTTTGTTCCAAAAACATGTAATTTGTGTCGTCTTCAACACCTGTTTTAAGGGAAAGAGGTTCCTGAATGTGTAACAGCTTGTTCAGTTGTTACAAACCGTTACTTAATAACTACATCTTTAGAGAGTATATCTTGATTTTTATTACTTTATATTTAAGAGAATTTTTCAAGAAATATTTTTTAATAACATATCGTTCCGGTAAAGGGTTTCTTAGCTCGTTTGCTGTTAAAGGAGGAATGCATTTTTTTTATGATTTAAATCTAGCTTTTTTTTTTCATAATTAGAATATCTTTGTTCTAGAAGTCTTTTTATCTCAAAATACTTTCACCTTAGGATTATTTTATGATTTTCACTTCAATCTAGTAATTAAAATATTTTTATAAAGGCCAGTAAAATTTTCTGTTAAGTGACCATATTATGCTATGTGAGAATTGAGAAATTATTGATTCTTTTAAATATTTTTTTACAATGCAAACGATAATTGCTGACGTTGCTTATAAAATATTAAGAATTTTTCTTCACAAGTACCAATAATAATTCATTGTATTAAATAACAGCAATATTCAAATTTTAATATTTACCTTTTAAATTTATATTTTACATGGCTTTAATAAATAGATATATTAACTTTAGATGCCGTAATTGATTAGACTATCTTCTTTTTTCAATTTTCTAGTGTTCATTAGCTCGTTTTCTATTATTGTCCTTTTCTTTGATATAAACTTAAAGAATATTAAAATAAATATCTCAAATGTATTTAATGATTACAATCCTTCTTACTTATTTCAGATATGCTAAACTGTTGTAAGTTATATGCCTTAAATGGAAATAGATCAATTACGTTTGCAAAAGAACATTTGTAAAATATAATTTAAATATTCATGGCGAATAAAACATTTTCTTTCTAAGATTTTGTTTACGTAGAAAACTTTCTACATTTCGATGGATATTTTCTTATATTTAAATTCTACACTGGAATCCGTAATAATAATAAGTATTCTTTAAGCAATTTATAGCACTCAAAATGAAATATTTTAATCAAATATATATATTGTTACAAAAATATCTCAAAATTATGAGCTGTACTGTAAAAACGCCCAACATTCCTAATAATGGACGCTTTATTCTGCATGAATACACAGTAGAGTAAACCAAAGACTAAGCGTGCACAAGACAGAACTTGCATTTGTTTCTTATGTGCTATTGGAGTAAGCAATACACAAACAAAAAGCCGATAACAACCAATCGTAAGCTCACAAAGCGCTCAGAATGAACCAGCAAGAAATCAGCACTCCAAAGAGAAGTTAGATTCTAGCAATCGTCCTTCAACTCTACTCCACTTTTTTACAGATCCTGTTCCGGATAAAGTGGAAAAAACGCCATAACTTGGGTCGTAATGGAGTTATCACCAAGATTCGATATCCTTCATACTAATCGTCAAAATCGATGGTCGTTGATTCAGTATCCATTCGATATCTTTTAATATTTCTGTAAAACAATCTTACAGAAATAATGCCCAAGAAAACAATATTACAATTTTTAACAATGTGATTGGTTATAATTTATATTGCTAAAAATAAAAAAAATAGTAATTATGGGATTAATTACCATTATTATTAATAAAATGAATAATTACGTAGTAGATCAGATCATTTGGCCTAGAACTACTAAATAAACTTTTGAAATCCAATTTTTAAATAAGTTTTTCAGTATAACTTTCAAAATATATTATAGAAAAAACATGATTTTTCATTTTTTTTAAATTAAAAAAATCTTTTAATTAAACCCAATTTTTTTAATTAATTTTTTTAGAAAAATGTATATTTTATGAATATATATTACTATTGAAGTAAAATTCAGACCATTTACAGTGTTGCTATTAATATTATACTTTGTCTCTTTTCCAAATTTCGATGATCCATGGATGAAATTATGAAGTTTTGTCTTATTTTTTCGTATTGAATTTATTTTAATAAAGGGCACTCCTAAGAAATAAACTTTATATTAATTACTTATAATTTAACTTCAAAATCAAACAAAATCGAAAATATATGAAGTATTTCCATTTGTGAACATTGCTTCTCTTTCTTGTGATGTAACTGGATGTATAAAGTTATTGACAGATAATTACGGAAATAAAAAAAAAACGTTAATAATAAGATTCGATAAACATATGTTAGGGATTTAAAATATTGCGAGTTTTACATCTTTCGCAATTGAAAGAAAACATTTTACTGAAGAAGCCTTTGAGGACAAGTTACACAAAATATTAAATTGACATCTTTAGCAAAAACCAATGCTCACTACTGGTGGTGTATAATCACTAATATAATAAACATCGATTATTAATTTGTCCGAAAGATTTATTTTATAAATTTCTTATCATGTCTATGAAAGTATGATATGTATATAAAAGGAGTTGTAAATCTGTTTGTGTAATTCATCAATAAATTTCAGGATAAAATTTATATGAAAAATTATAGGTTGTTTTTGTTTCTATTTATTCAAAATCATAAAATAGTTTTTAAAAATTTTTTTCAGAGAGTTATTGATTAAGTTAGATGACGTTTAACAGCTTTTATCAATGAATATTTTATAATAGTAATTTGAATCATTTTTAAGGATAAGAAGCTTCAAATGTTAAGGTAGCTTCATATGTTATTATGTTCTTATTTCTTACATAAAGACAATATAGAAAAGAAAATGGATTTTTATCATGTGTGAACATGATGTTTGTTTTGAGGTTTCTGAAG
>JAPMOR010076162.1:227639-245747 GCA_026543865.1 Argiope aurantia | reverse complement strand
AAAAGCAACGATTACGCAATATAATATTCACGTGACCATTCCAAACCAGTTTAAACCGAATAAAAAAGTTCTGCCCATGAGAAAACTTTTCGGAGCTCGACCGATTTTAAGCCGAAAAAAGCCCCATCGTTTTTCTAACTATCAACACACGCGTAATCTGATAGTCACATGATTGTTTAAAACCGGTTTAAGCTGCTTAATGACTTAAATTAATAAGACAAACTATGACTTAAAAAGATTAACTTCCCTCATGATAACTTGAAAGTTGCGGTAGTAGATTTCAATTTTACATTTTTTATTGAATTTTCTTTAATAAGTACTCCAAATTTTAGATTGTTTTTATCTTCTGATTTCTTAACTTACCCTTTTTATAAGAAAGCAGATCTCGAATAATTATTTTTTACTTCTAAAAAAGCTCATTAATTCTGCATCTATACCTTTACTTAACACTAGGAGAAAATTACGATGCTTCAAGGTAATAGTTTCAGAAACACATTTGCTGTCGGTGAGCGTATTCTTTTCTCAAGAATGCTGCCCAGAGGTATCATGGGAATATCTTCTGGCAGATCCCGTCTTCTGCAAATGCATCTGGGACTGTGGTTGCTAACACGTAATTGCCATGTGTCTGACCCTGCGAATAATTCTAAATGAATTATCTTAGCATTTCAAAACTGAATTTTCTCTTTAATTCTCTCAGTGGATATACATGGGAAACGCAAGAAAATTGTTGACACTTTTCCGTGTTTTAAAATGTATCTGTATAAAGGGAGTATTTTAATATTATCTTTGATCTTATTATTAATACTACTATTATTTTTCTTTGCAAATCAAGATCTGAAATTCTTCCAGTGTGTGCTTTTTTTTTTTAGGGACGTTTTATCGCAGAAATTAGAATTTTAACAAATGTTTAGAAACAGGAAAATATTTTCGAACAAAAGAGTAAAGACATTCATGAAAGTTTTCAAAAATCTGTCAAATATTAAATGATTCTCTTTCTTACTAACATACCATACTCATTTCAGCATATTTATGAGCTGCATTATCGTGAATATTCATTGAAAATATGTACAGTAAATATGTATCAGCAAAAATAACGAGTCATATTTGTAAGTTATTCCTTTATTATCGCATCTTGTGAAAAACGGTGTATCACAATTTTAAAAAAAATTAAACTCCAGTGACAGAATATGAGTTAATATTTGATACAGTCTAGTTAGCTACATTCTAATGCTTGTTTCTATGGGGTTTGATGTCTATATTAAGATTTAATGATAGCTGCAATATTGCAAATTTCATATGCAGATTAATAGCCAATTAATTATTTTTATTTAATATTTTTAATATGATTGCCTTTATTGTTGTATACATATTATGTCTGCATTGCAAATGAAAATTATTACTGATTAAATTTAAAACAGCAATTGTAATTTTAATTATTTTATAGTAATAAAAATATATTTCGAACATTAATTTATTGAATCAAAAATTCAACTCATGACAGCAATTTTAATGCTAATACTACATACCAAATTTCATATACTTAGATTTTTGCATCTTTGAGTAATTTTGTTTGAGAATTCAGGAATCGACAAATTAACAGGTAGTCAAGCATTTGATAGAACTGGCCAAAATTTTGAAACATATTTTTTTAAGTTTTATGATAAAGCTTTATACCATATTTCATCCATCCAAACTTACTTTTTTTCTCACGTACGTGGCCGGAGAGGCAAGCATAATAGCTTCCCTTATTTTGATTTAGTCAAAATATAATTTTACATTTTTGGTGAAAGGATCACGTATGAAATTTCATTATTCTACTTCGCTCCATTTTTGAGTTTTCATTTCACAGACAGGCTCAGTAAATTTCAAGTAAGGGCATAATTTTCTTTTTTTTATTTCAAGAAGTAAATTCATGGTTGAAAATTATTAGACGATTACAATGATAAATCTTGCCTACCAGATACTAGAAATACAGGTATACCGCAAAAAAAACCCTCATTCTTGTGAAATAAAGAAAAAAAAATCATTTGATGAAACGTTTCATCACCATGCGTATTACGCGTATACAGTTATTTCAATCATGAGGAAAATTGAATGTTTTTCAAACCTCTAAAATCAACCTCTATTCTATAATTTAACATACTGAACCTATCTATTCTATTGATTTGATAAAAATGTTGTTGAAATCTGTTAGAAAACAAAGTTAATGTCTTTATTATAACAGAAGTATTTATCAGCTTAATGAATTTCATATTTCATTATCTTAGGCATAAAAATAAAATTTCCTCCTTTAGGTAAAGACTTATAAATTTATTTTTTAAAAATGTTAATAAGAATTAGTTTATGACC
Organism: Argiope aurantia; assembly: GCA_026543865.1. NCBI lineage: Eukaryota > Metazoa > Arthropoda > Arachnida > Araneae > Araneidae > Argiope > Argiope aurantia. The sequence goes on along the minus strand of JAPMOR010076162.1, from coordinate 243,398 downwards.
TATGAAATAAAGTTTCATTTAAAAATATTGAAATCAAGGAATTTTATTTTGAAATAAAATGAAAACCTATTACATTTAAACTTGAGAAAGCTATAGAATGAATTCGGTACATTTGTTAGCAATTACTTGGACACTTTCTAAAAACACAGGGTGTACATTAAAATCCTTTAACCCCATATTACAATCACAAAGACAACTACAATCATAAACTTGGAGTGTAAGTATAGTAAATACATCATCCGCTACAAGGTGAGATCACAGCGCCACCTGGTGCAAATAGCTGTCATTGTTTCTATCTCAAAAACAATGCAAGGTAAAAGGAAAACGTCAAATACAAAATTGTTGAATGTCTTCGATTTAGTGCAAAGCGACACTTCCAGCGCAAAAACAATATGTGCAAAATGAGCATTTATTTAGTCGCCATTTTCCACACGTGCGATGTCACGCAATATAAGAAGAAAATATCTTTTGATCAATAAAAAAATCATCCAATGACTTGGAGCCTTTCGAATGCCGAAAATTAAAGTGAAATATCGTTTGAAGCGTTATTGTTCTTATTTCTAATTCTTTTCTAGTACGTGTGTGTTGCTTATTGGTGCGAAAACCACTTTTGGTTATGCTGCGATAAATAAATGGTTAAATCTGAAGCATATAATAAAGGTAGTCTTAGTAAAATGTAAAACAGACTGGAGATAAAAACATATAAAATATGAAAATTCTTTTCTAGAATAAAAGAGATGGAAATCGCAACAAAAAAATGTGTTTTATACGTTTTATTCTAAGCATTACTGAGCTCACGAGAGCTTGAACTGAATCAGAGATGTCCGACAATTTTGTAATTTACTTTTTGGCATATCTTATATTGCATTTTAGATATGAACTCTAACTCTGTTTTTGCCGCCATAAGGCTCTGTGACTGATCTAACCTTAAAAATCTTTATTATAGCTAAATACCAATGTCGTAGTAATAGCTGTCATCGTTCTCAGATTAATATGTGTTTGATGGAGTTTAGCAGATGTATGAAATAAGTTTTGCCTTTGTAGCAAAAATATTTGTAGGTTCAAAAAATTATAAAATTGTTAATAATACATTTTTTATGAACAAGAAATTAAAAAAAAATTCAATAACAGAACTGATACAAACGATCAATTTTCTTCAGTAAATTAAGTATTTTCATATTTTTTATTTGTTTTACACAAGTTCTCATGCTTGGATTAAATTCGAAAGAATATATTCGAAATACTGGGCATTGCCTTATATTGCATATTACTACGTGTCCCTAATTATTTCAAAATTCCGTTTCCGATATCTCCTTCAATTATGACTTTCAGCAAAGATATTCCAATTTCAAAGACCATCGCATATAAATTAATTTAACTATTTATTATATGCAAGGTAGAGTAATTTGTATAATATTGTATTCAAATTTTGGAAATGATGAAATACCAAGAAACGGGTCTTTATACAAAAGGAAATGGTAGAATTTGGCGATGAACGAGAAGGAAATGTTTGAGGGTTAAAAACACGTATAAAAATAATTTAAGTTTGAAGTTTAATTATGAAACAGAAAATATTACTCTGGTTACAAATAGTTCATTATTCAATTCATTTATCTCATATATTCTATCACTTTCTAGTACTATTAATATAATTTTTGATATATAATGGGCAATTAAAATTAATATGATTAGAATATAGTCTAAACATACATATATTTTAGAGCAAAACATTTGTTTTAACAAATAACGTTAGGGAACACAGCTATTCTAGAGAATCAAAAAAAAAAAATCATTAGAGGGGACTGCATAAATTTCTTATGAGTGTAACAATATTTATAAATATCTTATATTCATAAGCCTTTTAAATTAAAATCTGTTAAATCATTTAAAATATTAAAATTATACATTATATATATCTCTTATAAAACAATTCGAAATCGAATGTAATACAAATAAATGAAAAAAAAACTTATTTATTAAAAATCACAGCTAAAGTAAAAATTATATATATATATATCCCATTTTTTCTAATGGAATGGCTTTAACCCATTAAACGCCAAAACTTAAAATCATTATTTGTTGATTATTTCGATGCAATTAATACAATTCGATACATTATTTCGATGCAATTAATACAAGTTATTATTTTGACCACTTAGAATTGTAATTTAATGTCAAAGTAAGGAAACTGCACTTGCCTTTAAAAATATAGGGTGTTGCGTTGGCGCAACGTCAGCGGAAAAGAAGTACGAATGTTGATCATTATCACCGAGCACTACGCCGCATTTTCTTCACGTTTTAAAAACTAGAAATTTTTGTGAGCTTATTAAAGGGTATAAAATAGTCAAAACCCTTCTTTAAAAATTGTAATTTATTAAAAACTAACAAATAAATGTGGTTGGCAAGCTTATTATGTGAGAATAAGATGATATAAATTTCAATTAGGATATACTTCACTAGAATTGTGGTGTAAAGCAACTTCACAAACATTGCAACGATAAATAGTTTGGCTGTGGCAATACTTGCAATAGTCTTCTACTGTCTGTAGACTTAACAATAAAATGTCCTTCAGATTATTGGTTTTGTAAGGCTGAATTTGCTCGGACGTCCTGTAGCTGATCTTTTCTGATTTATCTTACTTTCCAAGGACGTCTGTAACAGATGAAGCACAACCTCTCATCTAAAATTCAACAGTGACTTTTTACTTCCTTCTTCAGAAATTCTTTATTTTCTCCAAGCATTTGTTAGTGCAACATCGATGAAATTTGAAAATATCGGCCGCCACCATCTGCCACGGACCCTAATTCTGTAATTGGAAACAAAATTGTCACACAAATCTGCACCACCTATTTTCTGATTATATTGCTCAATGCAGTGAGGTTGGGCTACTAATATTTTCTTCTGATTTTTAGAGTATCGAGAAACATTTTTTAGTGGTTCAATTTTTCCAAACGTTGACCCTATTGTCACAACAGAGTTGTCGTTCCACCGAACAACAAGAATCTTTTTGTTTTCTTCATATTGAAAAAAAAAAGATTGAAAATATCTGCACTAGTTTTATCTTCTATGATTTGTTTGATACGATCAATTGAAGCTTTTTCTTCAATTTTCGGTTGAGGTCTATCAATTGGTTCCTTTCTTGTCCATCGTAATTCTTCCTTTTTCCGTTTTTTTTTGTCTTTGTTTTTTTTAGCAGAACTTTCAGGAGGATCTAACTTCATCTTTACATGAACTTCAACTTCCCCTGCAGTATCTCTAGGTAAAACTTCATTATCGTCATTTAAAATATTTTCATTACCTTCTTCTTCATCACTAGCATCTGCTGTTTCTGGAGGTACGACAACAATATCGGTCTCATCTGCATCTTCGTCATCGGAATTTTGTCCGAAAATTTTTCCCAAAGCTTTTTCTAAAGAAAGATATCTTGTTCTACGCATTTTAAACCACAGAGGATAAAAAACTTGCTACGAATAAGACGCACAGTACTGAAATGAGATCTTTCAAGAAGAATAACAGTCTACCCCCTTTCCGCTGACGTTGCGCGAACGCAACACCTTTTTTTACTTTCCTCTCCTCCCCCACAGAAACACCTGCTTTGTGGAATGTACTGACAAAGAGTGACCTTGGCTAATTATTTCCCAACCAAACCCCAATTTGTTTTTAATTTTTATTTTTTCTAAAAAAAAATGAGTTTGGAAATTTGAACAAAGAAAATGCTTAAAGTAAAACATCGATTATTAGGTGTAAAATAATTTATTTAAGTCAATTTTATCACTGATTTGTTAGTAGTGCTATTCTTTAACATAAAACTGTAATTTATTCGAAAATTTGTTTAATCGTTATTGTTTTATATTTATTTATATTGACCGTTGCGTCAACGCAACACCAGCGGTTAATAGGTTAAGTAGATAACAGTGTCTGTTTTTCATACATATACAGCTAAATTGCATGTTTTACATATTATGATTTCACATTGATAAAAACATCATGGAGTAAACAGACAATCATATTTAGAGGAAAAAAAATATTGTGAATGCTTTATTGGATACTAGCCGCCTTTAGCGAACAGCCGGTTCGCCAATCTTAATGTTCGTTAAAATTTTAATAATTGAATATTTTATGCAATTACTACTTTAATAACTTCTTCATCAAAATATTTTAAAACTAAAAATCTTGATTGTCAAATAATTCACTCATAATATTATAGAGGGCTTCAGTCATAATGTAATATGTACCTCTCTAAGTTTCTGTTAGCTCCCGTAGAATTTATGCTTTAAATTAAAGTGGAAAGGATGAATCTGAAATTAATTTAATAATATTTTTTACTGAAAAAAAAACCATTTTTTTATAATATGATTACTGAAAACAGAGTTACTGAGCGTTTAAACTTTATGGGCACTAAAGAATATATATATATTAATTTATGTAAGAATTTGTCAACAAAATTTTCTCAGATTCATCAAGAGCAGATCGATTAATTAACAATGTTTAATTTTAAATACATCAAACACTAAGAAAATAAACAAAATCGGTTAAAATAATCGGACGAAAACAGGTTAAAATAAACTACTAAAAAAACGATATACTTAAAACTATAAGCATATACAAAAAATATATAACTAACATAAATACAATTTAATTACAAAAGCACACAACTAACCTAAAAATAATTTAAATCAAGTCAGAATCCGTTGAAAATCCTTTGTCAACAATCAGAACATAATGCGCATGTGTGAATTTTCAACGCCAGTTGCGGTAACGCAAATGCGTGAATTTTTCTACGCCAGTTGGGGTAACGCTTTGCAAATTAGAAATTTTTAATTTCCTTTATTCTGTTTTATTTTAATTCAAAAGTACTTCAGAATGAATCTGAAAGATCGATTAATTAATAATGTTTAATTTTAAATGCATTAAACATTAAGAAAATAAACAGAATCGTTTATAATAATCGGTTGAAAGATGTTAACCCTAGCCTCATTAGTGTGGGGGAAAAAAACAGAAGCCTTACTCATTTGGCGGTGGGGAAAATGAAGGAATTTTTGGTGGGAAAGTTAAGTTTTAATTAATAATTAAAATTCTAATTAAAAATTCAAAAAACGGGACCCCAGGTGCACATTCGCGACCTCCAAGGTATATATGTACCAAATTTGGTAGCTGTAGGTCAAACGGTCTGGCCGGTAGAGCGCCAGACACACAGACACACACATTGAGCTTTATATAAGTATAGATTATACATCTTCATAGAGCTCAAAGCACCCCCTATGTAAAAATATCGTACATAATTTAAGGCATAATGTAACGTATATACAGTGAAATATAATTTAACAAGACGCTATTCATGGATATCGAAATAAAGCTTTATCTGAACACAATAAATTTGTCTCCGAAGAAACAAGAAAAGTAAAATAAAGCGTATTAACAAACAGAAACAGTTATGAAAAAAAAATAAGAATATTATTTGCCTTATGTCTCCCTTAGAATTCAAAGTATTTGTATTCTTGCATCAAATTAATTTTATGCATAATATAATTTAGGCAGAATAAATGGATACAGTTATAAAAAAGTGGTTAAATAAAAATAGAAACGAATAGAATAAAGCAATATATTCATGTATTGAAGAAATGCTACCTATGGATAATGCAATGCCATCTTTAAAATAGATAAGGAATTTAAAGAAAACTAATTTTCTAATTTCGATTCTTCATAGTTAAAAGCAATTGAATGAAAATATAACAATGGATTTTTTTGTAATTATTATTGATTTACATTAAAAATGTCGAGTTGCAGTCCTTTAACCACCTCCTAGTGTCAACCGGAACTTCGGAGAGCATTGCTTTATGAGTGGTGTAATGTTCCCAAAGATTTTATCGTTAATTTGATAGTCAGTATGCCTAGGCGCTGTACGAACTGTATTGCATCGTCTGGGAGACATACTATGTATTAACCGTCAACCGTTTTTGTAAATAGTTTTTTTTCTTTTTTTTTTTGTAATTTGCTCCAGGGAGCAAAAAAAAAATCGCAATTTTTTAATGATATCAAACATATAGCATCTTTTTTTCTCTTCGTATTTTGTTTAATAAATAGGCTTTACAAATAAGTCACATTTGTTTTGCATCTCTCTCTTGAAATATTTGGTAGAAGGAAAAAGAGAGCAGTGAGAGAGAGAGAGAGAGTTCAGAGTTTTAAATATCCCATTTAATTCCGTACATGCAAGTGACGGAATTACAGTGGAATATTGAAACTATATTTTTAATGAAATGTTTTTATAGTAGTATTTATACATACCTGTTCAAAAAGGTCAAACGGGGAATTTAAATTTTCGATGCTTAAGTGGTAAAACATTTAAATATATCTTTATCAATATGCTATTTACTTTAAATAGGACTTATCGATAAAGCATGTTTCATTAAGCCTAACAATTCATTTCATTAGACATCAAATAGAGGAATTTCCTCTGAAATTGTTTCATTTCGTATCGTTTGAATTGAATCATTTTTATAAGGCATAACGTGACTTCACTTCCTTTAAGTTACATTCCTCTTCTTTTGTCATCGAATTGAAATATTCATCCTTTTTCACATTTGTTTGCACTTCATATTTTTTTCAATGTAAACGAGTCACATTGCATGCAATCGAGTTTGGAAAAAATAACATAATGACAAAAAAATTTAACGTATTGAATCTAATTTATTTATTTTTCCTTTCCTTATTACTGTAAGAGAAATTAAAAATTCTGGTGATCAGCATGAACATGAGGTAAACGATTCCACTCAATTCATGCACCATTTTCTCGTTTTTCTTTGTACAGGTGCACAAAGGATAAAAAAAAATTAACGAATTGAGCATTTGCTTTGTATACAGATAGTTTAGATTTATATCTAACCTCCTTTTTGTTTATACTAGAATTCACTATAGTAAAATAATTCCACAAAAGTAAATAAATAGAAAGCCAGTAAATATTTATTTTTATCGTATACGAAGTATACTAAAAATAATTGATAGAATTTTTAATGAATGCAGAACTAACTTCATGAAAGTTTAATGAAGACTTATTCACAACTCCACGTTTTTTTGGGAGGGATCATTTTTTGTTTTTGCTTTTTTAGACAAATTCCGACAAAATACTTAGACATCACACAATACCTCGATATCCGCATAATACCTTGAATTTCCACATAATACCTCTATAATATTAAATATAATTATTATATATGGTATGAAGGATACCATAGGAAGGAATAATATTAGATATAATTATTATATATTATCAAGTATTTAATATAATTTTTTTATATTATTATATATTAAAAATAATTATTATATATTAAATTAATATATTAAATATAGAATCGTATAGAAATATTTTAATTGAGATTTTTTCCATAATTGTTGCATGAATTTGTATAAAATACAATTGTTTAACTTATCCATTAAATGACCATTTGTAATCTAGTAATATTAATATTATTACCGAACAAATTAACGGCATATTAGCATAAAATGAGTAAATAGAATTAATTCTATTTAATTCTTTCGCGTGAAATTTATAACTAACTTACCTATTCACATTATTAATTCTTGTATAAATATACAGATAAATTATTCATTATTTTTAGAAAAATAATATCCATTGTAAAAAAATATCATTAGCTTACAAAAAAAAAATACAATGCTCATTTACATTACGTTCTCTGAAGTTTTTAGTACTTATATTGAATAGTAATTTAATTTCTTGCAAATATTTAATTTATTGGATGTGCTTTAGTTTTCCTGTTTCCGTGATTAAGAAAAGTTTCCTTTGAGAGGACATTAAATTGTTCCCAAAACAATTGATGAAGAAATTATATTTTAGACAATGCTATACGCTCCATTATTGTCAAACACAATATATATCGTTTTAGTAAAGAATGACCTTTGACGTACAAGGAAACCTATTGATTAAAAGTTAATTTAAAATGCAGTGCAAAAATTGAATCTCTCCCAGAATAATATGTTGAAGAAATAGCAAAAATTTCAGAATGAAAATATTACTTTATATCGCTTCGAGTTTAAGTGTTTTTATTTTGTTTGGTGACTGCGCTGTTTATCAAACTTTTATCGACGATGATTTGTGTAGTTGCTATATACACTTGGTCTGCGTTCTAAGTAAGTTTTTTTTAGTATAAATTATATACTTTCTTTCTTATATCGTTGTTTTTTAATGATTTATATGTATACCTAGTTTTGGCAGTCCATGGAAAATTGAATACACTCTTAAGGATTGCCACAAACATGTATGCAAATACCTACTTAATATGTAGTATTAAATTTTGTATTTCTTTTAAAAATCATTAATAAACGTAAGGAAAAAATAGGTCTGAGTTTATGTGAAATCGCTTGGGAACATCTACAAGTTACATCGCTCTAGAGCATCGCTATTTACAAGTTACAAGATTTTAACATTATTTGCTGTAGTAGATATTGCCATTGCAAAGGTGCAGATAAGAGAAAGATCATATGCTGGGAATCCACTTTGTGCCAATATGAAATTTCGTTACTTTCTAGCATGCAGCAGTTTCATCATACAATTGGCAACAATTCCTTTGCTCTCTAGCCTAAAGGGATATTTTAAATTTTCTAAACATCTGAATTGATCTGTAGCAAATTTTACTGCAAAAAATATTTATGTAATACCTAAAATTTGGCTAACAAATATTGAGAAATAAGAGGAGTTTTAATGCAGTTTTGTGATAATCAATTAAACAACTATATTTTGTTCTAGTTGTAAGAATAATTTCATCCAAGGAAATCTCAATAGCTGGTTAATAGCAAGTGAATCATTGAATCAATGAAGGAATAAAATAAAGTTCATTCAAACTTCTTCGCAGCGTGAAATTACTCCCTTTGTTCATAAAACTGAGGATAATGTCTTCTTAATTATCAATAAAGCGATGTATTCTCTAAAGATATTCTTTTTTTACACCCATATTATCTGAAGGAAAATTTTTGTTTGTGAAGAACTAATTCAAATTAATCCATCTGAAGCGTAAAATTCTATTTAAATTGCTATCGAAATAATGTTTTTTTCTTCTCAAATCTAAATCATGTATGTGAGTACAACTGATATTCTTGGATTTTGCAACTAAAATATAAATAATTTCCGTTGATTAATTTCGCTAAGAAAGACAATAAATTGTTTTATTCAGAAAAAACAACAATATATTATTAACATTATATTCTTTATGACATATTTTTCAATATTTATTTAATATTTAGATGATACTGCCGATGTGTACCAATTTATGGATAACTCTTCAGTCCAGGTAATATTTAGTCCACCTTTTAAACTTCAAACTATTTAATTATCTTCAGTAAGATTATTTTGAAACACAAACCGAATCTCAATTGTAATGAATTCCACAACTACGGACGCCATATTCTTAAGTCTCATATAGATTGTTTTCATTTTGAATCGAGATAAAATTAGGAGGTTGTCTGGGATCAAGAAAGAATGCCAATAATTCACCGTATGCTTTCACACCTCTTAATTTTTTGAGAACTCGGCATACATTTATATTACGCTTTGAAAATAACCTGGGGAATTGGCAAGAAACCCTCATACTTTAGGCATATCTCTTTCTCTCAACTAGATCATAAATTTCAACAAATGCCATAATTCTTTCAAGAGCGGTTGTCTGTCCATGTGTACATCCTATCTTTGAAAGAGATAATTTGTTGTTAGGAATCTTTTTAAGCGTTTATAACTGTATATTAGGGGTCATAGCGTTCAAACATGGCGATTCTCAGAGATTACAAAATAGTTTTTGTCTACTCTAAAATAGAATTCCACAAAGATAAATTTCGATTAGGAATCCTTTAAAAAGTTTATAACGGTATATTAGGAGCCATAGCATGTTTGTATGGCAATTCTCAAAGATATTACCACATAGTTCTGTTCATCTCTAAAACAGAATTCCACATAGATAAATTAGAATTAGATTCGGTGCAGAAAATTGGTTATTTGATGAAAGAGCTGTTATTTTCTGAAAAGAAAATGCAATTAATTTTAAAATATTTATTGATATCAGTAAAATTTTGTGTAGTTACAGATTGTCTTAAAATATCAAAGCTTGAATATCATTCATTGCCGATTATTTTACTGTCAATTTGAAATTCTTTGGAATCGACTTCAATACTCGCCATTAAATAGTTACGGAGAGTCCCTAACCCATTTGCTATCATTTCCTAAAATACGAACTCTCCCTGACTGGGATGCCATCTAAATAAGTAGCATAGCTTTCATCACTTTTCTGTTCCCGATGAGTTATACTTTCACACTTAGAATGAATTTATCGTCACTTAAAAAGTGAAATTTAGTTATGAAAATCTATTGTTTGCAGAAAGACTATAAGTAAAAAAATTATGGCATTCAATACATATTTTTTCAATTCCAACTGAGAATTATTTGCGATCACCATGAAACTTCATCGGAAACAATGATGGAATTCAATCTGCATTTTTGATTCAATTATAACTGATTAGCAGGTGCAATCACCATGAAGCTTTATAGAAAACAATGCTAGTATTTAATATGCATTTTTATTCAATTCTAGAGATCAGGATTCTGTCACTTCTATTCAAAATATTAAAAAAAATTAAAAAACACAGGTGAACAGATATTAAAAAAATTGAAAATTAAAAAAAAATGCAAAAAACGAATATTACATGCCTTCTTTAAAAGAACCAAGTTTCTTTCTAGATTTTTTCAGACCAGAATTAAGATGACATTCCTTGTATTTGTATGCACATGACTAATAGCAGGTACAAATAACAAATTGTAGATTTTTATATTTGAAAGACTCCTGCACATTTCCTGGAGTTCATAACTTCGTCAGCTTTAATGTAAAACTGATATTTAACTGTTCGCTATAGCACAGTAGGTTATTCTTGATATGTTACACTTCTTCTATATAACCTCAACTTTATGCTGAAAAATGCAAATGCCTAGATGTAATATGATTATGTTTAATATTATTTAATATTTATAATTATATTAATTTACTGTCAAGGTAAAGACAAAAATTTGGGAATATGTATATCAAGTCCTTGAATATAAAGGATACCATTCTCGAGAACAATTCGAAATGATGAAGGATGTTTTCTGCAACAATACAGATGAAAAAAGAGTAAGCAATTTTATCTGCATTTATAAATTACAAGATTTAAACATATTTATAGACCAGCATTTACAAATTATTAGATATAAGTATGATCTGGATACAAGTGACTAAAGAAAGAAATGGTTGTACTGTGATAACTGATTTGACACCACTAATTAATTAATTTATATGAAATGAATAATTATAGAAATAGTTATGCATTAATTCTAAAATATTTTTCAAAAATTCGTAATCATAAATTATATTTTAGGCTGTAGGAAATTAAGAAAATCTACATAGCACCTCTTAAAAATTTTATTAAAATGGGATCAATAACATTTTCGATACCTTTCACTTAGTGGATAACTCATTTTCTATGTCTCGGATGTACGAATCTCGATGAAAAGTAACATTATTTCTATTCAACAAAATACTTTCCTCTCCAGAATCTTCTGTCAGTTTAAGATAATTTCTATCATTAAGGTATGCTAACAGTTATAACATTTTAATTTTGTTTCAGCAATTGGACTTCTACGAAATTTTCTCCTTAGGCTATGAATATGTGTTTGTAAGTATCCTTCATACCATTGATTAATTTTCATTTGAATTTATCTGAATTTATTTGAATTGATTTAAGACTAAAGGATATGGAATTTACAGAGATTCTTTCTCTTCTCCCAAAGTTCTTGGTATTATCTTGAATTACTTTGATATTTTGCATTAACGAAATCCCTCGCCCCCCCCCCACGTCTACACAAAAAACTCTTTGAAAAAATAAACCCATCCCCCCCCCCCCCTAAAAAAACAATTGTCAGGATTAACATAACTTACACCATAATTTTTGATATTTTGGACTGAAAAAATAATAAAGCATCTTTTAATTATTTAGCAACTCAAGAGCAATATGTATACACTTCTGGAAAAGACTTTTCATTATATTGACTCTTGAATTATTTCGACAATCTGAATGAGATTTTAAATCATCCTGAGATTGCAGCCCCTAATATCTTAATTTTTAACCACACTGTTGCGTTGGATCCCAACAAAGAGTGCAAAATACTTCTGTTCAAAGCTGGAAAATTATTTTGATTTGAAATTAGAAATAAATTAGCGTCTATTTCAATAAACTAGATATTTTAATTTTTTTTTGTTGAAACTGCAGCATTTAATATCAAATCCGGTTTCAAATAAAAAACTTCTAAGGACAGAAAATATACTTTCTGTACAAGATGATAAAATTGTATTACTTTCTTTCTAAAACAAGGGCTTCTTTTAAAATAGGAATTTTCTTTTATAAAAAAAAGGGTTTTAAGGTCTTTTTAGCAACTCCAAGAAAGTTTCACAAATGTCTTAAGTCTTCACAATAATAATCTAAATAAAGACTGATATTTCTCATGTATTTATTTTCTTTATAAATTAAATGTGAATGTTTCGAATAAAAAAAAAGATAGAGCGATTGTATCTACGAGTCTGAAGAACGTTTTGCAAATGATGGCGCTTAAATTCGTATTTTATTGTTACTCAAAGAAATGCGCAGGAGCTTATATTAGTAAATAAATAAACTCCCATTTCTAAATTTACTATATTTCATTATTCAGAAGCAGCATAATCATATTGAAATAAATTGAAATGAAATAAATTTATAAATGTAATTGATATGATGACAAAATATTAATACAACCTATATAGTCGAAGCTATTTATATTTATCCTATATGCTCACTTTTTTAAGGACCAGGTCAACATTTCTCACTTTTTCTATTAAATGTTGTGAACTCATGTTGCAAACTTTTTAAAATATTGAAATTTGACTTTTTAAAATATTGCAAAATTTTAAAAATATTGAATTACACAAGGAAATTATTGTTCTATATATTTGCTATAATTTTCATAATTCATGTACCGTTTCAAATATTTTTGTTACTACCAATGATGGGATTCTGATATATCTGCTAAACATTAATTTACATTTGTCTTTGCAACACAGGAAAATTAATTATTAAACGTTATTCAAATTATTTGGATGAAAATTTCAAGATTATTTAAGTAGATATAGATTTTTAAAAAATTCTTCATTAAGATTTTAATAAATAAATTCAAACAATATTATTTAGATTACAAGAAATTTGTGTTCAAATTATTGTTTTGAAAGTGAATATTCATTTTTATTTAAATTTATTTGCTTTTGCTCATTGTAGGAAGCTTGTCGAAATCCTTTCTCAACATTGTGCAAGGAATTAGATGATTTAATGGTTTGTACAACGAATAAATTTTTCATTAATTTAATTCTTTTATCTATAATATTTCCCTTAAATCTAAATTCGATTTATTAAATATTTTCTCATATTCTATTCTTATTTTAATATATAATAAACATAAAAACTTTAAATATTGATGGACATGGAAATATAAGCAAAATAATAATTTTTTTTCACAACAACAACGTTTTAAAATATAAAGAGCTAGCTTTACAACTGTCTATAAATTCAGACAATAATTTAAAAAAAGGATATAAAACTGTAAATTTTATTAGACTTGCTTGAATCTCTGCCTGGAATTGGCAATTGATTATGTTTTCAAGCCAGACTCCATATAATTTGTTTTTGAGTTTTTCAGATGTACAATGATGTTTATAATGCAACTAGTGTGATAACATTGGCAATATAAATGCTGCTAAAATTATCACTGGGAACAATTTTTTCATCATTGGAATGAATACATTTTTTACTCATACCTATTCAGATGTTTTATCCTATTTGGAAGTTTTATCTTGAAATTCAAAGCAAGAAGTTATTTGAAACCGAGCATTTACGATCGAATTCAAGATTTTTTTCAAATTTTTCGACAAAAAAAGAAGAAATCCAATAAATATAAAATCTAAATAAAAAAATAACAAATTGCAAAAAAATATATAAAGAAGAAATATAATTTCTTTCTCCTCAATATGATCTAATTTAAAAATCACATTTATCGGTTTTCTGGAAGTAGCGCCTCTAATTCCTATATATCATCATCCACGGTAAGTTGTAGATGAATTTGATATTAATTTCGCATTTTGTTAAAGCCTCGTAACTTTATTTTATAAAAAAATATATATTTGTCAAGGCAATAAATTTTATTTCCATCGCATTTCGTTTCTTTGAGAATTAACAAAGAACTTAATATCTGAAAAAGCCAATAGTATCAATTTCATATCACTCTCCAACAATAAAATATAATGGCAATAAAGATATTTTCTTGAATTGCAAGCTTTCAGCATCAGGTGTCATATATACAAAGACTAAAGGGAAAAAATCAATCACCGCAGTTTCTTCACATTTATATGCACTTATAAATATCTTCCTAATATAGATTTTCTTTATAACTATTATCCAAATTATTTTTTATTAGATATTTTTAACTGCATCCTCATCTATTATGTTATGATAATGAGTGCAATAATCACAGAATTCATGTGTTCTTCTTTTAAATACATAATATCTCCCCGAATAACTTTTTTTAACAATATTTTAAAGAAGAAAACCGTGGTAAACAGTTTCATATTATTACCCTTTTTTTATATGTTTGTAAATTCTGTAAATATTTATTTCTGTTTTATCTCCTATAAATACCCTGATATTTAATAACAATCCTGTAACATGTCCATCAAACGGTTAAATGTCCAAAATAGTTAAAGATACGATATGAGACGGCGTTCTGTTCTATATACTGTAGTTTACAAAATATTATTCTTATGAAGAATAATTATATTGCAAACAGCGTAATAAAAGTAGTCTTTGAATGTTTAATCATTCATAATTCATATTTCAGATGAAGATAAGTGTTTGGATTAAAGAAATTAAGGAGAGTGGAAAATGTGATGGAGCAAAACCGTTGGTAAAGAAACCCAAAAGTAAGGACATTTTTGGCTGATGAGTATCTGGAATACTCCAATTATGAAGAATACAGACACAATCTTTGTCTGTTCTTATAAATGTTGTTCAAAAAGAACAATGAAAATAAATGTTTAAAAATTGCTTTTTTTCGTCTATTCTTGTATGATTTTATAATATTCTACAACTAAAATAAATGACTGCTAGAGAATCAATTTTCTAAACTGCCAGATTTAATTATCTCCTATATTTAACTTGTTTTTCAAGGAAAAAAAATTATTTTCATAGATTTTTTCTCATATATTACAATTTGAATCAATCCCTTCATCTGACACAAGAATTTTTTAAATTATTAAAAAGGACAATTTAATGCTGCAGTTCCTTAAAAAGAAGCTGCTAATCTGTATTATGTGATTGGAGTTTTGATATTATGCAAAAACTAAAGTTTACAAAACCATTTTCTCATCAACGTTGACCGATTATTTCAAAACATTAAAACTTCGAGAAGAATTTTTGTACAGTAACAAAAATCATATTTAGTGCATGGCTGTCACATTTAAAGAGTTTACGCAACGAAAAAGTTCTTTTTTATAAACTATAACTTCTAAAATATGTCTCTTGAGTTGTCTCATTATGGCAATCCAAATAGGCAGAAAAAATCTATCAACAGACTGAGTGACGATCTATGCACCCAATACTATGGCAACTTGACATTGTTAGTAACCTTAGTTATCCATTTTTAATATGAAG
>JAPMOR010076162.1:185780-227629 GCA_026543865.1 Argiope aurantia | reverse complement strand
CAACTTGACATTGTTAGTAACCTTAGTTATCCATTTTTAATATGAAGGGACACTTTAAAGTGTATTTTAAACGGTTGCTGATAAATAAGAAGGTGAAGCCATTAATTACTACATGCATATATTATATTATATAACCACTCTCTGGTATCTATCATACTTTTTCAAATTATTCTGTAAACAAACAACACTGCTCTATCATTACATACCTTACAAATTTAACGTTTATCTGTTTCAAGCGTTGAAATGATTGTTACTACTCAAGCTTTCTTAATTGTTTAAACAGATATTTTTATTAGCATTAGCGTGAGACATCATGATATATATCATTACAAACATTAAGTTATAATTCTAAAATACTTCAAGAATAGTCATTCAGAATAAACATAAATAAGGCGATAAATTAATTGCTCGCCACTCTTTTCAGATACTCACAGTAACAATTCTCTCATTTCTTAGACGATATTTTTTATTGAATTGAGATTTTCCTCCTGTTTGTTTTGACCAGAAGAGGTCCCCTTTGAAAATTGTTCCAAGTATGGAAAGGGTTTTGTTTAACAGAAAAAAAGAAAAAAAATTGGAAAACTTTACCATCAGTTTTTTCTCACCATTTCTGCTCTGTGAGCAATACATTTTCAAAAATATGGTAAAATAAACGAATTTTGTTTTTTACGATTGTAAATTTGATTATATTAGAAAACATTTTTTCCACGAACCAGGAATTACAATATTATTATAGATGTTCACTAACCTCACACGTAGCTAAAACTTAGAATTTTTCAAAAGACATTAAAGTTTAAAAGTATAATTCAACATTGCTTTGATTTAGGAAGAACCCGAATAGCTTAAGCCTGGTATCTTCTGAACAGAAATTTGATTCACTGTAAGAAAATTTGGACTTTTAATATATTTTTATTCAGTTAATTTAATTTAAGGTTATAACCGGTTTAATTTCAAATATTAACACATTTTGAATACTTCAGAGTTTTACATTACCCCACGTTTACATTAATTTACTTACCAATAAATTCGTGGTAATGATTCTTGCTATTTATAGCCACATAAGAAAAATAAAATACTAGGTCTATATTTGTTTTACTATTTTATTTTTACTATCCGAATTTACCATCATATCTTTCTGGCAACATCAGCCAGATCCTACTAAATAGGAATTTATGAAAATGAGTCCGCAATTACAGAAAATGTCAAGTTAAACTGAACCATCATATTTTCAATACCGTTGTTCAATTGAGTGAGAAAATCTGATTTATTTAATTTTCTTTTTATTTTATTTCATACATAGACTTTAACAATTCTTGGGTGTGAGGTGATGTTACAATATTAGGTAATTGATGAACAAATATATAAATGATTTGACTTTTTTTTCTAGAGCAAGATACATATAAGTTATCACGCGAAACGCATGATACTTTTAAATTAATACCACGGTGTTTTAACGTTTAGCCTTATACTTTATTTACAATTTTAATAAATGCTAAACTTACTGAAATTGCTGTTTGCACTTACTTTGAAATGCAGTTCCATAGATACAAGCTAAATCCTTGGAGTAAATGCTACTTCTCTTTTATCTTTTACTTCCTTGGAAAGTTTCAGTCCCTCTCACGTAAGCCCTGTCTCTATGATATACTCCGAGGATGTAGAAATCTCTTAGTAGCGCCTGAAAGATTATATATATATATATATATATATTAGTAAAAAGTCTATGAGAGAATTTCACTTCAGCTGCTGAAATTTTACATAAGATCGGTTAGAATAATTGTAAAAGAATTTGCAGTATTTGTCATTTTCTTCGATTTAAAGTGATAAGTATAGGAAATAAGACCTAGATTTTGGTAATTGTATAATTATACTCTGCAGCAATCATTAAAAGATGAATTATTCCAAATTAATTAACTAATTAATAATCTTAATTAAAGCTATATTCATAATTCTGTCGGAATATTGCCAAATACTTTAAAGAGTTAAGTGTTTTTCCGTAGATTAATCCCAGTAACAAAGAAGATCAATATATTTAGATATATTCTCTTCAAATCCCAGTAACAAATATTTGAAAAGAATATATCTGAAACGATTAGAAATTGCTGATTTTTAAATCAGAATGCCTTTTCTAACTCTCTTAAAATACTAATTTGTTTACTAGATTTTGAAAAAAAATCGTTTTATATTCCATGGAATATTTTAAATATTTTATAATTTATTCATTCCTGCTATCCGGAACAATCCACTATAATCTATGGAAAATTCGGGAATGAATCATCTAAGATGAAAATGAAATGACTGAAGACTATAAGATGGGAAAAGAGATTATCACGGATTTAAAAACACGATCTAATAAAATCAAATGCTAGTAGTTCAATCCAGGATTAAAACGTAGTGATTCCCCCTTCAATTAGAATATGCAGTTTCCAATTTAATTCATTTTTCTCTGATATTAACTGTAACTGAAAAGTATAGACAATATGATCTGGTAGTATAACTTTTATCTGACGGTCGGGAATCGTGAATTATTAATAACCATCAAAACAAATTTTCATTCAATGAAATTGTTACTTATCAAACTTTTCATATTCCCCTGACCAACGTCAACTCCATCAATATATCAGAAGTACGAATAATGGATTTCCTTTCTGGTTCATTCAATAAAATTGATTAAAATTTACATATTCATTGAAAAATCATCCACTTATTATTCGAAACTCCAACCTCATCGTTTCTTATTGAAAAGAGTCAAAAGCCTCTTTTTCAAATTTCACCTCTGCGCTATACTTTTTTTCCCTTCATAGGCATCAGTTGTCTTTCCATGTTTAAAAATCAAAAAGCACGAAATGAATATTAATAATTAATTTTAGCTAATAACTTAAATAAGTTTTTTGTAAATGACATTGTAAACTTAAAAAAAAAACAGTCAGTTAAATTTGACATTAAAGGAAGAATATAACTGAAGACTAGGTCTACTTTTCTAGTTTATAATATTTCTTCTTTTTAATTAAAAAAATATTTCAGATATACGAAATATATAACATTTTATACATTAAAAGTCTGTTTCTAGTTAAGGTGCAATAAACTTTCCTATTTCGCTGGAAAAAAATCCGAAAATTAAAACTGAATCGTACTCGCAATCGATATATTACAGAGGCAAGTAATATATATATAACATAGCAAATCACCGTATAAATGGCTGATAAAAGGAATTTATAATGAAATTATACAGATTTTAGTCTCAAATTATATTTTAATGAGATTGTAACTAAAGTAACCATACGCT
Organism: Argiope aurantia; assembly: GCA_026543865.1. Taxonomy (NCBI): domain Eukaryota; kingdom Metazoa; phylum Arthropoda; class Arachnida; order Araneae; family Araneidae; genus Argiope; species Argiope aurantia. Next base: position 224,346 of record JAPMOR010076162.1, on the reverse strand, counting down.
TGAAAATAACACTGAAAAAAGTTCGAAAAGTATTTTTTGTCTTCTCTAAAAGTGTCTTATAAAAGCTCATTATGGCTTTGTCGATGCGCAGTGTAGTGAAAGATCTCATTTACTGTCTGCCCTCAAATACTTATCGTGACTTAACGTGTAATCTTTCTGCCGTGTTAAATTTAAAGTGAAAGTTGTGCCAGTTAAATTTGTATCACAAATAACCGCAAAATTTTACAATATTGGTTTTTATTCCTCAAAAATGTTAGAAAAAAATTAAATTAAAATTAAATTTTTGTATAAAATATCATCTATTTTATAAAACGTTAATTTTCATTTTAATTCCAAGTTTTGCTTCCCCAAATTTTTCTAATGTTGGATACATAAATGAGCAATTATTCTTTCATCAACACCTTATATATTATATATGTAACGATATCTCTAAATCTTAATTAAATCCTAAATAATTTCTTAATTTTATCTTAATTTAACCCTGTTAACTTAATTCTAAAATGTTCTCTCATTTCTTGATCCAATTCTACCTTTCTATTTAATTAATGCTACAAAACTCTGTAAAAATGCTTAAATAAGCGGTTCTCATGCTCCTAGTGAAGGAATAAAAATCAGTCGATTTAAACAAATTCTTTTAAGAGATTCCTATAATCCCCTTACCTAATCAACAGTTGTCCCTATCAGAATCTCACACCATATAATTGTGGGGATAAATATTTCGTTTGCTCAGTTCCTATTGGACGGGTCATTAAAATTCTCGAAGTTTCCAGCATTACTTATTTTGTCGCCAAGCTCTGGGATTACTGTCTCGACACCCGAGCAGCATCTAATACAGATGATTGTAAATCGGTCTTTCCGATGATAATACTAACCGCTGGGAAGCAGTCTTATAGGTTTGTAATATTATTAAGAGGCACCATACTCGAATCATGAAACTATTTGAGTGCAATCGCGATTTGAAACTGATTGGTACAATAAAAGCATTGTTTAAAGGAAACAATGTCATATAATATGAAATTCCGCAAAACCCAACAACAATGGAATGCTAATGGAAGAAAATGTTTGTTCTTCAATTGTTCTGCCTTGCGAAAAATGAACTAAAAATCCTGCAAAAAAGAAAGATTATCCTCCTCTCAAAAGACCGAAAATGGATTTCATGCGCCCAGTATTATTTTATTAAACATGCAGATAAGTTAAAATAGTTCAAACCTGTTAGGAAGGAATAAATTTTTCCTTTTAAAGAATCAAGAGTTTAGATATTATCAAGCAATATAGGCAACCAGCTGGATCGCCAGAAGTAATACTCTCTAAAATTTCAAATTAAATATTTTTCTAAATTGGTTTCTTAATAGCTTCATCAGTAAAATATTTTTAATCTTCATAATTTAATAGTCATATAGGTCATACTATTGTAGAAGATTTACGATATCTTTACGTTTCTTAAGACTCTCTTAAAGTTTGAATTTGAAACGAAAGTAATAAAACTTCACTGGATAAAAAATTTTTTTACTAAAAACAATTATATTTTTTTTAAAAAATTTGAATACAGAAAATAGAATTCTTCAGCACTAAAATCTTATACGCACCGCAGAATAATTTTAAAAATTTATGCAATATTTCAATGAATTATTCTATTACAATTTCCTTGATTCAATAGAAGACTCATTTTTCAGTTTTAACTTCAAAAGGATTTAAATGAAGTAAGTGATATTTTATTTTATAATATGCAGTAAATACACTTCTGAAAATAATAATAAATAAAATAAAATTTTATACAACCCCTCGATATACTATATAGCATATTCAACAAAATATTCTTGGCAATCGAGCGTTTTAATCTTCTATGATCAAATCTGATCGGGCTATGAAACTAAGGCACATCAATAATTTATTATTATTATTTAAGGCACATACTTATTAAGGCACATCAATAACTTATATAAACTTATTTAAGGCACATCAATAATTTTGCTATTTTAGGTCAATAAGCATTGGAGTAATTCTGGACGAGGATTGGCGTGTTTCTCTATGTCGGTCGATGAATATGTCTAAAATCGAATATTTTTATAAGACAGTAATTTGAAATTTTCATAACTAAATGAATTTTATTCACAGAAGAGTGTATCTTTTTCATTTAAAATATTATGTTTCTAGTATATTTTATTATGTATGACTCACGGGACAGAGGATACGTAAAAAGTAAAAAAAAATTAATTCATCAGAATATTTATTGACTAAAACTAAATAAAATGGTATTAATTACTTAATTTGGACAATTTTCCATATAAGATGTTTATGACTAATTATAACTGTTTAGAAATAAGGCGTTGGGACTCCTTTAAAGTAATTATTCTGTATATATATATAAACTGTTTTCCTTAAATAGATTATAATTAATAATATAGTATTATTACAGTAGATACTACTAATAATATAGATAATTTAAAAGTTTAAAATGATGCGGTAAAAAGCCATAATTTTATTATATTTTTGATTAATTATAATTTTAATTAAAATTCATAATAAAGTCTTCGAGGTACATCTTCCCAACCTCCAAATTATGTTTATGTTACTGTCAATCTGAATAATAGGTTATTATTAATAATAGCCAGTCATTATTAATAATAACCAAATAAGCCGATTAAAGTGAATAAAATATGACCTTTTATCACATTAACTGGTTATTATTAATAATAACCAATAAAGTGTGATTAATGTCATTGTTTCGCGTTTATGTATGTGTTGGCAACAGCTAGACAATATCAGTTGAGTGTTTATATTACAAGCTAGGCTTCCTGATTCTTTCGTTGCCTCTCTCCTAATATTATAATCTACTATATCCTCCATTAAATCAATCCGGATTATTTTAAATGCTTCAAAATATCATTTTTCCCCCTTCAACAGATTGGCATTTTTCAATGACTTATCCCCCCAAAAAAATCAATTACTTAATTAATTATTTAATAAAGTAAAAGAAGTTAGAAAAATATCATAGAAAAACTTCAGAACAAGTTTAAAAATCATATACAAAGAGGCAACCCATGTCCCCAACCTATATAAGCCGTTTAATCAATTGACCAAACTTCATTGGAAATTATTAATAACAACCGGTTCAAGTGAATAATTTGCAATATATCTCACTTTAACCAAAACATGCGGTTATTATTAAAAATGACTGATTTGTATTAATAATAATCGATTATCACATTGACCATAAAATATATATCAGGCTTGTAAGCTTCAAGTCAAACGCTCTGGACTGCACATCTCCAGTACACACAAATACATATCTAAATATGTTATAGGTAAACATGATAGTGTAAATACAAAGCAGTGAGAGGTTTGTCTTTATAAATGATGGGTTTCTATCAAAACTGTGTTTATAAATTTAGAGATTTCGTAAATATATATCTTTATTCTTTAACGCTTATTATTCTTAATTTTGTGGTCCAGCCATTCCGGTGATTTGTTAGTGATAATTCCTTAGTCATCTTCAATATATATATATGATATTTTAATATCTATTTTAATCCAAATTAATTCCCTAAATTTTTGCCTAATTCGGTCCATGTCGGGGTCATTCTAAAGTGTTTTCTGGTTTCCAGATCCCATTCCACTTTTTCTGTTTAATTAATTCAATTGAAGCTTTGTAAAAATAATGCACCATTAAGTGCCGAGTGAAAATGATCCTTCCGTTGCCCTTCTCAAGGTCAGTAAGTGTATTGAAAGGACACGTGGCGGAAATCTCATGTTATATAAGACCGGGTATAAAATGTTCAGTTGGCCTTCATTCTTCTCTTTTCTCTCCGTGTAGTTCTATCTTAATTGTGCGTATTCGTCGCTCCTGCTTGTAAAAAAATAATATGTAAGCATATAATTCTTAAAAGCAGAAGGCAGGTTTGAAGACATTGAAGACACTTTGGATTTTTAAATTCTCTTTACTTTCCATCCTGGGAAGGCATAGTTATTTACAAGTAGAGACGCGAACAAGGCACGCCCGCCATAGTGTGGCACAAAAGCAGAAGTGAGAGAAGAATGAAGGCCAACTGAACATTGAGATTTTCACGAAGTGTCGATTCAATACACGTGTTGACCTTGAGAAGGGCAACGGAGGGATCATTTTCACTCGTCACTTGATGGTGCATTATTTTTACAAAGCCTTAATGAATTAATTAAACAGAAAAAGTGAAATGGGATAAGGAAACAAGAGAACATTTTAGAATTGCCCCGACATGGATCGAATTTGGCAAAAATTTAAGAAATTAATTTGGATTAAATTAGATATTAAAATATTATTACATATATATATTCGAGGATAAAAAAGAAACGTGATACACTGTCATATTCGATCTATAACATTTAAGCTGACAGCCATCCAAGGTCAAAGTTCAATTCGTAAAGTCATTAGCACTTAGAAAATTTTGAAACACTTTTTATACTCATGAGAATTATCTCGTTACACTATTCATAAGATAAAGGATTTGTTCATAAATAGTTCCATATGTCATTAAAATTACAATTATCTTGATATTTTTACCAGCAATTTGAGAAATATGCATTCTATATTGCAGTAAAAATGACTAAAAATTGTTAAAAAAATCATAATAAAATATCATTTTGAATGAAACTAAGGGAAATGTTCTTTATCTACGAAACTGGATATAATTTTTTTAATTACTTTGTGCTTCCGCGGGCCGGAAATAATCGTATTACGTATTTTAAAGATAAACAGAAACATTTCTCCAAGGAAAGTGCTGGGTCCTATTTTCATTACTCCTTTGTAGAGGATTCAGTTTTTATCCTTTTTGCAAAGTTTTAAAAAATATAATCATATTCGTACCGTTTATCTTTTGAGATTCAAACCATAATTTTCAGATTTTGGCGTCTTGTTCAATTAATCATCATTATTTACCTAATATCTTATTGTCACATGTTTATTTCTTGAATTCCCCTGCTTCTTGAACCATCCAAAGACATTATGTTATTGAATGTTTCATGATACCACTTTCACAACAATGAAGCTGAAAGTTACCTCTGTAATGTTGGATTATTTGTCATCGAGGAAGCAGATTTGTCCTTGATGTTTGTCATCTATGACGAATATACTATTTTCTGTCAATTACTTACGAAATACGCATTTGAAGTTTTTCATTTCATTAGATTCATGAACATAAACCCCTTCATCAAACCAAAGTTCTTTATATTCAGTAGTCTTAACAATCTTTCTAAGAATGTATTTACTCTAATGAAAAATTCTTTGACGAATATACCATTTTCATTAATGAATTCTGCTTAGTCATTATTATATGTAATATATCCGATTATAATAGACATTTAGTCTGGGAATCGGAAATTTATAAATGCTGGTTTCTGAATGGTATGTTTGGATGATATATCTAGCTTTAAGGAGTGGTATTTGATATTGGATTTATTATTATTCTAATTTATTTCTTAACATTGAATGAAGCTTTTTTTATTTTTCACCAATTGAACGAAATATTTTTCCAGATTTTCTTTACGTTTCACTTAATAAATTAATTTATCTTCCTTTTGTATTTTTTCTAATTTATTCTTTTAATATTTTAAAACATAACTCATCAATCTGACTAAACCCGTTCATTCTTCAGGTTCATGCCTTATAAAGTTTGCTATGAATGGCCTTAATTCTTGTTTTATAGAAGAAATGATTAAAATAAAATCATAAAAAATTAAATTCTAGATAATACGTTTAAAATATTCTAATGATTTCTATGAATGCATTCAGGGATTAACACACAAATGCAAGGATTAATATAAAATAACAAATCAGATTGAATTGTACAAGGTCCTGTGGATATTTATTCAGGTCTTTAGCTCTATACAGGATTATAATAACAAAATTGATTGTAAGTTTATAAGAATATTTAACTCGATTCGAATAGGAAACATTATGGTTCCGTGAATGTAATGAATAGTTAAAAGGCCAAGAAATTCGTCAGTTTAATGTTATCTAATATCAATTAAAATATTCGATCAAAAATAATTATAAATTAATTAATTATTACATTTAATAATATGAATTAAATTATTTAATAGCTGAAAAGAATTTAAATTATGAATCATTCAATTACTACATTTGAAAGCACAGATTACACAGCCTAAAAAGAATTACGGTAATTTCCAATAATATTACATAGAATATTTTTTTTTATAAAAGTGCATAGATGAAAGGAGAAAATTTCCCTCTTTGTACTCACAAATGATTCGAAAACTTATTTAATGTGATCCATAGCAAATAAAATCTGTTACTAAGCATTAATATCAGATACTGCAATGAAACAAAGAATGCTTTTTTACTTTTTTTATGACAACTTCTTCCTTAAGTGTAGTTTCATGATGCGATAATTTTAAACTTATATTTGATAAACACTAATTTAATATATAATAATTAATAATTCAAAGGTTGCTGAGTTTTGCTTTCTGAGTTTAAAAGCGTTTTTCTTACTATAGTACCATATACAATATTTTTATTACTATCAGAAAAATTAAACGACCTATTTTTATCTCTGCCCTATAGTACATTTCATTTTTTATGCATCAAATGTCTGTGAAAACCAACACATATATGTTTAATACAAAATAATTTAACGGCATCAATGCGCATATTTTCGGATTAAAGTGAAAATCAATTCCAATGCAATTAAAAGGGAATTTAAGGAAATAAAATTGAGCCTATCCCTTCAGTTATTTGTTGTCCTATTTAGAATCCTATGGTTATACAACAAAGAATTATGTAGTCTTTCTGATCGTTTCATTGCTTCATATCTTTAATGTTTTACTCTAATCCACTTTCTTTTTGGTTAACTGTAGCTATTTCTTTTATTTTCTCATATACATAGTTTAGAGAAAGTATAAAAAAATCTAAATTCCAGATTTTGAAGAATCTCCAAGTTTCATACTTCCCTGAGTTTGAAAAATACGTTTTTAGAAAATGCCCGTCTGTCTGTGACAAAAATAGATCAAAAATGTTTTGAGTTAGAAATGTTGAGTTTTGGTATATAGGAGTTACATCAAATTTACAGGTTTCCTGCCAAATGTTAAGTAAAATCCGTTCAGAGAAAATATGTGTGTCTGGCTGTTCGAATATAACTTAACTTGATAATTGCAAATCAAAGAGAGATAGATCAACAAAATTCGAAGCGTAGATTTTATATGTATAATGTAGACACATTTCAAATTTTTATTAGATCCAACGAAGTTTCTACCATCTATTGGTCTTTATTCTCAGAAGAAAATACAAAATTGTCAAGAAAATACAAACATAGCAATTTTGCATTTTTTCAATACAAAATTGCAATTTTTTTTTGTAATGCAAATTTGAAATTCAGAAAGTGCAATTTTGTGTCACATTTTCGTTTCAAGTTGTTAACAAAAACGTGTCTGAAACATAAATTCTGTCTTTGGACACTATTAACGCATGCTAAGGAATAACCACCAAATGACTCTAAAAGTAATGACAAGATAGATTCAGTAAAAATGCTAAATTCACGCAAAAAATTTATATTTCTAATCACTGGACTCCAGTGCCATGTAAAGCTTCATCTGGCGTCATAACACTTCTAGACAGTACGCGAGAAAATTTTAGGGAAACCACTCCCGTTGATTTCCACATAATACTTCGAAGTGTAACAATCACATAAAGCCGGATAAAGAGAGATATTCGTTCCTAGGCTAGATAATTTACAAATATATTATTAATATGAAACTAGATATGTGATATGAGAAAGAATGTTCCACTGATCAAGAGAATAACGATTCCTCTTCCTAATGTTTTCTTTTCTATTCTTTTGGCAACCATGGGATAACCGTATTTGTTAATACCTCCATTCAAACTTATATATATATAGTATAGAAAAATGCGTGTATCGACTGCATTCAAACCATCCGCGAGAATTATGTAACTCTTTCGTGCTCAAGTACAAACAGCCTGTATACATTGTTCATCTCTGAGTAAATTTAATAAAAGGAATATGAATGTGAATTCATCAATTTAGAAATTTTTGTATGTATATTGTATAATATGTCATTTTAAACAAAAAATATCTGTAACCTACTGAGAAAAATGGCCATGCAGATCATGCAAAAATGCAATTACATGATTACATATGAAGTTCAATGGAAATGCGGAATAGTAATTTAATTTTCCGTGAATATTTACATTTATTCGAAAAGTTTTACTTTTCCTGTTTTCGTGACAGAGAATTTCTTTTTCTTTGTTAAGACACTGAATTGTTTTTAAAGAATATCAACAGAGAAATTATTATTTAAACAATGTCATACCACCCGTTATGTCAAAAAACAGTATATTTCCTTTGAGGTTACAATGGAGCTATCGATAAGTCATTCATGTAAAAGGAAACCACTGTTGGTTGAAAGTTAATTTAAAATGCTCTGAAAAACTCCCATTGCTGTCAGAAGTATAAGTAAAAGAATAAAAGTAAAGAATTTTAAAATGAAAATAATCTTTTTTATTGCGTCGATTTTAAATGTTTTTATTTTATTTGGAGACTGCAATCATTTTTCAAGTTTTGACGAAGAATTTGTGAGTAAATGCTTCTTACACCTGGTATGCAAATTAAGTAAGTTTTATTTTATATTCCGTTTAAAATAAATATTCTCTTTCTTGAATTATCATAATGTAACAGTGTATTCGAATGCTTATATTTACCAATCATGAAAATTTGAATTCAAAGTCAAAATTTACAGCCTACTTATTCCATTTTGTAAACACATATTTAAGTATTTACTCACAACAATTAATTAAACTTTGTATCATTTTTAATCATATAAAAACATAGGGGAAAATTAAATTTTTTGCAGTTATGAAATATCGTATAGGAACATCTTTAATTTTTCAACAAACTAATCGATTTCAAAATTCTTTGATAATATTTCTATTAGATTCTGTGATTCAGCAGATATTAAAAAAGGATTTAGGTAAGGAATCCACTAAGTTGAAATTAGTTATTATATTTTTATTCCTTAGCATATGACAGATACATCATGTAGCTTTAAATATCTGAATTGATATGTGATAATTCTTATTGTAAAAATAAGTTATAAATATTTAAAATTCGGCTTACAAATACTGAAATGTAAGAAGTTTTAATGTAGTTTTTGTGATAATCAATTAAACATCATAAATTTTTCATTAATTATTTATTTGAAATAAATAATTTCATACCGGGAAATCTCAGCAGCCCGTCATTAACATGTGAATCATTCAACCAAAAAATGAGTAAAATAAACTTAATTTAAACGTTTTTTCAACAACAGATCCTCTTCAGAATCATTTCTTCTTAGTAAAAAATAATATAAAATAATTCATAAAAAATCTTGAATAAATAAATTTTCAACAAAAATTCTTATAAATTAAAATAATTCTTGAATAAATAAAATTCTTATAAGTAAAACGATGGATTCTTCATGCAAATTCTAGTTTTATTATGTACTTGCCGACTATGGCGACCAACCGGCTCGCCAAACTTAATGCTCGTTAAAATTTTAATAATTAATATTTTATGCAATTCCTACTTTAATAGCTTCTTCATCAAAATATTTTAAAACTAAAAATCTTGATTGTCAAATAATTCCCTCATAATATTATAAAGGCCTTCTGTCATAACGTAATATAAATCTCTCTAATTTTCTGTTAGCTCCCGTAAAATTTATGCTTTAAATTAAAGTGGAAAGGAATCATCTGCAATTAATATAATAACATATTTTGCTGAAACGAAGCATTTTTTTTATAATATGATTACTGAAAACAGAGTCAGGGAGCTTCTAAAAAATATATATATTTATTAATTTATGTAATATTTCAAGAATTTGTCAACAAACTTTTCATAGATTCATTATGAGCAAATTGATTAATTAACAATGTTTCATTTTAAATTCATCAAACACTAAGAAAATAAAACGAATCATTTAAAATAATCGGTTGAAAAGGTTTAAAAAAACTACTTAAAAAACGATGCACTTAAAACTATAAGCATATACAAAAAATATATAAATAATATAAATACATTTAAATTACAAAAGCATACAAATAACCTAAAAATAATTTAAATCGATTCCGCATCCGTTGATAATAGTTGTCAGCAATCAGAACACAATGCGCATGCGTGAATTTTCAACGCTAATTACGGTAACGCAAATGTGCGAATTTTTCTATGCTAATTGGGGTAACGCTATGCGGATTAGAAATTTTTAATTTCCTTTATTCTGTTTTATTTTAATTCAAAAGTACTTCAGAATGAACATGAAAGATCGATTATTTAACAATGTTTAATTTTAAATGCATGAAACATTAAGAAAATAAAGAGAATGGTTTGAAATAATCGGCCGAAAAATGTTAACTCTAGCTTCATTAGAGTAGGGAAAAAAACTTGAAGCCTTCATTTAACGGTGGGGAAAAGGGAAGATTTTTTGGCGGAAAGTTAGTTTGCACATTCCCGACCTCTTAGGTATACATGTAACAAATTTGGTAGCTGTAGGTCAAACGGTCTGGCCTGTAGAGCGCCAAGACACACACATTGAGCTTTATATAAGTATAGATGTATACTCCATGTAAATATTTAATGAATGAAAATCATCTATTCCTTTCGAACATGTTATTAAAAATCACTTATTAAAAATTAATTAAATTTATTATTTTTGAATTTTGTTGAAATTGGCATTAAAATATGTTTTATTATTTAATATCATTAAACCATATGTTTTATTATTTATATACAATTGAAAATGTTGTTATTTGTACGTAAAAAATATATATTTTTCGTTGAATAAAATTCTGTAATTACAGGAATTGAATTATTTTTCTTATCAAAATCAGCACTATTTTTAGAAAATTAGATATAAATATTGATTGATATGTTTTACTATTTTTAGTCCTAAATTTGACTCATTATTGCATATGACTCATTACGACATATTTTTCAATATTTCATTTTATATTTAGATGACACTGAAGAAATATACCAAATTTTGGATGGCTTTTCATACCCGGTAATACATAGTCTATCTTATGAACTTCAAATTAATTATCTATTGAATAATTAGGTTGATAAATGAAATATATTTTCACTGATTTTCACCTCTGTAGGTAATTCGGTTTAGCTACATCAACGCATATAGTCTGTTTTCATGTCAAATTGGTGTTAAATTATGAGAAAATCAAAGAATGACAGTAATTCATCATCTGATTTTGCATCTTTTGATCTTTGATTAAGTGGTAGGTATATAGAGTCATCTCTCACTGATACAAAGACAAAAACACAAAGATATAGAATAAACATTAACCCTTTCTAGGACGTCGGGAAGTATGAGTCAGACTAAATTCATTAATCTTTGCATGAAGTTTGGTTGGTTGACATAGTTCTGATAAATTTTTCAATAAGTCAGAAACTTAGATGCCTCAGATCTTAGAATGCTTAGATGCTTCTTTATCTCACAAAAAATGGTATGTCTTAATTTGTTATTTAAATATGAATTAACAAAATTAATTAATTAATCAAATTATATTTATCTAAAAGTTAAATGAATCACTTTTTTAGGCCAATCTAAGTCTTTAAGTATAGGGTGGTTATAATTAAATTTCCACTTTAAAATAGTCATAAAAACAAAACTACTGGACCAAATGTTATCAAACTTGGTAATAGTTAAAAGAAGGTCATGTAATTTCTTTTCCTCCAAAAAAAGGTTTAAAACTCACCACCAGGGGGAAATGCCGCTGTATGCAATATTGTTAAGCAAAATACGATATGAAGACATCGGTCTAAAATGTGATTAATCGTGTTACAAAACTTGTTCAATGTTTCATCCACCATTTTCTGAAAGCTAGTTACATCGCATTACTGCTTTCTCAACAGTAGCTCTTAGCATATCTGGAGGAATTTTACACACATGTCGGTTTATCGCATCATTCAGTTCTGCCAAACTGTTTAGAGTATCAACGTCATCAGTGTAAACAGAGATAACAAACATTGAACATGCTCTGCAACACGTTTCAGAGACGATAAAATAGATTTTAAACCGGTGTCTTCATATCCTATTTAGCTTAACAATATCGATACAGCACCATTTCACTCCTGGTATTGCGTTTGTGAACTTTTTTTTGCAGAAAAGAAATTCCCATGACCTTTAAATTATTATCAAGTTTGATAACATTTGGTCCAGTAGTTTTCTTTTATGACCATTTCAAAGTGGAATTTTGATTATAATTACCCTGCATTTAAATTTACTATGACTAGAAAAAAATTGCCTTTTAAACAGTTAACATTTGAAAATAAACGTAGATAAATAATCTGAGAGAAAGGTGTTATTTAAAATATATCTTAGTGGTTGCCAAGAACAACCCTTAGGTTGGTCTTTCTCTTTTCCTACGATTCATACTGTCGCTTTACCACGGCAGCCTTTATTTATTTTGTCAAATGACACAATGTTAGAAGGATGATCATAACTATTAAGTATCAAGAAATAATTTATTGGAGATCTTCTAAAAGTTTATCAGGAAGCTACATATAATGAACCGTTTTAACGGTATATCAATGCTTATCTTGATGAATTATTCATTATGTGCTAAATTTAAATGCGTAGGAATTTTCAAGAAAATTCTTATCATTCTTTTTCTAAACTAGAGCAATAATGATTATCTTAATAAATTATTCCTTGAGTGCTAAATTTAGGTACATGGAGATACTAGAAGAAATTCCAGTCCATATGTTTTTGCACTACAGTAACTCGATGCAAAGAAATGGATGTTTGACGAAAAAGAGGATTTCTTAGAAAGAAAAGCAATTGGATTTATAATTTATTTTCCGATGTCTGAGAAATTTTGTTTACTCTCAGATTGTATTAAAATATCACTTGTTTCGCTGTCAATACATACATTTCTGCTATTGATTTGCACACTCGACATTGAATAGTTGTAAAGCTATAAGTTTTCCATTGACGCTGTCGCTCATTTTTTTATGTTTCGAAGCATGCAAACGCCTCACTGAATAGGGGTGAGCATCTGATTTACCAATAAAAATGGCATCTCATAGGTCCCCACCAATTTCAGCTTTTACCCTTAGAATGAATTTATCATCACTTCGAATTCGAAATCTAATTCCAAATATTCCTTGTTTGTAAAATGACTATGTTAGTTTTCTTATTTCTTTTCTGAGTTTTGTTTAGTTATACTAACATCCAGTTTAAAAGCAACAATTGGGCTATTTTGGGACGGATCTCGTAATTTTGAACCGCGGTCAGATGACGAGGGTGACACCTGAGTTGGAAACCCCCCTCTGCAAACTTCCACACAACATCAGTTTTAGGACATTTGGCCCCGACGGATTTAACGTGCTCCAGACCCACTTATGCGACGTTTCAAACCTGAAATCCTTCGGCTCCGAAGCGAGACCTTACTAACATGCTGCAACGACCCATTTCCTTTCTGAAAGTGATGTATAGAATTGCGGTTTGGATAATTGGAATATTAATTATTTTAAATCTTCTAGAAATCTAAATTTATTTTGAAGATGATAATATAAATTCTTGCTATATTACTGCTTCAAAGGTAAGCGAAAAATATATTTCACAAATACAACCTAATTTAAGTTATTAGTATGACTTTCATGTATTCCTAATTTGGTTTATGTAAAATTTGATTACTTGCATTTTCATTCAGTGAAATTATAATTAAATTTATTTTTCAATTTTGCTTACATTTCATTTAGAAAATTTACCAATTATATGCATAAAATTTAGTCAAGAAATTAATAGAAATATTAAAAATGTAAAAAAAAGCTTTTATCCATTTTAATATTTTTTTTTCAAGAATGCCGTAATCTTAATTTTTTTATGTCTAGGTAATTTAGAATAAATTTATTATTATTGTACTTTCAATGGAAGGTCAATATCTTTTACGACAATGCATTTTACTTTTACATGAGGACATCGGTAGCTCTTTCATATACTAAAACAATGCAGGCTATCTATCCCACACATATTTCTTCCACAACTCAAATATGGTACTATATTGTATGACATTGATCAATATTCTCAATATTGTTTATAATTATGAATTTTTTTAATATCATTTAATATTGTACAAAATTGTGTGACACTGATAAATACTCGCAATATCGTTTAATATTGTGGAATTGTTTTTAATATCATATAATATAGTACAATATTGTATGACATTGATCAATATTCGCAATATTGTTTAATATTGAGGAAATTTTTAGTATCATATAATATTGTTCAATATTGTGCAAAAGGCTGTGCTACCTGGGAAATAATGATACTCTTTTAGCTGTTTCTTGCCTTTTAATAGTGTATCTGAGAGTCAATGATTTGTAAACTAATTTCCGTTTCCATGCAGATGGATACTCACTATACCTCTAATGTTTGCACTTGGATTGTACAACGGAAATTTTGACGTGCTGAGAGGAAACAAAAGCGGCATTTGTTTGATCTGCTAGTTTATTAAGATAGTCTTATTTCAACTCATTCAAGCTTTCCTTCTTCGTATCATCGGGGAATGCAATTTTGAGTCCTATTTCTCGTCCGATATCATTAGAAGTAAAATTATGTCTGTTCAAGATTTCAGTTATTTCTTTTATATACTCTGCCTGGAATTATACGCTGTCATTAATTATCTCTTCCAATGCAATCTTCAATCCAGCTAAATTACTCATATGAAGGTAAAAACTTATGCAAGAGTCCATAACATTAGAATTCTGATGATTTTCAGAGTTGTAAAAATTGATGGAACTTTATTGGAAATTTTACCTTCTTTGAGAGTGAGAACATCTATGCCTTTCGGAATGTTAGCAGAGAGTAAACAGGAATTAAAAGTAGTTTTATCGATGACAATTTGTTCTTATTCTTCTTACTGCAATACGGGCGATGTTTCTATTGCAACGCAATATATTCATCAGCATGTTATATTACTGTGCATGTGTAATCATCAGGTAGCTAGCAAGTAGCAGAAAGAAACGCTCCTTGTTGAAATGATTGCATGGAAGTGTCCCTTGAGTCAATGATATTGAAAACTCATTAAAAATTATTTGTCTTGAATTAGGCTTCATATATCCTCCAGTTTTGAAACTTTTATAACTTATTCGTTATATTAACCAAAACGAATTGTTACATTATCATCTTAAGGATTCTTGATATAAGATGTACAAATTTTAACTGGTGGTTCCTTGCTTTTCATGTGTTACTGGATGAATGGTACACATTTCTTTAGATAAAAATATATGTCATCAATACTACCAAATAGCAGTTATGTTGATAGTTGGTACATTTCCATTGCACTAAAAAGTATAAAATAATTCTTTCTTTGTCTTCTTAAAGCACTATTACATTTTAATAAAGCATGAATTTAAAGCAATCTTGTGAATTGTAGGATGGTAAATAAAAAAATGGACATTATTCTACGGAAAAGTTGCTTTGTATCAACTTCAATGGCATCTTTTCCAAATATTACAGTTGATAAAGATATTGTCTATGCTACAGAGCTGAGATTGAGAAAGATTTTTTGCTTGAGAAATAATTTTACAGTAATAGTTACGTTTTTTTCTTTCTTTCTTTATTTTTGAAAAGACTTCTACTTGTATATTATAATAAATTGTTAGTTTTTCTTCGTTCATGCTTATTGTTTTTATATCGGCCGTATGCAGTTGAAGTTTTATCGCACAAAAAGGTGCATAAAAGAGACAAAACTCTATATTAAGAAATCTGTTATACACACCTCTTCCTTGGTATAAGGCCACCAATTTCTTAAAGATTTTTTATTATCGTTTCAACATCACATAAAAGCCAAGCCATACATGATCTTGCTTTAACGGCTAATTTTGAAGAAATCATATCGGATAATTTACAGATACCGTGGCTTCAAATGTATCTGAATCTTAGAAGAATAATTAGAAAGATTTGGTATAAAATAAACGTCTTGTCGCATGAAATATTTGAAGCATTTATCTTAGGTAAATCAAGCAAACGTTCCAATAACTCAAATGGCAAAATAAGATTGTTTTAATAAGTTGTAATACAAAGATTACAAGTTGAAAATGCTGAAGCATTGTTGAAATGTTTTCCCTTATTTGTTGAATCTACTTTGTCGGAAAACAGTTTTTCTTGCTGGTTCAGTATGATTTTTTCATGCAATAGATAACTGTGTATTAATATTAAAATTGTTTTATTAATACTGTAATCATTTGCTTTTGAAATGTCCATTTCTTTTGTTGTTATTAATAAAATAAGTCTCTGGGATGCACAAAATCCCTAGATAGCCCTACCAAAAGCGTTTCTAAACGTACATGGCAGATTAATGTTTCAAGTTTTGTAATTTCCTATAACTCAGAAATTCCAGTATTCTGCATTATAAATCCGCTCTTTCCGAGGCACATCATCAGCAGTTGATAAACTTAAAATCTTATGAAGTCATTCGAAATGCTTTCATTTCCATAAGTACATAATCTGCGTAACTGTATTAAGTGTAAGGTCTGGAGAGGTCAAATGTTTATTTCTTATATAATAGTAATGTATATAATTAAAGAAGATAATACCATAAAGTCAAAACAATTACATTATTTTATTTTAAGCACAGAAAATAAATTTAAGAAATTATTGTATTTTTAAATGAAAGAAATTGATCTTGAGATGCAATCCACATGTTTTTTTCACACTTCCGATGTTCATAAATTCCTGATTTATGACTATGTTCCAAATCTGTCGTTTGCAAAAGTTTATCTGTTACTTAGAGCATTAAACTATTTTAATTTAAAACTTTTTTGCATGTTTTCACTTCTGAAATGAAAAACGTAGAATTTTTGAAAATAAAAAATGCTAAGTATCATTGATCTTTAATACCATCGCTGACCAAACATAAAACAGTATGGTAATGTTGCATTATCTAATTGACAGATGGTATTGCAGCCTGTACGTATTATCACAATAAAAAGTGTCTGTCATATAATCGAAATAATTAAGGGAACTGAAATTTTTTCCTGACTAGTCGTGGTTCATATAAGTATTTTTTATTGTTGCAGAATCAATCCTGTTTAATAAACATAATGGCATCTAATTGTTCTCCTTATTTTTTCATGAGCACATTTAGATACTTTAGCCTTATATTAGATTAATAGAACTCTATCTTCATTATACGTAACCCCTGAATTGGTTTGCCTTTATGCATACGTGCATCTATTTATCTTATTTTGCCTCTTTTAAATAGCAATTGTTGTAATGCTATACAAGAATTGCATAGAATAAATAAAATCTCAAGCTTTCTATATGAATTCACAATAGAATCAAAACGACAAAACATTCCCAAAATTGAAGACTTCATCTAATTTCATAGTAAAGAAAATAAATCAATGAGGGGTTAAACTCTAATTTTAAAAATCACCGATATTTAATTCTAGAGGTTTTTGAGCAAAAAGAAAATAAAAACTGTCAACTTTCTAAAGCCGTTCTGATAGAAAGTCTATCATAAAAATAAATTTAATATATTAATCTATGGAAGATCCATTAACAGATCTAATAGTATTAGACTGGGCATATTAGATAATTGACTGAATTAACACCTGTTCAATACTTCTATCGGACGCTAATGTTAATATTAACATTGATTAACATGGAAGAAAAAAATATACCTGTAATAATTTCGATGATGAAAAACCATATAAATTTATTACCAATCGAAAAAAACTTTTCAAACTATTTCAAAAGATGTTGAGAATTGTACTGCGTTTATTCAATAACAATATGGCCATGATTCAATTTATCTTAGTCGTAGTAATACTCTTGCAAATGTTATCAATATTTCAAGCTACAAACTATCTAATATCGAGGAACATACAAAGGTCTAGAACAATCTTGATAAAGTTAGGAAAGTAAAGAAGCACTATCCGTTATTTCAAGCTGCATGGAGTCGTAAACTGATATGTACAATCACTCAAAAAGATTGGGACACTTGGCTTGAATAACTGCAAAGCGATTTATAAAACTATTTATCTCATTAAAATAAAAAACAAAACAAAAACAAAACGAATCAAGACATATTTTAACCTTTCTTGTGCAGTCTGTAAGGAAAATTTTATTGGTATTTCAGAATTATAATTTGATCTAGCATTTCAAATATAATTTAGAGGCAAATAGAAGTCAAAAAACTGCTGGGACACTTTTGAAATGAAAAATTCAACAAATATATAGCACATCAATAGAATTGAATTTACTACCACATTTTTTAGACTATAATTTTAAACATAAAATTTTCAATAGATAAGATTAGTTATAGAAAAAATGGCGAAAAACAAAGATATATCGGTTGATGTGAGAAATCGTGTAATAAGTCATTGGAAAAATGGAAAATATATACATGGACATATCTTGAAATTGAGTAAGTACGATTTTGAAAGTTATTCACAAGTTCTAGAAAACACATAGTGTTCAAAACAAGCAAAAATCAGAGCGTCCAAGGACATTTAATGAACGTGAAAAGACTAATCAAATACTCATAAATTAATATTTAACTGTTAAGAAAACTGATATTTTATTCTGAAGAATGGAAATGCCACATCTTATCCTGAATATTTTTTCCATATTTTCTAATATTTATAATTATTTTTTACCTGATATCAAGATAAAGACGAAAGCCTGGGATCTTATACATCAAATCACTGGTTTGGAATGCCATCATTCTCCAGAACAATTTGAAAAAGTGAGAGTAATCGCATGCGACTATACAGATGAAAAAAAAGTAAGATATTTTGTCTTTATTTTTGTACCTAATACTATATTTGTTTTTTACAAAATAGCATTTAGACCTTAACAGATAGCAATAGTATCTAGATAAAAATAAATAATGAATGAATGATTTTCATTCATTTGTAAAGATAAAATGAACTAATTATTTGTATGAAAATAATCGTTTAGAAAATAACATCTAATCACTCAATATATTTCATTGCATTTTACAAATAACTAATATTTTGGACCTAAAGTGTTAAGAAAATCCATGAAGTAGCTCTTGATATTATTGTTAGAATGATCAGTGCAAATTTCGAAAACCTTTGAATTTACTGAAAGAATTATTTTCTATGTCTCTTATGTAGCACTTAGTATATTTCATTATTTTTTATAAATATTGATGCAATGATTATTACAATGATATCAGTGCGAATTTCAAAAAACCTTTGAGTTTACTGAAGGAATTATTTTCTAAGAATCTTATTTTTTGCCCCGAAAATTCAAGTGTGTAACTATGCGTTATTGTTGTGTGACAATCACATATTATCGGCTTAATAGCAATCAAGAACACTTCAAATTAATGAAAAATATTGATAATCATTGTAACTCATTTTTTCAGTAACTTTCATTGCCAATGTCTTTTTCAGATGTATAGAGTAAATGATATCATTACTTAAAAGGGCTTTCATAAAACACTCAGAGGAATATGCAAAATTCAGGGGACAATAGGACTATTTTCATATCAATAAGCAAATATTTTACACTTCATTTGTGTGCCCTCGTTGTTGAACTATCTTAGCTAATTATGTTGTGTTCTAGAAAAAGCCGAAAATTAAAGGAAGAGCTAATATAAAAATTATTATTCTATAGGTGTTTTCATATTTATATATGATTTGTAAATATATATATTTATATTTTGAGATTTGTTTATATGCATGTATCTCTTACTTACTAGTGTATGGAATATAAAAGAGCAATTATTGTAATCATCAAAAAATTCGAACTCTAGATTTTAACTCTTTAACCTACGATTTACATTCTAAATGTCTGAACCGAAATCTTAAACAAGATCGCGCTAACTTCGAGCCATTCCACGGTTCGGCAATTCAGTCCTAGGTTGTAAGCTCGCGACTTACGGAATGTAAATACTGTGCATGAGACACAACTGGTTTAATTTTGTGGGATATTTGGTAAGTAATTATAACCTGATGTAATAAAAAAATAAAAGTTCATTGAAATCAATAAGGCAGGTGATGAAGTTAGTAGCTTTCTATATAGTTATAAAAAAATGAGGAATTTAAATAAAAAAAGTACTCATAAAATATAAAAATAAAAGAAAACGTCTATTAAAAATGTTCATTCAATTCTTCAAAAACAAGTGTAAATAAGCTATTACCTATAAAGATTTTCTACTAAAGCGACAAAAAAAAATTACGGATCAGATCTAAGCTTTGGATGATCAAAATATATCGCACTAGTTCAGAATATCAAGATTAAAATAGTTTCCGTGTATTACACGACAATGAGTGCATTCATCATACATTTACCATTAGTATATTTTTAACATTAAATAGCATCTATGCATTCAACTCCCTCCACCCTACACACTGAATTCGCTTTATATTCTACTCCAAAAATGAAGCGAACAATATCTTATTTATATTTGAATCGTCCAACGCATCGAAGAGTACATTCAGAGTTATTTTTCAAAAAGAAAACTAACTGAAATAAATAATCTATACTTATAATAAAGCTCAATGTGTGTGTTTGTATGTGTGTGTATTGGCACTCTACAGGCCAGACCATTTAACCTACAGCTACCAAATTTGGCACGTGTATACCTTGGATGTTGGGAATGTGCAACTGGTTGTTATTTTTCCGAATTTTTAATTAGAATTATATTTATTTAAAAAATAAGCGAAATTTGGACGTGTTTCTGCTATAACTTTCGAAAATTTTCGGCACCTGTCTGTAGGAAATGAAACATATATGAAATATTATTTTTTCTAAAAAATAAATTCAAGAAAAATTATTTTATGATCTTTTACACTCTCTATATTATTAATCCAATAAATCAGTTTTATTTTAAGGCAAGTTTTGTTTAATATGAATAGGATATCCATTCAAATCAGGGCCACACAGCTAATTTGTAAACCTTAAGTAAGACTCAGATCTGTTAACATGGTCTAAATGGAAAATGATTATATTTTATGTAACTTGATTCAATAAATGCTCTAATAAATGACGAATTTTTGATTTTACATAAAGCTTCTGCTGTGGAAATCACGATTAACAAAATGTTCTTGAAACACTAATATTTTAAATAAAAAGAGTTAATTTCCAATTAACTAAATCAATCACTTAAACTAACTGATTTATGAAAATTTGAATATCACTATTCAATAAAAAAAGGATAATTTTAGATTTTCCATCGATCGTTTAAAAGAAAATCAGCACGCAGGTTTCTCAAGATTAATTGGCCTAAGATTATGAAAATGTTGAGTTTTTCTAAATTTTTAACATTCGAAACTTCATAAATAAGTCTTAGTTGATTGTGGAAAATAGAAACATTCATTCATTTATTTAAAATTTGGTGAGTCCAGAATATTTCTTAGAATATGATACCTTACTTCATTAAATTTAGACTTCATAATTTTTGAAATATATTTATAATCCGGAACAAAATATTGTTATTGATTTCATTTCAATCCTTTTGAAAGCAAAACTAAAAACTGAATTTTATGCTGAATCTGAGAAATTTTTGTTGAATTATTCTTTGAGATATTACATAAATTATGAAAAATATTTTGTAGTTCACATAAGACTTAAATACCGAGAGATTCTGTTTGCAATACTCATATTCAATAATAATAATAATAAATAAATAACAATAAAGATGATAAATAAAATAAAACGTTTGGTTTTGTTAAAAAATATCTTTATATTAATTATAATTTCATCATTTCCATTTTAAATTAAAGTTGAAGTTTTACCGGAAATGACAACAAATTAGCAAAATATATACACTAAATTGAACGAAACGATCTAAACAATATAAGTTTGGTATGACTATCAAAATTTGAAGATTAAAAATGTTTTGTTTGAGAATCCATTAAGAGACCAGTTACTTAAAATATTTAATTGAAAATTGTAGCGAGCGGTAATACTGGCGAACCGGCTGGTCGCCAAAGGCGGCTAGTGTTTAAATAAATGTAATAAGTATTTTGAGACCGGATTCTTTTTCATTGCGATTACTAAAATCGGCATAATTTCTGTTTAGTAAATAATTTATTCTTCCTCAGAATTTTCGCTCAGTTTAAGATGCTTTCTTTCGATGTGGTGTACTCTTAATGACCATAAATTTATAATTTTTCAGAAATCGTGTTTCTATGAATTTTTCTCCGCAGGCTGTGAGTATGTTCTGGTAAGTATTTTAACAGTCCTTTGAATTTCTCTTAGTTTATTTGAATTGTTCATAATCATTGAATTGTGAATAATTCATTTTCCTTCTATTCTCAAAAAATCATTTTATTGAATTTCCTTAACATGTGATTATTTTGATTTTTCATTAATTTTAGATTATTTTTATATTTCATTAACTTGAGATTATCTTGATTTTTCATTAATTTTAGATTATTTTTATATTTCATTAACTTGAGATTATCTTGATTTTTCATTAAACTGAGATTACCCTGAATTACATTAACTTACATTAACAAGATTGTTTTGCATTATATTATACTTTGTAGTTTTAAACTGAAAGATTTAGTAAAAAAAAAATCTTTTAATGCTATAATAACTTATAAATTACCAGTGGAATTTTCAGAAAAATGCCTTTCATTATTTGATTGGTAAAATAGTTATTTGACTATTCTGAAAAAAAGATATCAGCTTATTCTTAGGTGTCAGCTTCTATAAATTTATTTCTATTCATTTATTTTTCTTTTTGTCTTAGAAAAAGGAACAAATTACTTCTGTTGGATATTACTAAATCCTTTGAAGTTCAAATTTGAAAATTTAGCTAGCATCTATTTTAATGAATTAGTAAATTTTCTTTGAAATTACAGTTTGTAATTATTATTATTATTATTTGAAATTTTGGTTTTTTATGTCAAATCTCAACAATCAGAAAATTCTTTTTTGAAACAAAAATTATATATTAATGAAGGTGACTCATTTTTTTAAACAAAGGCTTTTTTTTAAATTTCTCGTATATGTAGTTTGGAGAAAGTATCGTGATCGTCAAAAAATTCGAACTCGAACTTTTGACGAATCTCCACGTTTTAGACCTCTGAATTCGAAAACACTTTTTAGAAAAAATATCCGTCGATCTGTCTGTGACAAAGATAACTCAAAAACGCTTAAAGCTAAAAGGATGAAATTTGGCATGTGGTTATTATACCAAATTTACAGATTTCACTCACATTTTGTACAAAATCCTTTCAGAAGAAATCTGTCTGTCCGGCTGTTCAAATATAATTTAACTCTATAATTATAAAACGAAAACAGTTGGATAGATAAAATTCCACATACAGATTTATCATATATAGTGTGGATACCTAACAAACTTTAAGCCAAGTCTAACAAGGGGTTGATCCTCTATTGGTCTGTGCGTTCAGAAACATTTAAACGCGATATTAGTTAATATTATTTACCACAGGGAAAGGATTAATCGTGCAAAAATTCGCCAGGACTCCATACATTCAATAAAAATGTTAAATTCAAGCCGAAGGTTAATATTTTGTCAATATTGTATGTCAATGCCCCTCAAGGTATTCTCTGGAATATCTTTAATGAAGAGAATCCATTCGGGAAACCATTGTATCTAGTTATAAAATGTCATTCGTATAAAAAATGTTAAGTATGAAAAATTATTCTCTGGTTGCGTACAATCGTGTGTTTTCAGGAAAGGCACCTTTAGAGATAAACTTAAAAAGCAAAACTTCATCTAAATATAAAATTTGATCCAAATCGTCAGACACGTTCCCGAGTTTAGTTATATTTACGACCCGTTTTAAAACAACATTAGAACTATTTTGGGACAGACCATATGACAAGGATGACTCCTGAGCTGGCACAAACCCTCTCCAAACTCCACGTCACACCACCTGAAGGACATTTGGCCCCGATATATTTAACTTGCACCAGAGCCGCTTACACGACGGCTCTTCGGTGGAATTGGTTCTCTAGCCTGAAACGCTTTGGTTCCGAGCCGAGACCTTACCATCAAGTCCACCACGGCGCAACTCGTTTCCGAGATATATAAAATAATTAAATTTATATATAAACAAGAATTGTTTTTTTTAAATTATAAGAGTAATTATCTCATTGCATGAATAAGATATTTTAATAAATAAATTTATTCAGATTATTTAGATTATAGCTAATTTCTGTTTAAATTATTGTTTTAAATGTGAGTATTCAATTTAATTTCTATTTATTTGCTTTTATTAATTCTAGGAATCTTGCATAATTCCTTTTGCACCACTGTGCCGGGAACTAGACGATACAATGGTTTGTATATAGAATAATTTTGTTTGTTAGTTCAATTTTTTATTTGTAATATTTTTCTTAAATCATTCAGAGATATTAAATGATTTCTTCTATTTTATTGTCACCTTAATGTATTAGAAATAAAAAATAAATAATATTAAATATCTTGAAGATTAAAATATAAACAAATACATATGTTTCCTTAACAAAAATCAATATTTGCCTTAACCCACAAAAAACAAACTTACTCCAATATACCAAACCATACCAATATATAAAGTTTTTATCCTCTTTTTGCAATATTCATTTTGTTTTCGAAACAATTTATTATTTATAGTTCGACATAAAATGATATTCTTACATGACAATTCAGAACACTGGAATTCAAAACATAATATAATCGATTTAAATCTTGTTCAAAAATTCTTAATAAAAGTGAAAGTATAGTGGAAAAACAAAAGTAACAGATAAATTCAAACACAATAAGAAGAAAATATAAATAAAAAAGGCACATTTAAGAAAAATATGAAACAGTACAAGTACCAATGCACAAACAAACATATACATTATTGCAAATGGAATTTCGCAGAAAACTGAATATCAAAACTTAAATTTTGGGAATAACTTATGTTACACTGAAGTATAATATTGTACTATAGTGAATTCTTTACTCAAATTAAGATACGATACACTTTATTGAATAGCTAATAAAAGATATTATTTATTTATTTGCAAAATAAACTATTATAGTTAGAAGGGTATTTATATTTCATTGTTTAATTATTTTGAAATCTTGGATATTGCAATGAGATTTTAAATTTTAGCAATGTTTTAATACTGTAAGTTAGAAGTATAATATAGATATCTTAATAAGAATAGCCTTACCTTATAGTGCTTTATTTTTTCTTTCAAAATATGTGATGTTGCTTTGGAAGGTCAAGTTAAAATCTTTACACATGGTCATTCTTTTTCTAATTATGTATTAATCATCCGTGGGCATAAATAGAATCTCGGAATACATAAATATTTTTAATATTTCATTAAAGTAATAATAATAATACTTTATTTACACAAAGTACGATAAAAAACATAAAAACAAATTTTATTCAATAATGCAAAGTTCCAAACGATTTTCGATATGCATTGACAATGATTAAATTTTGACTGAAAGATCGCCAAGTAGCGAATAGAAACTCTTAACAGATTGGAAAAAAAAAAAAAAGTTAAAGCGCGACAATAAATAAATACTGCAGTTTCGTTGGTTCAAAACACATAAACAATTAAAGAGAGATCAAGGTTTGTATAATGTTTTATGCTCTTCATTATTTCTTATGTTACATATCTTCATTTGGCAGATTTGGTGATCATTATATATATATATATATATATATATATATATATATATATATATATATATAGTAAGATGACTATTTTGTTAATTTGGAACTCCAAAACTGTCGGAAAAACTATATTCCTTTCATTTTGAAAGTATTGTATTTAATATATTTAAATATATGATAATTAAGAGTATTAATAAGTTTTGATAGTTTTTTAGAGTAAATATGAAACCAATTAAGATAAATGATGATAAGATTACTATATCGTTGCTTATTTAAGCATCTGCACCAGATTTCTCCATTTTCATTCATATTTAACTATGAAAATTTAAAAATGAATGTCGAAGATATTCGGTGTTTTTATAGAATTATGGAATAATAGCATCAAAATAAATTTTAGAACATAGTAGGAAGACATATAATGTATAAT
This sequence comes from Argiope aurantia, assembly GCA_026543865.1. NCBI lineage: Eukaryota > Metazoa > Arthropoda > Arachnida > Araneae > Araneidae > Argiope > Argiope aurantia. The sequence goes on along the minus strand of JAPMOR010076162.1, from coordinate 198,300 downwards.
TCTTTTACAACGCATAATTATATTTCAAATACGTCATCAGAAAATTGTCAAATAACATGACCAATGTAATATCTCATATGATGATCAATAATCCACAAATATTTTTAGCACACATTAATTAAAAAGCTTCAAAGTAAAACTAGCTACCCCGTGGGCTCAGTTAGTGGAATAACAAAATATTCCTATCTTTCGTAAGATAATACAAAAATGTAACAAAGTACGTTCACCAAACAAAGTATTATTTATTTTGAAAAAAAATATGAAAAATACTATACAAAAAAATCCTTTTCTGTCCACAGATAAACTTTATTATCACTGTTTTTGTAATGATTTACGAATAAAGTAAAGATTTTCAGTTTAATTTTGAAGGATTTGAATGACATTGATTCTTGTTCCTTTAATTGAAGGTTTATGGACTAATAATTAAGGACGAATCTTTCATATTTAATTCCTTCATCTCTTCAAACTAGTCATAGTTTATATTAAAGTTGAACACTGTAAAGAATAAAAGAAACACAATTTTAAATTTTATCAAAGACTCATTGTGCTAGTAGATGTAGTTGTAGTTTCTTAAAAAAGTATTTAATCCATTGCAAACTTAGCTATACTATGATAATTAATAACTGCGCTCCAAGCAAAATAACCCTTTAATAAAAAATGCATAGTTTTTTTTTTGGGGGGGGGGCGGAGCAAGCTCGTTATCAGTCACCAGAAAACATCGCCTCTTAAAGTTTTTTTTTTTTCAAAATGTTTTTCTTATATGCGTTTTTTATAAATATTTCTTCATTCACCGAAACATCTGGATATCTATTATTACGAATTTCCCACCGCCGCAGGATTCTTTTGATAGTGGGTATATGGTGTGAGAACACAATCAGCAGGCCTCGGTAGGAAAACAACGACGTTTATTTACACGAAGACACTAATAGAAAGACGACGATTACACAGAAGACAAATATTTACAGCCGAGACGAACAAAGACAGCACATTACAGACGACAGTAGTCCACAAGTAGTAATCATCCACAGCTCACGAAGCGGCCAGACAGAATCCAGGAGGAGAGGGGATCCTCGGAGCTTCGCTCTACGGTCTCTCCAACGGCTGAACGTCTCACTGTCTCTTTAGCTGTCGACTCACTACTGACTATTACACACAACGTACGACGCTGCCTCCACAGTAGACAACAGGATTTGCCACACAGCAGTTCAGTACTCGCTCCACAGAGCATTGGTAATTCACCGTTGTTTCGCTATTCTCTGAAAGGCTCGTTACTTGTTGGCGACTCCGATGCTCTTCAATTCGAGAGTACCGGCCTTATATAGTTCCCGGGAGGCGGAGCTAGAAGCTTCGAGACCAATCTGGCTTATCTCAGATCCTAATGAATGGATCGACAAAATTCTCGAAGTTTCGAGCATATCCATTTTTTCCCAAAGTCGCGAAATTCGTCACCAAGACGCCAAATGGCCGCCAAGTTTGTCACCAAGCTCTGGGATCATTGACTTGGCATCCGACAACATCTAATATAGATGACTGTAAAACAGTCTTTCTTATGATGACACTATTCGTGATAGAAAGCAAAATTACACGTTTGTAACACTATTAATTGTGATTATCTGGCATTAATGGATACTTAACTTTGTTGCTAAAAATTCTAATTTATCCTTTTCACTAATAATAATAATAAAATTCCATTTGTTGTGTTTTAAAATCATTATTTTATTTTCATAATAATTCTGTGAATTTCTTATCCATTCATATTCGATTGTGTTATCCTAATTGAAAGCTGGAAATTATTCAAAATCAAGAATTTACATTGACGAATTATTAGAATTCCTTTACTAAAAACGAAAAGGAACGAAAATCTAATGTATATATATATATATATATATATATATATATATATATGTGTGTGTGTGTGTGTGTGTGTGTGTGTGTGTGTGTGTGTGTGTGTGTAAAACACATTAGCATTCTCTTTAATAAGAAGAAATTTGAAATAATTAATCAGATACTATTTATCAGTTTTTTTTTTCATATGAAGTATTCTGAATGATTGGAGAATTTTCATCTGTGAGAAGTAGTACGTCATTGTAATATTAATCTCATTTTTCGTAATCTTATTAGATTATTTAATAAAAGGACAAGTTCTTTAGAACAATAAAGCCTTTTTTGTACCAGATAATTCGCTTGATTAGTTATTAAAATATAGCTCTCATATCAAGAAATATCGAAATTTTTTCTCTTACAGTTGACTCCAATAACATGGGTAATGCTTTTATATGCATCCAAATTAGCAAAATTTGATTCGTACAAAAATTATTTTAATACGCATATTGTTATAAATTTGGGTTTTAAATACTTATTCATTCATAATTCATATTACAGATGAAAATAAGTAGCTTCATAAAAGAAATCGAGGAAGATGGAAGATGTGATGAATTTAAGACGTCGAGAAACAAACCTCAGCGAAAAAGCAGTTTTGGTTGACGATTATCTTGAAAATTCCTGAATATGAAGAATACAGACTTTTTTTTTACTGCACGTCTACTAAAGAGATTAAAAATTTCAATTAAAGCAATTAAAATAAATGATAAAATATGATTGATTATTTTTTACAACTATTTTTACATAATTTTATCAGCATTTACAGTTAAGAAAGAAATGATTAATGTAGCATTTATTTTATAAACTGCCAAATTCCGGCAGTCTCCTATGTTCAAAATGAATACACACACACACACACATGTAATGATATTTAAAAATCTAAATTAAATCCATATTTGTTTCCTAATTTTTATCTGAATTTAGATCATATTAATTTCTTGATTCAATTCCACATTCTTTTGATTTAATTAATGCTGCTCGAGCTCTGTAAAAATACTTAAATCAGCGGTGAAGGTATAAAAATCTGTCAAGCTTAGCGAATTCTTTTAAAATATATCGTTTTTTAACTTACCTAAAATGACACATGTAAAAAAATCCCTATCAGAATCTCATAGAATAAAATCATTCGAGATAGATATTTCAGTCTGATTTTGTTCTTCTGCTCTTGTCTCGCTTGTGAATGAACGTTCGATCATCATCGCTTTTTGTGCATAAAATTTGCCTCCCTGGATGTAATAAAAGCGAAGTTTAAAAATTCAAAGTGTCTTCTCTCTTCGGCCTCGAAGTTGCTCAAAAATATTTGTTTTACATATATGAACACAGACCAGGGGTTATAAACAAATTTTCTCATAAATTTTTACCATGTGAATTAAGCATATACGTGAATCTGATGCTAAGATGCTATATAAATCTGTGTAATTAATTTTGCAACAGGCATTCTAAGATAATTGTTTAAAGGTTTAAAAAACAATTATTGCTGATTAAAAAAAGATAATAATAAATAATAACTTTCAGTTATTGTAGCAGCAAAATTGTACATACTACTATAGCATTAATAATTATTAAATTAATAATACACAGTCCAGTCATATTAATGTGACCACCGCCTACTTTTGACGTCAACGTTAAATAACCAATCGCAGAAGGTGCGTGCTATCTTCAAATTTGATGGATATATAAAGTGCGTTGTAGGCATTCGGAAAACATTTCACTTCTTGCAATCATGCAGAACTGGAGCGATTTATCCGACGTCCAAAAGAGCATGATCATTGGCTTTAGGGCCAAGGGTAAAAGCCTTTCCGAAATGGCTAATTTTGTAAACTGTCCGATGGCCGCCGTGGTAAAAGTATAACGTGCATGGCAAATTGGCTCCATCCAAAAGCAGCGAATTGGCAAATGTGATGCACCACGGGCCATAGATGGTAGAGGCGCACGACGGCTGCGGAAATGCTTTCGGGCAAACATACATGCAGCAAACATACATTGAGCAACTGACGTCCCAGATGAACAAGGAGTTACAAACAGTGTCTCCACAATGACAGTTCAGCGAACGTTACTACGTATGGGCCACCGCAACAGACGCTTGGTTAATGCATCTATGCTGACTGCTGTTCATATGCGACGAAGGCTGGAATTTGCACGCCAATACAGCAATTGGACTTGCATCGAGTGGAGACGGGTGGCTTTTTACGACGATTCGCATTTTATGCTCCATCGGACAGATAGACGTTGGCCTGCACGGTATGAAACGTCTGAAAGCAAGCATCCTGTAACAATTACCGGAAGAATCCTAGCTGGAGAAGGGAACGTTATAGCCAGGAGAATGTTTTGTGTTATTCTCTGGGTGCATTTATCATTGTGGAAGACACAATGGATCAACACAAGTATGCATCTATCCTTGCGGGCCATGTTTGCCCTTACATGCGAATTGTTTTTCCTCAGAATGATGGCATCTATCACCAGGACAATGCGACGTGTCATAAAGCTCGCAGTGCACGTGCGGAGTTCTTAAAGCACGACGATGAGTTTACCGGACTTCCACTGCCAGTAAATTCCCCGTAATTGAACACAATCGATAATCTATGGTACCATCTCGATCGCGTTGTTCAAACCATGGATCCTCACTAGTGTAACGTAACGCAGCTGGACCCGGCACTGGAATTGGCATGACTCAACATCCCAGTGAACACCTTCAGGAACCTAATTGACTCTCTTCCTGCACGTCTCGCAGTTTTCCGTTTTGCAAAAAGTGGTTATTTTGGATTTCGACAGGTGGCCACATTAATGTGAATGGATTATGTATGTGCCTATGAATTTCACTATGAACACGATCCTTAAACGAAAGATCATGGCATCATTTTTTCCATTAAAGACACCGATAACGTGGAAATATTAAAACCTTCTGTCTCGGAACCACAACAAAATTTAACCATTAATGCAAGCTCCCAAGTTGTTTTATAGACAAATCGCTATAAAAAAATTTCTAACTTGGCAATACTGTCATATACTTTAGCGTAGTTAAACACGAGTCTAATCTGTTTTAATGTACCTTTCGAGTTTGTTGTCAATATGCTTATCCAGAATATAGGCAAAGTTGTTCTCCGGATCCAATTGTTAATTTTTTCTTCGAAGAACCGTCCACATGCGAATATGGTAAATTGGTATTGCTGATAATAAATTTTTTTAGTTTAGTTACATTTACGTCCATTTTTACAGCAACACTAGGGCTATTTTTGGACAGAAATTGTAATTTTGAACCGCAGTTAAATAATGACGACGACTCCCCCTCCCCCAATCTTCCACACCAAACCAGTACAAGGACGTTTAAACCCAACGGATTAACGTGCATTAGCCCAGCTTACACGACGGTTCTCCGATGGATTTAGGGTCTCGAACCTGAAGCTCTCCGGTTTCGAAGACGAAACCTTACCATCAGACCACTATGGCCAGGTATTTGTGATGATGTAAAAGGACAAGTTAACGTAGATTTAGATATATTCTCATTTCTTACAAACCATTACTCTTACAAGGGAACACTTCAGAAATGAGGATGGGAAACTTCCGGTCTGGTGGGTGGTTCTCGCTACCCCCGTGAGTACAGAAATGGTGTGGTTCGGCTATCTGCTATCAATGATAGGACGTACTTCCCACGGGAAGGGTTGCTCCGGGGCCGGTGATGGTTCATAGAATTTCACCATAGTTCCCACCAATGTTGCGGCCACGGATGTCCGATCATTCAGATAGCGCCTTCGGGCGGGTCGTAGTAGCCGGTGAAGGTTAATGTTCTTACACACAATCGTTTAATAAAGTGATGAATTCTATAACTATTTTCTGCTATCTAATGGACCAAACTATAACGAAATTTAAATTACAATGCTCAAATACATTGGCTATATCAATACAGATCTTACATACTTAATGAGAATTTTAATCGAAATGTGGATCTTAGTGTCTATACACAGCCACATAAATGAACAAATAGATCAACGATGAAACCAGCGTATCTATTCTGCTCAAACTGAAGAAGATTTCTCAGAACCACGAATTCCACCTCCAATGGATTCCATCACACATAAAAATTAGTGGTAATGATATCGCTGATAGATTGGCCAAAGAGGGTAGTGAGAATGAAACGGCCACTGGCTCTTCGCTAACTTATCAAGAACTATACTAAAATGAAAGATCGAAACTCAATTTCATTTGATGTATTCCACCTGGTACACAGGAACATTCCGCGGCACTCTGCTGTAAATCAAGTGTGACCGTGGCTCCCAGACTACCCTGGTTGAACTAAAAAGGTGCCATCTTAAGTGTCTTTCCTAAGAAAATGGTAGAAAAACCCATCTCAATTGTAAAATATGCTGTGACCCTCCAGCTTCACCGGATCACATTCTGGGTTGCATCAGACATTCTAAGGGAGACATAACATCCGATCCCCTTATTATTATAGATATTTTGGCTGTCAACAAACTACTGGAGCTGATCTTACATTTAAAATCTTTTAAAGATAAGCAGCAACAACACAATAAAATTTGTTCATAGTCAAAAAAATGTGTGATTTCATGATATTTACTATAACAAACATTTAACTATGCTTATATATTTCTCAAAAATACTAATTTAAAATGAATAATTAAGTGTTCGATATATTTTATTAAATATCACATTGTTTCTTTCATAACGATTTTTTTTTTTTACTAAATGAGGATTTGCCTTCAGTTTTCATACAACAAGGGGAATTACACGAAGTAATATATATATATATATAATGATGTGATTAGCAGAGACAATGAAGGAATGAAAGTGAAAAAAAACAAAAGGGGGGGAACTTCTACCAGTTTTTATTAGCCACTTTTTTAAAATGCTCAATATTTCTTTTTATTATGAGTGCATTAGCATTTAAAGTATTAAAAAATCTGCTTTATAAGAAGATTAGTTATTAGAGATTAGCTAATTTTTTCAAAGATGCTAAAGAGTACCGAATTATTATAAATGCGCATTTAAGCAGACCCCACGATTTATAAGTAGGCTTACCATTCCAAAAATTTAATTTATTATCTTGTTGATGTCGGTTGAATTTTAAGCCTCATTTAAGCTTTCAAGAAGGAAAGATTTTTTTCTTTCTAAAAATATTCGGCGTTCTAATAAAATTACCATTAAATTAATCAAATTTTAAAAATTACTGGGTTAATTTTAAATCGTTAAATAAAATGACATGTTGAGCAATTCAAGATTAACGTTACAGCATGTTTCGATCAATTTACTCTCCAATAAATGTTTCATCAATACTTCTTGCCATTTATGGTCATAATGGAAAATGAAAATAAAAAAATACAAGGTCTATTTTAATGTTATTTCTAACAACATTTGCTTTTAATGCAGCTTACTATGAAAACATGTTCTGTACATATTAGAATTTTGATAAGGCCTCGGAGGCCTGGTGTAAAGTCTCGGCTTCTGAACTGAAGGGTTTCAGGTTCAAAATTCAATTCAAGCTAAGAATGGTCGTGTAAGCGAGTCTGGTGCACATTAAATCTGTCAGAGTCAAACGTCCTCCTTATGGTGTGGAAGTTTGGAGAAGCGTGTGCCTTCTCAGGTGTCGTCCTTGCCACTTGAAAGCTGTTCAAAATTACGAGATTTGTTTCAAAATAGCCCTAATGTTGCTTTAAAACAGGAGGTTAATATAACTAAACAACAACTTCGAAATGCTGTTGTTTTCGGGAAAAATACCTTTATGAATTGGATTAAATTGAATGCATTTAATAAATGACAGTTATAATCTTTTTTAAAGTATTGTCGTCGTTAAATAATACTTCATTTCTAGAAAGATTATTAATGTACAATATTTTTTTTAATTGTTGCGAGTTCACAATTAGAAAGCGTTTTTAATATTTCAAATATATAACAAATTGGCTGTGTAAGATCTTCGCTTTTTATAAATTCCCGAACGGACATTATGAAAATTATCAGAAAACTCTGTTGATCTCGATTTTTACTTGAGATTAAAATATAATTCTTTCCCCCTCCTTAGCATTCATTGTTATCACCAAATAGTGAAATATTTTCTAAATGTGTCAACATTAAAAAACCCACAAGAATCTCTTTTCTATTCATGATATTAATTTACAAATACACGTTATTATATTAACGTCCCGTTTTAAAGAAACACTAAGGCTATTTTGGGGCGAACCTCGTAATTTTGAACCTCGGTCAGATGACGGGAATGACACCTGTGCTACCGCCCCCTCTCCAAGCTTCCATACCGTACCAACCAAGCTTCCACACCGAGCGAAGGCGGATTTGGCCCCGACGGATTTGACGAGCACCAGACTCTCTTGCAAGACGGCTTTTCGGTGGAAATGGGTCTCCAGCGTGAAAATCATTCAGTTCTGAAGCCAAGACTTTACTACCAGGTCTCTGCGGCCCACTCATTTACTAACAGAAACCAATAAAAAAAGATAAAATTGGCCACTATAATATATATATAAATCAAAGGGAACACTCAATAGCGACAGTACTGTTCTCTGGTAGGAACTCGGACATTTCATAGGTGGCGGTAATTGGTTGAAAGACAATTAGATATTAAATATGTCAAAAAGGTTGTCGATGGCGTACATCTTTTATTTAAGGAAATTTATATAAAAAATACTTAGCTATTAAAGGTACATATTAGTTTAAATTATCAGATAAAAATTACTGAAATACGATTCAAATTTCTGTATATTCCGATATCAAATGAAATTTCTACCTCGAAATAATGACACAGTGCAAAACATTCAATTCCATGCTTCGCATGATAATATAATGAAGTGCGCGGATCATTCGAATTTAAAAATGAAAGTAAATGATTTCATAACACCACCATTCACAAACATCTTATTATTTTAAAATTTTTTAAGTTTATTTTTAAATTTTTAATGACAGATTTTTTTATTAAGTTGATTTTCACTTTTATTTCAACATTGTGATTTTTAATAGGTAGATAAGTACTTTAAGTATAGATAAGATTCAAGTGTAGTTAAATTTTACGAATGGTTGACGGTTATATAAGAGGTAGTATTATCATTTTCATTTCTTTTAGACGGAAATGATAAAAGAAAAAAAATGCTGTAAATCAGTGTTTTAGAACAAAAATATTGCCAAGCTGTCGCATTGAACGTTCGTGGAATCATATATAATGTTGTGAACTTTACTGAATATATAAGAATTTTCCACTAGAAAAGGTCTCTCATTTACTCGTTGCTGAAAGAAGCATTCCATTCACTTTTTGAAGAATATAAAAATAAACATAACATACTATTATCAAGCAAAAGAATAACTTTACAGCAAAATTAATAACAATCAAGATGTCCAGTCAAAATATCATGAAAATAATCATACCCAGAAAATACATTACAGCAATTTCATGAAAATGCCATGAAAAGAATCATACACAGAAAATATGTTACAGTAATTTAATTGGTTTAAATTTTTGACTTGGCTACCTACACTGTCTTCTAGTTTACAACCAGGATATATTACCGGATTAAAGATTGGGGCAGGGGGATGGTAAAAATTTAGAAACTGTTTTTTCATGTTTAAAAAATATTAAGATCGGTGGACAGATTAAAATAACAAAGGTGCAGGTATGGAAAGTACATATAAAAGGAGCTGTCAGACGTTATTATGGTTTAATTAAATAATGTGGGAAAAAATTAGACTTGAATTTGCATTCTGTACATTATTTCAAACTTTATTTCCCTTTCTTCTTCTTAAAAATATATCAGTATGATACCATTTTAAATTGTTGAAAAATACTTTTAAAACATTGTTGTTTTTTTTCAGTCCACGAATTTTGACTGTTAGAAAAATACTTACAAGCATTTTTCGACTACCTCGTTTTTCGGATGATTATTTTAAAATAATAATGCGGGTATTGATTTGAAATTTTTATCAGCTATTTTCTTCTAATGAGATTATATTTATATGTAATTTCAAAATATTTACTAAAATATAAATAAAATTATATTTGCACCAATGAAAAATTAATGAAAACAAAAGGAAAGGATGTAAATCTGCACTGCAAAAAGATATTCCTAATCTAATTAAGCCATCCTAATTCTCAATAGCTTACTTTATAGGTATAGTACACACCGGGCTCGATTATCCGGCTTCCGTACTTTTCGGCCTTGTTGTATTTTACTGTAATTAAACGAGGAAGATAAAACTTGCATTGGACTCGGGTGTCTGCTACAAGGCTCTTACATGCCGTGTGCAAAATACCAGTTGTGAAAGGAAAAGAGCAGCGTTCTTCTCGTTGTTCATTGTTTCGTCAGTGTGTAAATGACTTCAATTGTTGCCGCTCTTTCTGATTAAAACAGTACAGTATTCGTACATTATTCTTCGGGTATGCTTAATGTTTTTTCGCCTCCATAGTGAAAATTTCAAAATAGATAATCGAAATAAGTTGCAGTGACTGTGGAGGCGTAATTATGCGCTATACAGCGTCTATACCCTGGTGCAATGCAAAAATCGGTAAATGCTTCTATGATTCACCTGACTGGGTTCACATTCTACATGACTTGAGATAAATGGAGGGCTTGGTACTGAATAAATGTTGAGTTCCAAGTTGAACAGTGAATATTTGTGAACAGTGAATTTTGGTATAAAAAATTTGTCTTCTGGTATTGGTGGGCAATAAATGAGTTCACAGAACTCTGACCTATCCCGCTCTTTTTATCCGGCTTGCTCTTCCGTCATATTAGGCCTGATATTCGGGAATGTATTGTATTTTTAATATTCGAAACTTTGTTATGTACATCTTTCATTTCAAATTAATATTTTTTTTATTTAAATAAAACCTGGCATCTCAACTTCCAACCTACACCAACCACTTAACCGGTAACGTGTGAGGACTTACAGGCCTGTTTTGGATAGTAAGCATAGCAATTGAATCCCAAAATCAGGAATTTTAACCCAAATGAAACATACATTTTCCCTGAAAAAATACAATTCGACTGTTCCAGAAAGACGATCCCTAATCCCGACAATATTTTTGTGGAGAATTTCTCACTTAATATATTTCTTCTAGTATAAAAGAAACAAACAAAAAAATCAATCAAACTTTCGTGAAGAGAACCCGATTTAATACATATATAATACATTCTCGAGTGTTCGGTTCACGATTATCCGACTTGAGTACTATCCGGCCTAATCTTCTTTCATCGTAATTAAATCAGGATGGGAAGGTGTTGCTTTGACAACATTATGTTTCAGAATTTATGTATTATAGAATTCATGTTAAAACGTGAGCAGTTTATATCCTTTAACTTAACTTTTCTCTAATAGATTTTTGAAATGTGCAGTGCAGTAGATAAACTTATATAAACTATTAGTAAAGAGCCTTCTACTTTAACGACACGCTACCGGCAACCGCTTCTATGATTTACCGGGCAGCGGCTGCGTACATAATACGTGGCTTGAGATAAAAAAAAAAGGCTTAGTACTCAATAAGAAGTGAGAAAATATATTTTTTAACAGAGAGTTTTGGTATAAAAACGTTGTCTTCTAGTATTGGTGGGCAACGAAATGAGCTTAAAAGATCCCTATCTGGTGTTTTTGTTACCCGGTTTGTCCTTGCACCAAATTAGGTCAGATGCTCAGAAGTCTACTGTAATTTTAACTTCAAACTGCACTTCATTATTTCACTGTAGGCCTGAGTTGGTAATTCTAAACGAAGTAGGCTATTTATAATTATAATGGTGTTGAAGCGATTTATAAAGCAATTAAAAAATTAAAAAAAAGGGTTTTCATCTTAAAAATGTTATATTTAATTGTTTTAAATTCTTTATTATAACATGAACTTATTGTTTATGAATCTATTGCATTATTGAATCATTGAGGTCTCATTCTTTTAGAATAAATAAATTGCTATTAGAATATATTTCAGTTTTGCATTGAATTATAATGTTTTTGACAGATTGTTTAACAATTTAAAAAATTGGTTTGCTAATATAGCGCACAGGAACGGTGATTCAAGTTCAGAAATGTCATTCTACTATGAATTCTAAAATCTAAATATAAACAATAAGATTACATCTATTATTCTCCTCTAAAGTAGGGTTGCATTTTGAAGTTTGATTTCCAACGATTACATTATGAACGAAACTGAACTTTTCATGAAAAAAAAACCCGATCACAAAATTCATAAAATAATTAAATCTGGTTGAGATTTTTCTTTCAAAACTGGTTTAATTCATTATTGCCCTTTTTATAATAACATTTGAATTTCGTTTAAATAGAATAATTTAGTAATGCCATTTAATACATACATTATTATAGTGATACTTGAATGCATAGCCTATAAACATGGTATTTTATTAAATGAATATTACTAACAGATTGGCAATTCGTAACCATGATGGTTTCGTCATGATTTATATATGGGCAAAAGCAATGGAAAGTGTCTGTCTGGATACAAGATTTTTTTCAGTTAGTACTTTTAATAAGATATTCTTATAGGGATTTCTTTCACATGTACCTATTTTAGTACTAATATTAGGGATCTTTGAAAGGAATGCCGTAAGTTTTAGGAATTTTTATCCCTTCACCCGGAACATGAGAATTGCAATAATCATTATTTTTTAGAGCACATATTAGA
>JAPMOR010076162.1:129231-185680 GCA_026543865.1 Argiope aurantia | reverse complement strand
GTAATTTCTATATCTAATGGAAGCTAAGAATAATCTCACTATGGTCTAGGGACATCCTTCACGGATATAATGCAAATTTCCTAAATTCCTCGGGTATTGCAAGTGACTTTCGTGTCTTAAACCATTTATTTAGGAATTTCTATATTGAATAGAATATTAAACCTCAACGCACTTATTACATAATAATTTAATAATCATCCCATTGTGTCATCCGAGTACAGAATATATCTACTCACAAACTAATAAGTTATAATTAAATCATTATAAGAAGTTATGATTCGATAAAAAAAATAGATGTAAGCCTCCAATACATCAAATATACCACAATTCTTAATAAACTTAGCATGACAGGACATTTCTGAAATGAAAAAAGTCATTTAATTAGATAATACTAACAAAATCAAAATAAATAAAATTTGATTTTTACTAAAAAATATGAAATTTCTTTAGAAGCGACAAGCAAAAATTCATTATTCTTAAAATTTTACCAGTTATGATTAATCAAATCGAATGATTAACAAATTAATAAAATTAGAAATAGATGATATAAAAGATGGCAGCTTATTGAAAAAAGATCATAATAGTAAATTTTCAGAGATAGATACTATTAACCTTGTCACCTACACATTTATTCAATATCTGAATTAAAAGATACGCACTATTTAAGACATTTATTTTTATTCCAATCTCTATAATGCCATAAAAGACACTCGGGATATTGAAGTTTTCCCTTGGGAATGTTGAATTTTAAACGTAGTAATAACTTCAAATTTAAATAATAAAAATTCAAAAATTCAATGCCCGTGTCTAACACTTTATTATAATATATTTTTCTTATGACAATCCTGAAGAAAAGCTATCTATAATTTAATATAGATTAAGTATATTGCGAATGATTTTCATGCAAAGTAGTTATAACTAAAAAATGTTCAAAACATTAATGAAAGAGAAAGCAGCATCTTATTCTAAGTGTTTCAAGGAAATCAAAGTTTAGAACTGATTAATTTATAGCAGTGAATCGAAAAAATTATTCTGGCATCCAAACGGGATGTGCTTTATATTTTTAGTGGAAGTTTCATCAAGTTGATGGCTCTATTCCGTGCGATTTTGTGCTAAATCATACTGAGGTGGATCATTGTTGGCATTATATTCCAGTGATTCTGGTTATAAGTGTAGTGATGGCTATGATTTGAAAAATGACCATGAAGAGAATCGCATTATTTATCGTGTAAATAAGGGTAAGTCTTTCCTTCGACATATTATTGTCATGGATAACACATATTATAGATCAAAAATGAGTTATTGTCTTCTTTTAAAATTTATTATTCTTTACCTATGAGTTAGTTTCTTTCGATTCTCTTATTACTTTTACTAATGAGTGATATTCCAAATTTGTCTTAACAGTGTGAGATCGAAAAAGCCTGTGACCATGTGAGGATGAAGAATCCAGTGTCAGTGTGAGATAGAAGAAGCCAGTTGCAGTTAGAGATAGAAAAAAAAATATTTTTATGGATGCACTAACATGTTACTCAGGTATAAACTTAAAACAACAGTCTTTTTAAAATGAAGGAAGAAGAATTGTCTTAATTTTTTCAGACTCTTATATATTTGATAATACTTGTCTACAAATATAGCGGGATTATCCTCGTGATGAACTTGTAGTGCTCTTGAAATGTATGTGTAAAGTCATGCATTTTTAAAAATTCAGGGATTTAGATAATATTTCAAAAAATTTTGAAATATTATCTAACTCAAATTGACTTATTCTATGCTGTATAATTCTTTGCAAATAATTGTGGCCCATTAAATCCGCAAAAATTAAGCCAAATAAAGGCAGATGAAATTGGAAAGTCCATCCATTCTTCTAACCTATAATGAGTTTTCTCCTTTTCTTTCTTCGTTAATTTTCATTGACTTTGAAACTATTATTTCGATATGGTTGCACAATTGAGTTCTTGAAATAATACAATGTCTGAAATACAGTAAGTCTAGTAATTAATTTGCTTTAGAGATTGACGCATAATGTCGGCAAACGTTTTAGAAGATATAAAAATGAATGAAGCGTATTGTTTCTTTCTTATTTATCTTTACAATTTTAAATAAAACGCAAGACAAAAATATAGCATAGAGACATTTTGAACATTCTTTCACGCAAGGTTATTCACCCATCAAATATCAGCAATCATATCGGATTAAACCAGTTTCCATTAGCATAAAAATGAAAGTTCAGCAAGTTCAGGTATTAAACGTTTCGCCATTACAACATTATGAATCAAATTTATCAAGCGTTTAATCTACAACATGCATGCATATTAGCACCATTGAGCAAAATTTCAAGATATATTCTTAAAATGGCGATACAAAATAAAGGATGTATATTTGATGCCTTATAAAACTTATTTAAATCGCATACTAAATGTAGGGAGCATTTACTCAAACCTTCTTCGACAAAAGAGTGAGAAACATTGCAGTCTCCAAACAAAACCAGAGGGAGTAATCACACCGAAATATTCTCTTATAATCTCTAATAAAAGCCTTATATATCCCACATTAAAAATTTGAGTACTCAAAGTCAATTTTTTAAGTATATAAAAGAAAAATGATTAATGCATGGTATTGCCAAGCAATAATCAGGAAATATCGATTTTCGTTGTGAATCTGGAATTTAGTGCACATTTTTGGAGATTTCTTTGATAATTATTTGCTGACAAGTGGCAATACAAAAGTACCAGAAAATCTAATATAAATTTTAAAGCCTTTTGTCTGACTGATTTAAACAAAATCTGTTACATAACTTTAGTTGTAATAAAAAAATTACATACCAAATTTGATTTTTTTAAGTCATTGCATTTTTGAATTATCACAATTACATGTTTGTGAAAATATAAACTAAGACACGGCGAATCTCTTAACAGATTTTGTTAAAAGGCTGGTCGTTGAAATTTGTTACGTACTATACTTTGATTTGTTAAAGCTGTGAACCAAATTTCATCCGTCATGCTCTCTTCGTCCAGTAGTTATCTTGTTATCTTATAGACAGCTGGATAGACATACTTCCTCAGAATAGATTTCAATTAAAATATGGTAGACATCTACAAATCTGGTATATGATCATACACCAAATCTTATTCGTCTAATGCAAATTATTGTTGAGATTTCGTGCTCATAGCCAGACACACATGATGCCTAAAATGTATTTTTTTGCATTCAGGGAGGTCAGAAACATGGAGATTCGTCGAAGTCTAGGGTTAGAATAGTTTGACGATTTCAATAATTTCGGTTTGAATAATTCGTTCGTGGGGAAGTAATAAAAATAATATCAATGAGATGCATGTGGAGTATTATTTTCCTTTTAGGGTTTTTTTCCTCGTTCTCTCTATTCATAATTCTATCTGAGGGATAACAACGTATTAGAGCTGTCTTAATTTAACGCGTCAATCAAAAGCTCTTTCCTAATATGAAAAATATTCCAGTAATTTCTTTGTTTCTTGAAACGGAATATATCATGTTTCGATAACGTGGATCATATAGCATTGCTTATCAATTGTTTTTGAAAACATTTCGAGGACTTCTTAAAGGGATAAAATGTATCAAGAGTATAGGAAAAACAAAGCATATGCATTAAAAGCAAATGTTTGCAAAGACTTAAAGTACCATTCAATGTCTTTATGGAAAACCAACTGAAATCATATTATGTATATTTGCATGTTATTTTTTGTTCATGATAAAAAGCTTTTGAATAGAATGGCTTATTGTGTTTTACATAATAATGAATCCATTGTTAAATTCTTTCTATAAATTTAATCAGGGAAGAGCAATGCAAATAGGATCATTGTACTTGAATGTAATAAACTTTAGAATTTTCGGCCTTACCTTGAATTGATTTGAATCACTTAAAAATATGAATTAGTTACTCTCTACATATTTAGGAAAATCTAGGTTCTCTTATTTTCTTAAATAAATCTGGTAAAAAAAATTGAGGCAATGGGATCTTGAATAACGCCGCTTAAAAAATCATATATTACAAAATAGGAAAGTTAAAAATTTTGGCGAAAGAATTCAGGCATTTACCGTTGATGGAAATGACTTAGGAATATCTAGATAACACGGGAACTAAAATTGTACATGGGAGAAGCATATGTAATTAATTAAAATAAAAAAAAATAATAAGGATAGCCTCCGAAAACGTGCTAACATCCTCATTAAACATGCATTGGTCTTACAGTCAAAGGGTAGATTTATTAATTTCTCAACTAAAACATCACATTTGCATACGAAACAACATGTATTTAATTAGCAGTTTCTAGAAGGGAGAAAACCCTATCAAATCTTTTGTTTTAATAAACAGTTCACTTCCGAATATCCGAGTCGCGACTATCCGGCCTTTTGCTTGTAATCTTGATATTATACTATATACGCATTTTGAATCCAATTTTAAATGAAATCAACCAATGTGAGAAGGTACTATTTGAAAATATGTATTCGTTTCTTTTCATTATAAAATTTCTTTTCGTTTCTTTTCATTTTCATAAATGCAAAATTTAATATATAGGAAAAATGAACGAGATAGATATGGATAGTTTGTCTGTTTATTAAAAATAATGAGTGGATGCTCTACTTTCTAACAGCCATTAAAGTGACATATACACCTTTACTTAATTTTATGTCTTTAAATAGAACAGTAAGTGTTAACTGAATAAATTAAAAAGTAATATATTTTATATTAGAAGTACACTTATGTAATAAAACATTCTGTTCATTTAACTGTAATGCTTTTGATGCTTTGAAAAGAATTCAATCAAAAGGTTTCACCGTTCGCTAATTTTGATACATTAAAATTAGATGGTTTGACAGTAAAATATTTTATGTAAATGAGATATCAATATAAAATGAATGCAGATAATTTCAGTGTTGTTGATTACAAAAATAACACGATACGAAATTAAAAAGAGCAACAATAATAATACGAAATTAAAAACGATGCATTTTAAGAAAAAATTGAAATACTAACTACCTTAATTACTGACAGTTTTGAGCAATCATCTTTTTCCACTTAAATATTTTATTAAATGTATATCAATTAAATATTAATTGTATTAAATGTATTTCAATTAATTGTATTCATTATATTAAATGTATTTCAATTAAATGCATTCATTATATTAAATGTATTTCATATAAATTGGATTTCAAGGTTTCCCTGAAAAATATTTTTAAAATTCATGTTTTTGAAAGACATTTAATTAATATTAGTTTAAAGTGCCTAACATCGTATTTTGTGTTTTACTAAGCAATTTTAAAATTTTATGTCAGTATATTCTTATACCCAATTACATCTTAGGAATGAGAAGTTATAATTTCAAATGAGCAAAAAAATCACTATTGCTTGATTTTGAAAACCTTAATTGTAAAAACAAAAGAAAATCGATTTTTTTAATTATTTTAGTTTAAACTGAACTCTGCTCGATATTTTGAAAAATAAAATGCATCTTATATTAAAATTTAAAAATGGAAAAAATAAGTCATGATGAAAAATTTGTAATAACAAGGAAATAGAATAGAGTTTCAACTAAAAAAATGCAATATATTGTAAAATAAGTTTAAAAGATTTCTTTACAATTTATTAAAAGTAGAAAAAAAATACAAAAACAAGATTGGTATCATAGAAAAGATTGAAAAGATAGTGTTCTAAATTTTTAAGATGATGTAAAAATTATTTTTTTGCTGCAATATTTTCATAAGTTAATGAGGAAAAAAAATCAGAAGTTAATTCTTAGTTACATTTACCAAAAAAATGAGCTTTCCATCCTTTAAAGTATGAATGTGTCAAGTTTAATAGCTTAGGTTAAGCGCTCTAGGAAATACAGAGGCAACACACACACATCTACATTCATTTTTATTATTAGTGAGGACAACGGTAGAGATAAATATGTTTTAACGATCACAAGTATATTCATTATTCTTCGCATTATTTTTGTCATTTTATAAAGTATTTTTCAAGTCCTTTAAAATAAAGATTCTCTTAAATTTTCTTTCAAACGACATCGACAAAATATTACGTCGCATCAAAATAAAATACTGCTACAGTTCACAAAATAATTATTTAAAGTTATTTTAAGTTATTTAAGGAACGGTGGGGTAAAAATAAACACTAGATACAAAGTCCCCTAATTCTGAATTTTGAGCGATGAGCTAATAATGTTGATTCATGGGGGTGACGCCAAGTCGTTTCAGCCGACTTAATTAATCGACATTTGCATCTACTCTTGCTCAAACTTATGGGCAGAAAAGAATACAGCTTAATTACTATTCAAGGTTCCAGACGGTTGCACTGCTGCTACATTTGAAATGCTAAATAGGCTTATTGACCGATTCGTCACGGATTCATTTACGCAATTTAATCCGTTTGATTGAAGAAAATTAGTTTCTTGAAATGCATGAATTTTATAAAATTTGTCAAAGACGACAATTTAACTTGTGCGAATTGCTTTGAAGATAATAAAAAAATTGACAGACTTCAAACAAAAAAAGAGGAAAGAATTTTAAGTGCATTTTGCTAGACGAATATTAATGATGGAAAATACATTTAAAGTTAATTTCTTGTTGCCGCGCACATTTTATTGATATAAAACTTAGTTTTGGTATAAAAACACTCCATTTACAAACAATATTTGGGCTATTTCGGTGGATTTCGTAATTTTAAATTACAATGAATTTCTTCGGGTAGCAAACCTTCTTTATACATTCACAAAGCGTCCCATTTATTTGAAATTCCAATATTCTTAACAATATTTTTTATATCCATGGCAATGTAAAATTACATACTAGAATTTTGAATCACTTAAAATGGAAAAAAATGAGTAATGTATGCATGAATCAAAGAACAATGGTTTTTGGTGTCGAACTCTATTTAAATGATTTTATGAAACACTTTCGGAGTAAACGCTTTCCTGCATAAGTTCAATAATTCTGTTCGAAGGAATATAAATTAAAAAATATAAAAACGGCGAATAATGACGGTTTTTAAACACAAACGAAATTCTATCTTTTATAAAGTAGAGATCCTTTGTGTGGGTCATTCATTAAAATATTCATAAATTATGACCAATGCTGACGAAACATAAACATGTATTTTTATGTAACTATGAAACGAAAAAAAAGAAAAAAAAAGAAGATTGCAATAAACTTTTCAAATTCTAAAATATATATTATCGGCGTTTTTTTCAACACCTTCTGAAAAATTCTTTACCTCAATCTTCATGGCAACTTAAAATTTTAAAAATGTAAGTTCTAAGTGATAAAAATGTTCATGCGATTTGCATGATAATTTCAGCAAACGTTATGAATTGCTACAATATCTTAAACGTTCAAGATAATCAAACAACATCCATCCTTTTGCCAAGAATTTTAATCGTTTTTTACTTTTTCATAATTAAAGCAATGTTTAATAAACACCGTTTCTATGTATACTTTAAATACATTATGACCAAAATATTCACATTTCTAGGAGTTCTGTGTTCAACAATACTTAAAATATCTTTCTCAATTCGAAACACAGAATGAAAGGGAATTTTATCATTTGATAAGTTTTGTTTGTTAAAATATTTTCTAATACTTGTTTCGGATTAATAAGTATTAATAAGTAACAAGTAATTAATAAGTTATAAAGCAATTTCGGTTATTTGCTTTGTCTTCAGTTTACAGATTTTGGAATTATCTTTAATTTAACTGTTATTTTTTTCCGAAATAAAATTACTCCTTCAGAAATTTGTTTAAGGGAAAAAAATGTATATAAATTTCTTATCTTCTCATAATTTTTTATTGCAAAAGATGTACTCTTTTTTTAAATATTTCATTTAATATTTTTCTTCATATGAAATTTAATTTCGATTTCAGATAATGTCCATCATATTTACAAAGCATCATTCTTCTATCCCTATGTTCAATGAATTTATCAATTTACAGGTGTTTCGAAAATGCATTCCACTAACTTTACGCATCCATGTGCAGCTATTTAGCAAAATATTAAGATGTTTTTTTTGGAAGCAGATAAATCAACTATTTAAATGTACATTAACTTCACAATTTTTTTAATCTTTGCAAACAACAAAGATGAAATGAAGCAAAAATTATTTCATTCTATATTACTAGTCTAATAGGCAAGAATCCAGATATCCTGGGCCAAAAACCGGCTGCCGCTTGCTAAAACGGTTTTATAATGCAATAATATTAACGGTAAGTTAACAGAGACAGAGTTCCTTTTCTTATCTCCCATATTTTTTATATTAAAATATGATCATGCTAGTCGAATTTCCTGTTAAAACTTTAACTAATTCGGAAATGTGACAAAATTCTTCCCTCAATACCACCGAATTTACATTGGCACTCGTAGAGATGGTGTGCATTGGGGGAAAAAATAAGCTGAAACACGATTTTCAATCTACATCTGTTTACTTTTACTGAAAAAAAAAAGTACAAGAACTTTTTCGAAATTTCAACATGACAAAATAATCGCTATCAGAATCGTGTTCATCTGACATAATATTATATTCCAACGCTTATGATACCGAAAATGACTACACTTATTCATTTGATTCACAGCCAGACATATTAATACAAAAAAAAAATAGAAATACTATTATGACATAAGATAAATAAAAAAGAAACGTAAGAATAATAAAACTGCATGATCTATCAAAATAGAAACACATGATATGACCTCAACTTAGAATTGTCCCAACCGCCGGGATATTCTCCTTTGCACTTACTTTATGAAATAGACAATATTTCCAAAATTGCCTTCAATCTCAACTCCATTCCAAAGCCGAGATAAAAGTTTAATGGCTGATACCATATCGCAAAGAAAAATATTTCAGAATGGCATATAAATATGGCCGTTGCAATTAACGAATATACTACTGAATGTGTATGTATTCTCCCGCGGCATGTAAGGAAATTGTGTTACATAGCATTTAAGGAGGTAAAAGCATTTAAGGAGTTAATTGTGTTGCCTGACAACAATGAGTAAACTTTTACATGAATGTGGACTTCATCATTCATTTTAAAATATGTATCATTCAATCTAAAAGTCAAGATTTTTTCTAAAATAAAGCATTCGATAAATTAGTTTATATTGTAGTTTGCAAATAATATACCGGTTGCGGCATAAATTAATGCAAACTTCAAAAAATCATAATAAAAAAATAATACTCGAAAAAAATTGCGGTTTGCGGGAATATGTTCAGAGAACCTTTGAATTTTGTTATTTCCATTAAAAAATGTATTTAAAAATGACCGATAGATGGAGCCCCCACGTCATACCGAGACTGTTTATGCAAATCAGTTTAGATATAAAACACAAGGCTGGAAATGGATCTGTAATTCGATGCCAGTAGCATGATATCGCTACCGGATCGAGCATTAGTGGTTAAACTTCTATAAGAACGATGAATCCGCGACTAAAGTATTGCGACAGTTATGGAATGTGTAAGGAATTAAGGCGAAGAAAAACCCAATTTCATTGAATGGGATATTGAATTTAGTTCGCCATTTTGAGGAAACGGATCGTCCACGAAGTCGCAGATCATTCGTCAGCGCTGACCGCGTCCCTATTGTCCAAAGGGTCATGAGAAATGTGGCAGCCAAGACTTCAACGGGGAGCTCCAGAGAACGTGAAGCAGGTAAAATAACAGGAAATCCGGAAAGGTCGATCCGACGCATTCTGCACGAAATCTTGAAACTGCATATGTACGATAGAGGCATTTCACCAGTTGTTGCCAGTAGATTGCGAGAAAAGACAAGCCTTTGCAACATGGGTGATCTCACAAATGGAACATGACCTACAATGGCTACTCAACATCATGTGGACAGATGAAGCCAACTTGCATGGTGACGTCAAAATGCAAAACAGTCGTATCTGGGCAGCATCAAACCCTCGTGCGTACACGACTAAAGCACTGCATTCTCTACATGTGACTTTCTTTCTATCTCCACAGAATATCCCCGAACTTGGAATCTCTTGGATTCCCTGTCGGTTGAAAGGATATACGTGGGAGTATTTATTAAGATAACAAAATACTCATAAAAAGACATAAAATATCATCAATACACATAAAAAGTAACTATATACAATATTATAATGATGAAGGAGTTGTTCGGTGGGGAGTATGAGTGGATTTAATCTATTGAAGTTAATATATTCTGGAGAAGAGCTTGGTTGAGATATGAAACGAAAATTTATACTAGGCTTGGATTCGAATAAATTAATTCCTCGTTCTCTTGTAGGAACTGCACAAGATTTCTAACTTTAACATTGGGCATCTTGTTTCTCCTAACGTTGGTCCACCAGATATTTTCTAAGTCGTGGGTGGGTTTTTTGAGATGAAAAGATGTGGTGAGAGGGCAGCTAGTGGCATAATGAAGGGGATGCCTACTTCGGCACACTGATCCGATCCTTTAATAATCAATCTCTT
The DNA here is from genome assembly GCA_026543865.1 of Argiope aurantia. Lineage (NCBI taxonomy): Eukaryota > Metazoa > Arthropoda > Arachnida > Araneae > Araneidae > Argiope > Argiope aurantia. Next base: position 175,208 of record JAPMOR010076162.1, on the reverse strand, counting down.
GAAATATGAAGGGAAAGGGCCATGGCCAGTTGTAATGATAATGTCAAGCCTAGTCCAAGATGATGGGTTAAAGGAAACTTTCGAGATGATTTGATGGATGTTTCTGCCAGTTGAGCCATTGTTCCCTTCTTCTTGCCATCGCTGTAGGTTCAGTTCATTTAGAATACTTTTCAGATGACTTCTAGGAGCTGGGTATTGAACGGGCATACCTGTAGAAATGGCCTGTTTGGCTAGGGAATCTGCAACCTCGTTTCCGTTATGGCCCACATGTGTTTAACCCATCCTAACTTAATAGAAGTTTGGGGGAGCAGAATGGCTTAAATTTCCTGAACAATTGGGCTTGAGGTGGAAAATGAGCTGATTGCTTTTAAACTGGACTCGCTATCACTCCATATTTTAGCGTTATGATAGAATTTGCTAGCCCATTTACATGCTTCCTTAATGGCCAGCAGCTCTGCCTGAAAGACCGAATTCTTTTCGTTCAGTTTGCCGTCTCCACATGTGACTGTTTGTTGCAGTTTCACTGCGTCCTTCATTCTAGGCCCTTTCTTTTTTGAAGAGCGTTGTCCCGTATCCGGTTGGAAAACCTGTTCAGACACTGCAGAACGCTATCTTAAGTTTTTGCGAGACCACGTTATGCCTGCTTTGCAGCAAAGACGTACGTTACCTTCCGTCACCTTCATGCAGGGTGGTGCCCCGCCCCACGTTGCTAGTTCCGTTAAGACGTTCCTCCTAGACACATTCACTGAGGACAGAGTAATAAGCAGAGGATGTAAGATTGAGTGGCCCTCACGATCGCCAGATTTTTCTCCAGCGCAATTTTGGTTGTGGGGATACCTGAAGACTTGTGTTTACCGGGGCTCTCCTGCCACTTTGATGGAACTGAAAGATACCATTCAATTGGCCGTTAGTGGCATGGATGTCGACATGTTACACGCAGCTGTAATATTCGTTACGCGCCTCACTTGCTTAATACCTTGTGGTGGTGGTCATATTGAGCATCTTTTGCTTTAAAATAAAATGCACTATAATGTTATTGTGCTCTGTTTTCCTGATTTGCATAAACCATCTCGATATGATCGTGTGAGTGTCATCTATCGGTCATTTTAAATACATTTTTTAAATAGAAATAACGAGATCCAAAAGCTCTCTGAGCATATTCCCGCAAACCGCAATTTTTTATGAGCATTACTTTTTTTATTATGATTTTTTGAAGTTTGCACGAATTTATGCCACACCCGGTATTTATTTTTTGATTTAAAAAAATATTTTATTTTTTATCTAGCATCAATGCAGGATCAACTGTTTGATAAGAATACCAAATTAGTTTCATTTTAATCGAGTATTTCATGCACAATTTTTATCAGCGGTTTTCCACAAAGTAATTTTAAATCTCAGATTGTGATATTTGGTTTAAAAATTTTTTTATTTAGTAATTTTGTATTTGTCATGCTCATTGGTTTTTTGAACGTTCCTATTGAATACAAACTAACAATAAAATGACCCGTCGAATATTGCATTCAGCGGCGTATTAGCGACATTAAATCATAATAGAAAAATTTGTTGCAAAAAAAAAGGACAAATGAAATTTTATATGAACCAGGCTTTCAACAAAAGAAAGTATTATTTGAAAATTATGCGCAATATATTTTTGAAAACTTTCTAAAATTATGGAATATTATTTGATTTAATTATAAACATAATTTTTTGACTTTAGAATGGTTCACACATCATTTTTATTAGAGAATATTTCAAAATATTATGGAGCACAAAACCAAAATTTAATTTAACTTTAAAATTAAAAAAATATAAATGAAACGTTTTTAAAAATTAATCGAAGATAGACATCCCCATTTTCAAAATTTCAATTGTGTCGAGTTTTGTAATTATCTGTCCTGTAGAGCAACAATGCACCCACTGAGTTTTATTACTAGTAGTGGTGCATTCAGTAAGAAAACATAAGGATACGGTGAAGTTCATCTTTTATCCCACTAATATACATAAAAACATGTTTTTATATAAATTTATTAAAATGCAAGTTTTTGTACCTTTCAAAGTGCGTTCTATTTTAACTGTCAAGGATAATGAAAATTTCAAAGTTTTGAACATTATTTTCTCAAAGAATAATAAAAATACGAAGGCGATTCAAAATACATATTTCAGTTTTTTCACAAGTAAATATTTCCCCAAAGAACAAATTTATTAGATTTGATATTACAACAACTTTAGAATGTATTGGCGAAAGAAATAGGATCCTAATTTTAATCAAATGCACACTTGCAAAAGAGTAAAAAATAATGTCACAACCATGTGTGTGGTTACAATGAAAAATAAAAGAATTAATGCGTTTTAAAAAAGCAATATATTTTTACAAGCATTATGATGTCTAAAGCTTTTATTGATTAAATTTCTTACTAAGAAAAAAGTTAACATTTTTTTTTATGTTCCGTTTTTTATTCTATGAAAACTAAATTTTTATATTTGCTTTCAGAATTTATAAATAAAAACCAAATTTAAAAAAAGGAAAATCGCTTAAATTTTAATCTTATGAATACGACCACTATTAAATTTTTTAATTTGACACATTATTCGAGGATATTTTTCTTTTATCATTTTTTCCCCTAAACTAAGATTTCTATATTTAAGAAATTATCTTTTGTTTGTACTTTATCAAAAGATTACAGATATTTTTTAAATGTCTTCGTTAAAATCTGAAATCGTATAAGCGTGTGACATTTTTTGTGACAATGTTTTCATTTTCTTTAAAAGCATTTTTTGTTTGGGCAAGATGGTCATAACTTTTATTATATATTACTTTATTTTATTATTTAAATTATTTTAACTATCACTATTGTTATTCTTTGAAAATTATTAGTCTTCAATGTTATTGAGATTAAATCGTCGATTCTATAACAGAAATCTCGAAATAGGATATTAAAATATGTAGACGAGTTTGAGGGAAGGAAATTTTAAGTAGAAAGAGAAAAAGTGGAGTGAAATAAGCCAAAAAATAAATGGCTTAGCTTCAAATGTTACAGATTATAACGCGTTGTTTTAAAATTATATATTTCTGATTTCGAAAAGTTTCATCAATATTTGAAACATTATGCTTTCATTTTAGCTTTATCAATGAAACATGATTTATCTTAGAAAAAAAACATTTAAAGGATTAAAATTTATTTTGATGTTTCCTAAATAAAACGTTCTCTAATTGTTGAATGCAGATGGCTTAGAAACTTGATTAATTTTTCTTTATATATTGTGAAATGATAGATTTTAGAAAGTTACTTAAGGCAGATAATAAAATGCGTACCTTAGCAGAAAGGGACATTATTCGGTTGCTCCAAAAGATTATACCGACTGGGTATAATCTTTTGATGACCTCATCGCTTTGTGATATACATTTCGAAGAAAAAAGTAATGATTGTGTGTATAACTCCGCTTATATAGCCTTTATAGTCATGGACTACCATGCCTCCGGTTATATAGACATTATGAGGAGACATGGAATTTTCGAGAATGATCTCTTCGCAAATGACAGAAATATATTCGTCAAAATTTTTGAGTTTTCTAGAATATTCATTTTGTTGCCAAAGTCACCAAATCATAAATGTGGTAACCATTGACCTGGCATCCATTTACCATCCATTAAGATCATCTCTAAATCTATCTTTCTTACTTTGGGACTAACTGATAAAGCAAAGTATCATCGTATTCATGTATCGTCCCTGTCATCTAGTCTTGATTGGAAATCAAAATAACCCTCTTTTTTTTAAAAAAAAAATTGGGCATTAGCATAAATAAAATAATCAATAATTAATTAATTAATGTAATCAATAATTAAATTTCATAACAGTTACTGACTAAATTGGAGAATACTCAGGTATTTTAAGCATCTATAGACTTCGATTCAAAAATACAAATTTTTTACAAACGAATTTATACAAAACCGCCATTGTGAATATTGATATTGTTTCTTCTGGACTAAAATTTAATATATTCTGAGAAGTCAAATTAATAATGAGAAGTCAAATTAATAATGATTTTTCTTACGTCTACTTCTTTTCTGCTGTTGTGAATTTTAATAAACAATAACTATATGGGTATTATTTTTTTCAGAATTATTCATTAGTGTGAGGGTTGTTCTGACGGTTTATCTTTACTTATTTGTCATTGCTGCTATTATCCTTTTTGCTGTAGATAAATTATGATCCTTCAAAAATGTACTTAAAACTGGTAATGATATGATGACGTTTAATTTTGGCACAAACTATCTTCATAAAAAGCGAAATGAATATCTGTTGAATCTCTGAATATATTTAGAACGATACATATAACAGTATTAAAATTATTAAATATCGATATTGAAATATGATAATGTGATGTACAATGATGTCATTCATGATGACATTATTAAGGTGCTTATTAAGCATCAAACTGCAATAGACATTATAGCTATCTTATTTTTAAAGCATTACACGTATTTTGTTCAATGTGCATTTAGGTTTTCTAATAAAGTCAATTCATATGACATCAGAGAGCCATTAGGAACGGAGGTATCTGGGTTATTTATCATTTGGTGGTATGTTGTTTTCCACTGTACTTCATGCAAATTGGGCAAATAAAAAATATTATCTCATTTTCTTTAATTCTTCACAATGGAAGAAGATCAAGCGACTAAATATTTGACGAAACAATCAAATATACAGATTATTATTTCAACAAAGAGAGACGTTGTTGAAAATTTGAGTCCACATTATTTTTTAAAAATTATAAAAATTAAGAGAAAATTGCAGGACAAGTAAATTGATATCATTAAAATGACAATACATTAAAATTTAAAGCTTAAATTAGTATTGAACGTAGATAATTTCTGAAGTGATTGAGAAGAAACTCCATACTCTCTAACGAAATATAATTAATTAAAATTAAAATTTGAAAATAATCATTCCGAGTAGCATATTCTATTAAATTTCGAAAGTATATTTATATAAAATTTAATAGCTCTAAATCAACAAAACGCCAATAGACAGACAGACAGACATGCAAACATTCCCATCGTCCTTATTTATTATTGTAGAACTCAAGGGAACAAGTATCAAGTTAAATATTAAAATCAATGGGATTATAATAAGTAAATAATAGACAAAGTTTTAGCTTTAATTTCAAAATAATATAAAATTCATTTTGTTGACCATAATTTCATTAATTCTCAGAAATGCTTTAATTCAATAATAAATTGTTATCCTGACATGTGCAGTCATTTACTTTTCCCAAAATATTAAATAAAATAAACATATTTTAGTGAATCCTTAAATATTTTGAAGAAATATTTGGTACTACTAACTTACATGTAATCCCATCAAAAAATTAATTATTAAAAGGAAAAATGCTAAATTAATGCATAAATATTATTTAAGATATTTTATATTTCCTTAAAATTATTAATCATTAAACGTTTCAGATTCTATTTATAAACAGCATAGCAGTTTTATATTTTCGCATATGAAATAAATAAACAAAAAAAAAATACTGTGATGGTTAAAAAAATTCGAATTTGAGATTTTGATGAATCTCGAAATACCAAAAGCCGAAAGACGCATTTTCGGAACTATGTCTATCTATAAATATGATAAAACAAAACCTCTTTGAGCTAGATGGATGAAATATGGTATATAGACTGTAACCACATCTAGATATATCTATCTCTGAATGAAATCTAAATAAAGAAAGTCTCTTCATCTGGTTTCTCGAATACAAGTGAACACAATATTTTAAATAGCTAAAGAAATAAATTTTGGTATACAAGTTTAGCATCAAAAATATGAATTCTTATAAAAACTGAAACACAATCAAACAAGAAGTTGACTGTCTTACTTTCAATGCATATAAATGCAATTTTTTAAATATAGACAGTTTGGTATATAATCATGTGCGAACAAAGGCAGTTCTTTACAAAAATTTTGATTGTTATCGATCAGAAAATAGGTATCCAAGATAAAAATTCAATAACAAATTTTTTTAAAGCTTACATTAGAACGCTTTGGGACTATCACTACATCTGGTTATCTTTTTTTTAAATGTCTACTCTTCCGTGAGAGGAAAGAACGTAACTATATTAATCAAAAAGTTTTCTAAAAAGATGAAGTGGAGGGTAGTAGAAAAATTCTATATCTTCTGATGAAATAAATATTTATTTAACTCAAAAATCATTCTGGTATACATTATCTACATTAAAGAATTAGTTCATAAGTTTAGCTGAAAACATATAATGTTTGGGTCCTTAAACGAATACATTATACAAAAATATTCTCTTATTGCGTAAAGGCTAAATATTTTTCTTGAAATATCAAAGAGGAAAAGAAAAAAAAATAATATGCAAAGTAAGTGTTTACATGTATGTGTAGATAAAGTACAACATCTAATTTAGCTTCTTCAAAGAGTATACATTTTAAAATTTCCGGATCTCTCCTGCAATGTTATGGGTTTTTTTATACCAAAATTAACTACATTTCCTCAAAATCACGTCATGGCGATTTTTATGAGATGCATTTTTTTTCTAAGAAAAGAGCAATTTACCCAACCTCTATTTCAAGAAAAAAATAGTAGCTGAATACTTAACCTCTTGTGCAATTAATAGACATTGTTAACATTTAGGTAATTCTGTGAGATTATTATGACTTTACATTTTAAAGAACTTTTAAAAGATATATTTTTTTTCTTCCTCAATATTTTAAAATATTTTTCTTAATGTTATTTTTTTTGATAAGGCATTAGTACAAAAATGAAAATTCATTTTATATTTGATAATGAGCTCCTAAAACCACTGAATGTTTCATTTAAAATTATCTTTTATTTAAAATATTAATAATATAATATCTAGGCTGGCATGCACGTGCCATGACATATCTCCAAATCATGCTTTGAATGGTATCTACAAGGCTACATCTTGTAGATACTGGTAATTTCCATATGGTGATAATGTGTTCTATCCTCTAATATTGCAATGTATATTTTATCTTCATTCTATGTAACGATAATGCTTTACGAACTGCTAAGGAGTATGCAAATTGCTGCCCATCGTGCCATCCTCTAGACCATAATCGACCCGAGTTGGTAGAACGATAGACCAAAAAAAAACCTAGAAACTGCTACCAGACACACTATTTCAACGATATTGGTGGAAGAATCGTGGCTCACTTACGTCTGTCTCTTTAAATCATGTATTGTTACATACCCTTAACAATAATGCATTGTTTACAGTTTCAGCCGGAAGACGCTTCTACACATTTCCTATATGCGTCTGGTTGAATATTGAATAACATTAAAAAGAGTGCGGGAGTCTGATTTTATGCTCATGTATATCGCCAGATCTGAAACCTTTGTGTTTTTTTCCTGTAGAACCATCTGAAGGAATTGGTCTACTGAGACTTATTTATTACAGAAAGCTATTTAGATGCTCCTATTTATGCTGATTGCATCATATATGTAGACATCATGCCTTTGCGATGTATACAATCAGATATATTATGGAGCCCACACGTCTGCCTCTATATGCAATGGAGGCCTTTTGAACATCTTTGTCTGCAAACATATGCGAATTTCGATGATCGGATGTTTCATACAATGGATCTGACATCATAATTTTCTCTAAAACTTTTTCTCGAATATTGCGAAGCGCAGATGTACATACCCGTCAGCATTTATTTACAAACTCCAAACGAAATATCTGGCAATAGAGATTGTATGTATCCTATAAAACATGCAGCTATAAAAACCAAATAGCAGTTATTTGAAATTGAATCGTATTATCTATTAGTATTTTACAATATATTTTCATTATTTCAGAAGAATTAGAGTTATATGTTGTACAAATTTTAAAATCCAAGTAAATGTATATTTTGAACTTTTAGTTATTTGCTTAATTTAAATACATTCTAAAATAATCTTTCTTATTTTAATCCCATTTTATACAAAATATCATCCATATGAGAGCTAATGAGTTTTATTTGGTGAACAAACATTAAGTTTAATGATACATAATTATTAAGAATATGTAATTATCGTGAGTATAAATAAGTTCAATCTTAATCTTAAGCTTTCAATTTCATGCATTTTAAGTTAAACAAATATTTTGATCCTTTAATCAAATAAAATTTAGATGAATGCCTGAATTTAATTAATAATAAGACTAATAAAGATTCGATAAGTAAAAGGCTTACATAGATAACAAGAATATCATATCATTTTTGTTAGAATACTTTTACTTGAGGGAGATTGATACGAAGACCGAATTAAAATTATTTTCTTCGGACTCCGAAAATATGTTCTTCAAGATCATTTCGATCACTTACGAATATTTATTTACATCATTAAATTGCACGTTCCATGCACATATAAAAGATTATTATCTTTGGATTCTAAGGAGACTTGTTTCGCAGAATTCAATAGTATCATCAGTGCCTGTCATCAGAATATTAAATTGCGAGTCGATTCATAAATACTAATTTAATGGAGCGCATTTTCTAAGAAATGTTTCAAATTTTTCTCTCAACAAATAAATTAAAGAGTTTTATGCGGTTTGTACTTCGCTTAAAGGTTTTCTGATCTTTCAAAGACAAAAAGAAAATGACTCATCTTCAAAATATGTTGCTACTATCAATATAAAAAAATATGAAAGGTTATCTTTACCGTTCATTATACATAAATGTCAACGTTAGAAGTGATGACAATTTTATTAAAAAACTAGCCGCCTTTGGCGACCAGCCGGTTCGCCAATATTACCGCTCGCTACAATTTTCAATTAAATATTTTAAGTAACTGGTCTCTTAATAGATTCTCAAACAAAATAATTTTAATCTTCAAATTTTGATAGTCATACCAAACTTATACTGTTGTTTAGATCGTTTCGTTCAATTTACTCTATATATTTTGCTAATTTGTTGTCATTTCCGGTAAAACGTCAACTTTAATTTAAAGTGAAAATGATGAAATTGCAATTAATATAAAGATATTTTTTTAATAAAACCAAGCGTTTTATTTTATTTATCATCATTATTGCTATTTATTTATTACTATTATTATTGAATATGAGTATTGCAAACAGAATATCTCGGTATTTAAGTCTTATGTGAACTACAAAATATTTTTGATAATTTATGTAATATCTCAAAGAATAATTCAACAAAAATTTCTCAGATTTAGCATAAAATTCAGTTTTTAGTTTTGCTTTCAAAAGGATTGAAATGAAATCAATAATAATATTTTGTTCCAGCCTATAAATATATTTCAAAAATTATGAAATCTAAATTTAATGCATAAAGGTATCATATTCTGAGAAATATTCTGGACACACCAAATTTTAAATAAATGAATGAATGTTTCTATTTTCCACGATCAACTAAGACTTATTTATGAAGTTTTGAATGTTAAAAATCTAGAAAAACTCAACATTTTCATAATCTTAGGCCAATTATTCTTAGAAACCTGCGCGCTGATTGGCGTATTTTTTTTGAAACGATCGATGGAAAATCTAAAATTATCCTTTTTTTTTATTGAATAGTGATATTCAAATTTTCATAAATCAGTCAGTTTAAGTGATTGATTTAGTTGAATGGAAATTAACTCTTTTTATTTAAAATATTAATGTTTCAAGAGCATTTTGTTATTCGTGATTTCAACAGCAGAAGCTTTATGTAAAATCAAAAATTCGTTATTTATTAGAGCATTTATTGAATTAAGTTACATAAAATATAACCATTTTTCTATTTAAACCATTTTAGTAAATCTGTTGTGTTCGTGCGTCAACAAAAATAGAATGCAGACAAAATTATTATGAAACTAAATCTTATTACATTATAGATAATATTATCAAATTTACATCAACTTATTTTCATTCAAAATTCGAGCATCGTTTTTAAACAACAAATTAAAAGTTCCAAAAATATCACTGTTGCCAATCTGAATTTCACAACTATTTACAAAATAAAATTTATAATTATTAAAATAATCGTTTGCTACTTTTAAATAAAATATTTACGATTTATGTCGCAACAGATCTTTGTCTTACTAAAGGTTTACAAATTAGCTGTGTGGCCATGATTTGAATGGATATCCTGTTCATATTAAACAAAACTTGCCTTAAAATAAAACTTATTTATTGGATTAATAATATATAGAGTGTAAAAGATCATAAAAGAATTTTTCTTGAATTTATTTTTTAGAAAAAATAATATTTCATATTTATTTCATTTCCTACAGACACGTGACGAAAATTATATTTTTGCAGATTTCATTTCCAAAAAGATTTAATTTATTTTCAGTTAGAGCTTTAATAAATGTGATGGCAACACTTTGAAAAAAGCTATTTTTTTCTCCTGAATGCGAAACGTGCTTAATCCTCATTTTTATTTTTGACGAAAAAAATTATTGAAAAACATAGTTAAAATATTTATTTAAAAATTCATTAAAAATAGAAATTTAATTTTAAGATTAAAACAGTAGTATCATTTAAAAGATAAATTTTTTATCTTTAACTTCATGTAAAAATCTTTTTTGTGCGGTAATACTTTCGGCAGTTATAGCAGAAACACGTCAAAATTTCGCTTAATTTTTAAATAAATAAAATTCTAATTAAAATTTCGAAAAAATAACCCCCAGGTGCACATTCCCGGCCTCCAAGGTATACACGTGCCAAATTTGGTAGCTGTAGGTTGAATGGTCTGGCCTGTAGAGCGCCAACACACACACACACACACACACACACATTGAGCTTTATTATAAGTATAGATAAGTCTGTATCTTTTGATTTTGAAATCAGCTGGACTTTTGTAAAGATTTTTAAAGGATTTTTTAATAACGTTTAAAAACATCTGAGGGAAAAACAGTCAGACGTTTTACGGTGTGGACTCCGGAAAATTATGTTGCTCAAAAAGGATTCCACATAGTAAGAATTATAAGATAAAAGCATGGTAAACTTTATTTTTTAGTCTAACATTTTATATTTGTTTATTTTTGATAATATAAAATATCAATGAGATTATTTTAAATGTACACTGCCGTTGAAATATTTAGTATCCATTATGCTTCATTTTGATTTACTTCTGAATATTTGCAAAATAATTTGAGTCGTAAAATAATAAAAAAAATGTTTCAGTTGACTTTTTTGAATTAAAGTCTGAACAATATTAAGCTTAGAATTCTAAAGAAGGATTTCAAAAATAATACTTCAATAACAATATATGTATAAAGAAAATTAGATATTTTATTGAAAAGAAGTATTTGGGCCTCAAAATAATAAATAATCGACAAGGTTTCAGAAAACCTTTGTTCAAATATAAAAAGTTGCGTATGAAACTACAAACAAAACTCAAAGCAATATATATGAAACCATACTATAAAGTAAATATTTTTAGAGGCAAAACTTTTTAATCTACTAAATTAATAGATGGCGCTGGGATCCATATATTTTTTCATATGGTTACGAAGCACTTTTTCAGCTTTGGACTTGGGAAAAGTATAACTGTAGACAGAAATGAATTTAATTTTTCTTTTAGAGAATGTTTACATTCAATTGATATGTTTTTTGTTTACTTTATACTTGATTTTATTCTTAATAATGATTTTTGGCTTTATTGTTTGGTAGTTATTGATCGATTTGATTTGATTTTGCTATGGTTTTACTTGGTTGGAATTTTAAAATTATTTTGGAAAAGTGATGCCTGCATAAGTAGCGTGATTCTGAAAAAGTAATTTAACATATTACTCAATAAATAACTTATTATTAATTTTCATAACTTATTAAAAATTGAGTTGTATTCCAAGAAGAGAAATTTGGAAATTATTAGGATCCATTCAGTAATAGTCCATGTGTTGCTTAGGAACATGACATTGTGTGTGTGTGAGAGAGAGAGAGTGTGTGTTCGTGTGCGTGTGTGTAAACTAAGCCAAAATTAAATTTAGTTCTCCCGACACTTCTCACATGTCGATAGAAATCTTCAAACTGGATAAGTCATTCTGAAAACGGTAAATTTTCCGACTGTTAAAGACTAATAAAGAATTGAAAGCATCAAATTACGTTTCTTTCAGCAGTTTTTGAAGTTTAACCAGATTACATTTCTTGTAATTGCTTCGTTATAGCACGTTATGAGTTATGATATTTATTTTTAAAAGGAATTATTTTAAAAACAATTATAGGAAGAACATTAAAAGTAGAATTATATAATAGATATATTATTAAGTCCTAATTTTTGAACTAATGTCAGGATAGGAGATTTTCTTATTCCCTTTTAAAACTGAAATTTATTTCCTTATTATTACAGAATAAAATTCGTTAAAAAATTATACCCAAGGATTAGGAAAAAATAATGATTTCGCAATTCCTTTATGAAGATTAAAAAAAGTCTGATCGACGTCATACAACAGAAAAAAGTCTTAACTTTTTCTCAATCAAATAAAAACCAGGATTTTCCTTTCTGAAAAAAATAAAAGAAACACTAAGGAATTTTTTTTTGAATGAGTATGCTTGACCCTTCATTTGGAATGAAATAAATGTATCTGGAAATCTAGACAAAATCTCATATCTAGAACAAAGAAAGGATTGAATTAAAGGAGATAAATCTTTACAAATTATAAGAAATTAGCAACAAAAAAAATTGTGCTGTTCTAAAATTAATTCTCTGTGTACTGAGGTTTTTTAAGTCATCTTTGTGAGAACAATGATTCCTTTCGTATGAAACAACATCGAGAAAGATAAATATTTCGTAAAACAAAAGAAACGGAAACAAATGTATTTTTTTCTCATTTTTTTTCTTACTGACACACAAGAAAACTACAAAATGAATAATGAATTCACGTTGATGAAGGAAAAAAACATTTTGCATGTGAAATAATTTCATTAATGAAACACAGAAAAAATATATAATGCTTTTTTTAAGTAGGGAGCAAGTTGGAAACAAACAAGTTGTTGATGAAATCGAAGCTCAAATAATTGCTTTAAAATAATTTTAAAAGAAAAATGATTTAAAATTTTGGAACATTCCGATTTAAATCTTTTTTTTAAAAGTGGTTTCTAAAATCGAAAAGAAACCAAAAAGTTTTCTAAATCACTAATAGTGTAAGTTCTCCAAATACAATTGGAATCTTTTTATTTTTTAAATCAGAAACAGAGCTTCATTGTTGTCATTTTTTTCTGCATTCAAAATGGAAATACACCTCTGTAACTAATATTGTGAAATCTATGTAATATCGCATTTGTTAAATGTGCATTCTTCGTGCATTTGCATAAAATTTAAACAAATTAAAACAATGATGTATACAAATTTTGCTAAAATATTTATTTAAAGCATTTTTTAAGGCAGCAAGAAAATAATTTATAATAACAATTATTTTAAAAGCTTGTTATTCTTAAAGAAAAGTGGAAGTTGGAGTTACCTAAATAATCCATACACTTTTGAAAGAAATTATAAAAAAATCCTGTTTGTTTTTGTAAAACCAAAAATGAAATATATATTATAACTTTAAACGAGCAATTCTTGTCAATGCATATAAATTTATTTATTTCGTGTGTCTCGGAAAGGGCTCTAACGATTTGGATCAAATTTTATATTTAGATAAGGTTTTGCTTTTTAACTTTATCTATGTGCGTGTCTTTCCAGAAAAGAAAGCGATTTTCCACATAAAATTAATTTCACAACTATTATAATAGGTATTATAATAGGTCATTCAATTTCCGCTGTGAAGTGTGGGCAGTGTAGTATAGTGGCCCGAACAATGTGACTGACGCGTGTGTTGCAGGTACTCGCTTCGAGTCATACTTTCTGTTTTATTATTTTTTTTACTTATGTAATTATATTTAATATTTTTGCTTTTTCAGTTTCTCTATGTATTTGTTTTACCTGAAAAAAATCTCCGCTATTTTGGATTAAAAAAACACATTTTTTATTAAATAATTTCTATAGCCATTTTCTACCTGCTCACATGCTGACAATGCCATGTAGTAACATTTCGGACAGAATTTCACCATGGTAAAACAGAGTTTAAGTTCAAAATTATATGATTGATAAATTGTAAACTGAACATTGTAATATAGCAGATTGTTTCGAATAAAATGTTAAAACTAAGTGCATTTATGATTTATTTATTTAAATAACCTTCATTCATATGTAGGTATGTTTAGATTCGTATATTTCGTATATTAGATTCGTATATTAGATTCTAAATATTTTCTCCTAAAGAAACATAAGGATTTTACGAAAAAAAAACTGCCTAGCTAAAGTCAAGTCTTCCTTGTATTTGAGGCTTAACTATAAAATATTCAAATCCGCAGAATGGAATAAAAATTCAAAAAAATTATCGCTTAACTAATAATTAAGCTATAATATCAAAATAATCACTGCCGTTAACAATAAACAAAAAAAAACTTTAAAAAATGGAAAAATAAATTTTAAAAATTTATTTCTATAATCTAAGAATACTAAATCTTTTAAAAATTTTAATGCTTATTATTTGTCTGGTTTAACATCCATTTAACATTAATTCACAGATTTCTGGCATGCTCTGGTTTCCTTTATAATCCTCTCAGTCCGGCTGCACAAGAAACGGTGAAGAAGAATGACTTCTTTTTAATATTCAAAAATAGTGGCGAAAAAAAAAAAACGGCTTATAAAAAATATTTAAAATTTCCAGAATTTCGTAATGTTTCCTTTGTCGACGTTAATCACGGCATAGGATCCTTTACATATTTAAAATCTTTTTTGTTGCATGGATTCTCAATTGTGCAGTTAAAATTAAATGCAAATCTCAATTTGGCGGAAAAATTGTCGTTCGAGAATTAGATATAAATATCAAAGATCCTATGTGATGGTTTTGCAAAGAATGTCAAGCAATTATTAATTTTCTAGTTTCCGCTTATTCTGAGAAAACAATTCCGTGGGTGTTTTTAATATATAAATTATTGAACATAATATCGCATTATGTTGTTTTAACAATAATTTATTTATTTATGCACTTTTATATCAGGAGTGGCACCTTTAACTTTCTTGCATACTCTCTAATAAAGATATTATTCTAGAGAACGTCTTATAATGTATTACCTAGGGATTGCAATACCGGTATACCGGGATACGGAATACAGGTATTTTGAGCCATTTGTACAATTTTGTAATAACGGTATTCACAAGTTTAAATACCGGTTTTTCGATATTTATTAGAATTTTTTAAAATTGTCTTCACTACATGTTCAGGTGATAACACTTACATACATGTGAAAAAAAATTGAACTAAAAAGTATCTAATAGGGGAAATCTAAGATCAAAGGTGAATACCGGAAATGCGCTTATCGTTCCGCGTCTCATCCCTTTTAATGAGATGGAATCGTCAAAATGTAGACGAACAGTATGTGAATCATCCAAGAAGGAGGGTCAAAATTATCGTATTACAGCTCCGAGCAATACTGCATATGCGCAGGATTCGTAGTCTGATATTCGTGTCTGTGAACACAAGGTTGCAGTTATGAAGAAAGTACGTAATATTTCGCAATTTTTTAAATTGGTGAGTTCGTTATTCACATTGTATTTGTATATCATACTTTAGGGATCAAAATATTTTTCAGATTTATTAAATATATACTCATAAATAATAACCCACAATAATGAATAAGAATAACTTTAAAGAAAATAAAAAAAAATCAATTGATAATACTTCGGTTTATTTTTATTATTTATATGATGAAGAGAACATGGTGGCACAATGTAAAAAATGTTCAAGAGTTATTAAAGTGAACGGAGGAAGTACAAGCGGACTCCATACACATTTATAAACGAAACATGATACAAATTTGTTAAAGAGGGAAGAATCTAATTGCGATGAAGATACAAATTTAAGCACAGTTTCTAAGGTCAAGCCATCAGGGATTTTAGATTATTTTGAAAAAAGAAAAGATAATTTGAATGAAACTATATGTAAAATGACAGCATTAGATGGTTTGCTAATTCGAGTGTTTAGCACTTCTACTAAATTAAGAAAATCACTATCCATCAGAGGTTTTAAAAATTTACCAACATCGATAAAAACTATAAGAAGAACTGTTATAAATAGAAATGGACGCTATTTAAATATAAATATTCATTCAGAAAAAAAAAATTGGATTATAGGACTTACACATGTCTCGGGAAGTATGCCAGCCGAAAAATGTGTGGAAGTGCTTAAGTCTAAATTAGCGAAACATGGATTATCCCTGAAAGAAGATATTTTATCCATAACGACTGATGGAGTAACAGTTATTAAAAAAGTTGAAAAGTTGATTGGTGCAAATCAGAAATTGTGCTATGCTCACGGAATTCAATTAGGAGTAATAGATGTATTATACCAAAAAAATAAAGAACAGAAGAATCCATATACTGTGGATATAGAAACTTCAGATTTCGACTTTGAAGAGAGTGAGGGTGATATTGACAATGAAGATAATGTAACTCTTGAAGACGATATTGCTAATGAGGATGAAATATTAACCCATCAAGAATTGTTTCCTATAATTTATAAAGTTCGAAAAATTTTTAAGAAATTTAAACGTTCCCCTACAAAAAATGCCATATTACAAAAATATATATTAACTGAAAATAAAACAGAATAGATGTTAATATTAGATTCTAAAACACGTTGGAACAGTTTACTCCTAATGATGGAACGATTTTTGAAACTGAGAAATCCAATTCAAAAAGCAATAATCGACTTAAACCTGCAAATTTATTTTTCAGATTTTGAATTCGACTTAATATCCAGAACTGTATCAGCCCTACTTCCAATAAAACTGGCTGTTGAGGCATTATGTCGGAAAGATTCTAATTTATTAACAACTAATGCAACAATAAATTTCAGGTTGCAGTCACTGAAAGAACAGCACACATCACTAGTTGAAGAATTATATATTACATTGAAAACTCGCACAGAAGAAAGGCATACCGAAATATAAAATGTCTTACTGTATTTGTAAAATTATAATGATTTTAAAAATAAAAAAGAAAAAAAAAGACTAACCAATTCAAATCTGATCAAGTTTATAGTAAATTTTCGTAAAAAGCTTTACCCACAAACCTATCCACATTCAGAAGAATTCGGTACAGATATAGAAGTTTATGATGACACTAATGTCTATAATGAAAAGGAATTGTCTCTCAAACAAAAATTAGAATTAGCGATAAATAAAAAAAAAATCAACAAAACAAAATACAGTACAGAAATCAGCTATATCCAAAACCATCCGACGAGAAATCGATTTATTTGAAGATGAGGGATTCAGAGGTAAATACTTGGAAAAAGTATATCGCACATTGCTAACAATACCACCAACTAGCGTAGATGCCGAAAGACCGTTTTCGACAGCTGGTAATTTTTGCACAAAATTACGTTCAAGGCTTAATGACAGTGCAATTGATGCATGATGTTTTTTAAGATCACATTTCAAAAACTTGTCATAGTACCACATACTGAATAGTTATATTTACACTTTTTTGTGTTTTAAATGAATAAAATATTTCTTTACTTTTTTGTTATTCTTTATATATTGTTATAATTTACGTTACAAATTATTTTTACTGATATTTACACTCTTTAATAAAACAAAGAAACGCCTGTGTTTTCTTTCGTTTTCTAAAATTTCTAATACCGGTATTGAAACCGGTATCCCGGTATTAAGATCTAAAAAATACCGAATACCGGTATTGAACTTTTAGTCCGGTATTGCAATCCCTAGTATTACCCTTAACTGGGGAGGTGTCGTCTACGAGACCGCATTTTCCTTCCACTCAAATTTAATTTTCCAATGAAAGTATTAGAATGAAAATCAGTCAATATATTCAGTCATTGGCTGAATATATTGGCTGATATATAAATATGTTGAAATATAAATATATAGAAATCTTTCTTGATATATAAATATGTTTTAGAAATTATTCAAACTATATTATCATTGAAAAAAAGTAATTCAGTTCGAACATACATTTTCATCTCAAATTACATGTTACAGCAATAAATATTCTTGAAAAAAAAACATTTTATTTTTTATTTTTTAAATCATATTCATTTTTACAATATACAAAGGTATATAGAAAACAATATAATGAAAAATTCAAAGATTATATGAAAAATTAAAAAATGACATTGGATAAAATGGGCGCTTTTTTTTTATCGGCATCATCTCTTAGCAGAAGCCTGTAAACATTCGTAGCACGGTTTTCAATGGCATTTTAAACATACAGTTTAAGTATAGTTTACAAAAACAACCTGTAAATACTGTAGAAGCTTCTTTTGGTACATTAATATGTTTTAGATTTTTTTTCAAAATACATTCTCACTAGAAAAACTTATTGTATTTAAACATACATATCAGAATCTGTCGAATGCGAAAAAACATGGTAAAAATCTGTACAATCAACCTTATTAATAATATCACTCTCTGCTTCATTTAAAAATCTCAGAAGCTCTGCTTTATAAGGACGATAAGTAGGTTGGCTGATATTTATAGGACCTAATTTTAGAGTCATCTGCTAAGCCTTATATAATAATAAACACTAAAAGGGAGGCGCGGTCTTACAGACGTCACGCAAAGAAAAAGTTGAAACATTTTTAAAAAGCGTCTGATAAACCGGTTGAAAACGTGCACGTGTAGTGAAGGTCACGAAACAGGAACCAATGTCAATCCATTCAAAAGAGCTTAAAATAGAATAGATGTGGCCGAAAGTCCATCCTTAGCAATGTGAGATACTCCCCAGTTAAGGTTTAACCTGTGAGAAAATATTATCCGAAGAGAGCAATAACTTTTGGTCTGAATTCAGCATTTTTACTGAGTCTATCGTTATAAAAATAATATCACATGCAAATTAAGGAATCGATTTAACTTTAAATTTGATATTTAATTCATCTTTATTATGGAATTATATTCTTTAAAAAAGTATTCCCAAGAAACGAAGAAAATATGATTTCACAATTCCTTTTCCAAGACTAAAAGCTTTCTAAGATTAAAGTTACACAATAAAAATCAGACATTTTTCTTTTCTCAAATAAATGAAACCATGTTATTTTCTCTTTCAAAAAAAAAAAAAAAAGAGGAAGGGGTAAAGAAAAGCTGATTAGAATTTTTTTGAATGAATATGTTTGATTTTGAACGAAACTAAATTAAAAATCCTGTGAAATGTAAATAATGTTTTATTTCGAGGAGAAGAAATAATAGATTTAAAGAAGATGAATCTTTACAAACTGTAAAAAAGAAGCAAAAAATACTCTGTGGTTTAAATTCGATTCTCTAAGTAGTGAATTTCTTTAAGCCATGTTTGGGAGAGTTATGGATCTATATGCATTAAAGCAGTGAGAAAAAGGAATATTTCACGGAGACAAAAGAAACGAAGACAAATATTTTTTTTCTCTTTTATTTTTTAATGACACATCAGAAAAATTACAAAATAAATACAGAATTTTTGTTGATGGTCAAAAACGAAGAAATTATTGCATGTAATATAATTTTCTTAGCCAAAAAGAGTGCAAGAAAAATTACATTTTCTTAAATAGAAAACACGTTGTTTGAAAGAAATTATTAAAATTGTAAAAATATAAGCTAGTAAGATAATAAAAATTAATTTTAATGAAATCATTAAAAAATTGATATTTAAAAAATCCATTAATTTAATTTGGAGAAAATTCCAAGAATGTTTTGAAATTTATTTAATTTAATTTAATAAAAAAATCTGGCAAATTTTGTTCATTATTTTTTTCTGAAGTTTATTTTTAAATTTACAAACCAATCAAGAATTTTCCAAAATCCATAATATCAGAAATGTTTAAAATACATCTTCAATATACATCTTAATTTATTAAAATCCATAAGCAATTTAAATTTCAGTAATATATAGTTTTTTTCATTTTAATTTGACATTCCTTCACTCTAATGTAGAATGAGAAGTCTATAAACATTTCGCAATATGATTTATTTTTACTCACACATTTCTATAAAATATTCAAAGATTAAAAACTACAATGCGAATGGATTGGTATTACAGATTATTTTGCAAAGAAACTGATTTGAAACATTATCATGTTGCTGTAGAAATAATAATGAATGACTTTTCATAAACTTGGTAAATAAAAATAAATTTTTTAATACATCCCTAAGCATTTAATATAATTCAAACTGTACATCACAATTCAAAATTATGCGCGTAAAATCAAAAATCAAATATGGGTGTTTTATTCTTAAATATTTAGATATAAACATATTAGAAAGGAAATATAATTTAATTAATCCAACTATTGTTAATTAATTCTCTAATAATAGAATATGTATCATTTTACAGGATTTCATGAAATTTTCAAAATTTATAGTTTAGAAAAAGAGTAGAAATTGATTAATTTTTTTATTTCAATTTAACATGAGGCAATTGAAGTTAAACCAATTATCTGAAAATCATAGTAATATATGAGGAACCAATTTATCAAGCTAAGATTAATGAGAATAAAAGAAAAAAAAAGTGAATTTATAACCATAAGTTATGTACTGACGTAGTATCTTTTCAATATAAACGCAGCTATACATATGGTCATATCGGTGGACCAAGCTTCCTATCTCCTCCTCAAAAAGCACTGCCATCAGTGATGTGAGCTAGATTTAACTCTATTTTAAGTTCCTCATTTGTATAGAATTTTTATTTTGGTATCATAGGCGATTTTTCAATTCAGAGAAGAAATGAAAATCTCTCAGCTCTAAGTCATATTCTCCTTGAAGGGAGACAAAGGCAGGAAACTCTCACAACAAAAGATATTCCTCAAAGAGCTGATTAAAATATTCGAAAGAAATTGTGGATGTTGGAATTTCAGACAACGAGCTGGCCGACCAGCATGACAAAATTGGGACTTTGGGATGGGTGAGTGAATGTTTAGATATTAATGCACCATATTTCTTCCTTAAAAGGAAATTCAAAGAACTTCCAGAATAACGAGGAATTTTTTAAAGAAGCATGAAGGCTCGTTTCCCATCACTAACGGCAACGTACTTTGAGAAGGGAATAGGAATTTGAATAAACATTATAACAGATGTCTAAATTTCTTCATCAACCATAACGGAAAATAACCTTATTTATACATAATTCCTGGTAATAAATTCATTTTGCGTTCACACATTTTTAATGGCCAATTGGAGTTTGAAAAATCTTTATGTCGTTATAGATTCTATACTGTAGAAGATATTCGAATATTATGTCATTGTCACTCTACAAACACAATTTTGTGCAAGTTATTTAACATTTAACTGCAAATTGTTTTTTTCAGCCCCCTTTATAACAAAATTTAACAAAATATTTTTTTAAAAATCTTGTTTTTTCTTGTGAATTATCTATTAAGCTAACATACATTTTAAATTCATAGCATTTTAAACATATGTATATGTTCAATTATTTTTTTATGATTACTTTTAAATCAATATAAAGTGCGCGAATTTTAAATATATTCTGCCGATAAATTTAAATTCCTTCAAAAGTTCCAGTAATTATTATGTACATTCTATATTTAAAAACTAAAATTTTTCATTAAAAGTTATAATATATATTAAAAAGCTTTTAATAATATTTTAACGAGATATATTTGCAGATATCTTTATGTCATTCAAGGCGATTAAAGAATATCTCTAGAAATACTGTTAAGGATATGCCCTGCTGACCAAATATTAATGATATAAATCCCTTACATTTATACGCCATGCACTCCTATTTCAGAATACAGTCAGTTTAAAATTCGGTATGTTCTCGGCAAAACACATTTTCTTATCTAGTGCTAGATATGACTTACAAATATTTAAATACATAATCCTCAAACAATAAAAATACTAGCAGGTTTTACTTAGTAATTAAAATTCACCTATCAAAGTTTTCTTTAATATCAGAGACCAGATTATGATTAAGGTTTACTTGGCTAGAACAAAAACAAAGATCGATTTAATGACAAAGATAACATGTGGAAAAATGTAAATTTGAAAAAAAAGTAAGGTATCTAGAACTGGGATTTGATATTCTCTAAAATTAAATTCTTATCACGGCAAGTTTCATAAAACAACGAACATTTTTAGAAGCCAAAAGAAAAAGAAAAATTTCAAACATTCAAAAAAGGTTTTTTAAAATAGTGGAATATACACTTTGAAATAGGAAACCTCTTAAAAAATTTAGTGACTTCCATACCTCTGGTGGTTTAACATCCATTTATAATTATTTGACAGTTTTATGATAGGGTGGAAGAAATTAAGGTAATCTTTCCTGACTAATCTCCTTACGAAATTGAGTTTTCTTTCTAATCCTCTCAGTGTGGGTGCACAGAAAACGATGAAGAAGAATGGATTCTTTTTAATATTCGCAAGCAGTGGCTAGGAAAAAGTGCTTGGTGACGTTCGAAAGTTCATTTTTTGTTACTGCACGCTTCTGTTAATCATAGCGTGTGATCCTTTTTACACGCCTGGCTTCATTTTGTTATGGAGATTTTCACCTGTGAAACTAAAACTGAACATAAATCTTCATTTGGTGGAAAATTGTCTTCTGAAAGGCACGCAAAGAATAAGACAGATATCGTGTGATGAATTGGAAAAGAATGTCAAAGGATTAATCTTATTATTTATCTCGTTTCAGTTGACTACAAACAATATTTTGGGGTGTCGTTTTAGAGTTCTAAGAAATATTTAGAAATATTAGTAACAGGCGTTTAGTTGTGTGTACAAAGATTTATTTGTTTATTTTTTCTTGAATTCATGTGAAGATGCCATGATTTTAGTTTCCTAATTAAATTAGATTTAATCTTATTACAAGTTCTAAAAGTGTCTTTGAATATTTGAGATGCGTGTTGGAAAATATTTTTAAGTACAAGTGACTTATTTTGCAAACAAAATAACCTTTCCTGCTTGGATAGGTAAATTTATTATGAATGTTAGATTGTAATCGCAAATTATCTAGACATATTAAAGACAAAATTATATTCTTACGTGCTCAAATGTAATCGTTTGGAACTGTTACCATCTATTTGTTTGTAATAGTGTAATATTAGTCGGTAGTTAATATGAAAAAAATATTGCAAGTAGATTTAGAAAAGAAGTTTGATTTTAAACATTGTATTTACGAGAAGTTCAATGAAAGAGATTATCTTTCATTGAAATATTATAGATGCATAATATTTTCTAAAAAATGCAGATGCGTTTCAAACCCTAAGGTGATATATTTACTCCTTTAAAAAGAGGAAATAAATTTCTTTTTATTTTTTTATAATTATTTTAATTGCTTTAGAGCAGAATTTTTATATTGCCATATGTACACATAAAAGTATAGGGTTGATTAAATGGGATTATTTTCTTAAGCGGTTATTCATATTTCCGAAGAAATATGGCGCAAAATATACAAAAATTACTGATTATATAATATATATACTGAAATATATCGAAAATATACGATACTGATGAAATATACAGTCATTACAGAAAGAAAAACATTACATGAAATAAAATTTTTTCAAGACTAATATAAAGAAATAATTACATAACATAAATATTAAACTATACTATTTTGTAAAAATGCAAATTAAAAATTTGTATTTGCATTAAATTAGAAATTTTAAAATTTTCTGAATTTAAAAAAAATAATTTTGAGCAAAAAAAATGACCTTAATTATTGTTATAGAATATTTAAATGGTTAAAAAAAGTGACTCAAAGTAAAATTTTCAAAAGTTAAAAAAAAGAATTTTCAAAAGTTGAACAAAGTTGAAACAAGTTATTGCAGTCAATCTAACAAGTATTCATACTTCATATCTCAGCACAACAATTTTATATTTTTCAAAAAGATTCAAAGCGAAGTTTTATCTAGAGGTTTTTATATATTATTTTGAACTTATGGCATTAAAAATGATTTAACAATTAATGCAGAACTTATTGCTTTTTAATGTTTTAAATGTATTGATATTTTCCCCTAAAACTTTACATTACAAAAGTATATATACATTCTTTAAGTTCACAACATTATTTGCGTGTGAGAAAGTTAAAAAAATGAATTTAATTTTCTTGCATTTTTAAATATTGTAAAATTTGTATTATTTGTAAGTTATAGGTATAAGAATTAAAGAAAAAAAATTCTATTATTATTTCTTGCATTATTTATAAAAGTTTTCAGCTAATTATTACAGATTAAGCAATAAAATTTATAATGATTTGTTATTATGTGCTTCAATGATATGTTATTCTGCTTTTAAATGGTATACTTACTTTAATGAGGCAAAACGCATGCTATTTTAAATTAAACTGGTTTTTACATTTAAATGTTTATAATTTAGAATTAAATTTTTATTTAGAAAGGAAGTATAATTCTATTTAAAAGAAATATTTTTAATGCATTCATACTTGCAAGTTCGATTTTTCTATAATGAATGGAGATCAAGCTCTATGCAATACTTACTATGTATGAATTCTAAATATGACATAATCACTTCCTTATGTAATACTTTTTATTACGGATTTTTTACGGCTGATTACCTTTTATTCGTTCTCAAATGACAACTATTATAAAACTCCAGATATTTAATAATTAAGTCGATTATTAATAATTTAATAATCGACTATATTAATATATAGTAGATTGGTAGTATCCATTCATAATATTTACTTTGTATATAAAAACAAATGTTACCATATTCAATAGTAAATAAAATAAAATTTTCTTCGAAAAATTTTTTAGGATTTCTTTCTAAAATAAATAATAAATCAAGAAAGATTTTTGTAATAAAATAACGATTTCATCTCTATGTATTGTAATAAAGTGGAATAAAATATCACAATAAAATTATAATGAAATTTATGTTTCGTACCCTAATATGTTATAAACAATTTAGAAAAAAAAGCTTCATAGTAAATATAAAATTACTGCCATTGATCACTACTAATTTCTGAGGCATTATTTAAAAAAAAACTACATTTTAAAGTTTTGTTTTAGATCTGCTTAAAAATGTGGCTGCATATCTTTTCTTTCAAAAGAATTCTCAAGGAGTAAAATGACAACATATTGTGCGGAATATAAGAAGTATAATGTGATAATAAATTTATTTCCTTACTTTTATTTAGGCTTTACAGTAAATATAATATAACATAATATTACCTTTAACATTAAAAGCATTTAATTTAAAATATAGTTGCCAATTATAAGTTGTAATAAATTAGTTAATAGTTCTAATTAAAATATATTTGTCAAAATTACTTTATAATATTAGTACAAAAAAGAAGGATATTTAAAAATTCCAAATAATTTTTAATCAATATATTTTGTCAACATTACTTAGACACACAAATAAAAATTTTTAATTCATTTTCAAGCTTTTGGAAAACAAGTTTCTTTAAAAATCAATTCTAAAGCGCTAAATTTCTTCTAATTACTTTAGTCTTGATCTAGAAGTAAAAACAGTGTATTTTACCTCATAAATGGTGCAATTATTTATTTAGGATAGAGAATCTTTATTGAATAAAGTTCTCAGCTCTGTAAAAAATACACACATGTATTTGAGTGAAAAGAAGAAGAAAAAGGACACCTGAAGTAAATTAAAAAAAAGCATGAAATATTTTATCCGTCAAGCCCTTTCAGCAAAAAACTTATTGTTTTAGTAATTCATATTTTTCAGCATAACATTTAAAAAAATTTAAAGTCTGACAAACTTAATTTATTTTCAAAACATTTATCCTTTCAAAATTATTTTTATAAGATAAAGAAAGGATACTATTAATAGTTTCCCTGTTTAAAAATCTAAATCTCATTCCTTTGATCAAAGGAATTTGATTTGATTTCGATTGGTTTATAAGTAAAGAAGTTGTTCGTATATCCGTTTGCTGCTGGGCTCAATTATCCAAAATATAGTACAATTTCAACATTTTTAATTATAGTAAAAAATGTTCCTCTCTTTCTGTTTTTTGTTTAATTTTTATTAATAATTAGTAAATTAATGTAACTATCTTAATGCAATGCTTTTTTCCAAACTTTAATTTAAAAAAACTTTAAATGAGATTTCCATATTCCGGTGAAATACAAGAAACAATATAGAAAGGAAACTCACTAGGCCTTCTGTGTAGAAAGGGAAATAGCTAAATCCTCCTAATAAGATAGCACGGAAAATTTTTCTGATCATTTAATTTGCTCTATTTTGCTTCCATTTAAGTTATCCTTTCATTTCTTCCAACATTTTATACATCCACTTTAATACGTTCATTTTTATTTTATCTGACACTACAACAATACAGTTGCCTAACCTCAAAATACAATTCACTTGCAATGGCCAAAACAAACCATTTTAGGATTTTTAAAGAACAGTGAAAATATAATAAATGCTAAATTAAAATCCTTTCATTTTGGAGTTAAAGATTACACTATTGCTGCTGATTCATGGGGATGGTGGTGAACAATTAAAATGGCAATAGTTAATCTGCTTTGCTTCTATTCTTGCTTAAACTTTTAAGGGAGGAAAAGAAAGCGATTTATTTAAGATTTTACGTTCCAAACGGCAGCGTTGCTGTTACATTTCAAATGACAGATAGACGTAGTGTGACCGATTCTTCACAGATTCATTTACCGTAATTTAATCGTTTGGTGGAAGAAAATGAACTCTACGAAATTTATTGGGCTGAATATTTTATTTAAGTTGAATAATTTATTGATAGATTTTAAAGGCTGAAAATGAAGTATTTAAATAATTTATTGAGTTTTATTATGCATTTTTACCCCTACGAATATCAATATCAAGACAGATACTTTCAATTTTAATTGTAAATTTGATTTATCATTTGCACGCTGTAACCCGAAATACCATTTTTAAGAATTTTCAGTTTGTTAAATTATTTTGTAATAATACGTTATTTCCCGAAGAATTTTCATTTTTTAAAATAATTTTATTTCATTAATACAGTTCTTTAGCGGTATTATAGCCAGCGATTTAAAATTTTTGTTTTAATCAATGTTTTTAATTATTTACAAAGTTACTATATAGATTAAAAGATATGTATGAACAATAATCTAATAAAAAGATATATGATTTACAAATAAATACGTTTTTAGATTCATTAAAATATTAAATACGTTTATTGTCTTCGACATTTAGTATTTTAATATTTTCTTTCTATTCTTTTACAATATATACAAAAAAAAACAATTAAAAAAATTAGTTTAGAATTTCTTTGTAAAAAAACATCTTAGTTAAAAAAATTCTTTGTTAAAAAAATTTGCTTGATAATTTATTCTTT
This sequence comes from Argiope aurantia, assembly GCA_026543865.1. Lineage (NCBI taxonomy): Eukaryota > Metazoa > Arthropoda > Arachnida > Araneae > Araneidae > Argiope > Argiope aurantia. The sequence goes on along the minus strand of JAPMOR010076162.1, from coordinate 147,924 downwards.
TAAGAGAAATCAACTAATTAACTTTTTTAACTTTATTTATATTTTGATAGTTTATAAATATGTTTTTACAAATTGATGGATTTCCTATGTAAGAGATACTTAATATTAATACTTTTCCAAATAATTATTGATATTATTAATTCATTCTACTAATTTAATGTGGCATAAATGATTAGTATCTATTTTATTTACGTTATCATTTTTTATGACTCATTATTGATAATTATCAGTGCATTTATTCTTTGAAAAAACTCGTCGCTTACATTTATGCAATTAAATCGTTGAATTTTGAAATAATCTTTCTGAAATCACATAATATCGCATTTTTAATCAAAGTCGAAATTTTATCGCAGTTTTTATCGAAATTTGTTTCTCAATGATTGAGTTTGAAGACAAAGAGCCCTCCACCAAATATTAAATTAAAGAATTGCTGATTATATAATCATTTACTTTTAAAATTAAATTTTATATTTTAGGTTTTTTACTCGTGTTTAGATTTAGGAATCTTTTATCTTCTACTTTTTTCCATAAATGACGCACATTTTGTTATGTAATAAAAAAATATATATTATCTTTGATGTTATTTTTGTATTAAAGGGTACAGTAATTTTGCTGCATTATTTAAAAAAAATATACACATTTATGTTTTTTTTATTTATATATATGAAAACATAAAAAATCAATATCTTTAAGAAAATCTTATAAAATTAATATATTAATTAAAATAATACATTATTTATAAGAGCTTGAAAATGTACAGGTGCTTAAAAGTTTTCATTAAGCATATAATATTAAGCATAGCACATTATAAATAACATTAATAGCTGAAAGAACATCTTGCTCCTTTTATTGTAATGAGCAAGGTGTTCTTTCAGCTATTAATGTTAATTATTTAGCTATTATTATAAAGAGAATGGAATAGTTTATTTTCTTTTTTAAAATAGAATTTTTTAACTGCCTGACGTTTAAACAAAACACGCTATGCTTAGAATACAGTCACTACTATTATCTGACAAATTGAATCAGTATATTCATTAACAAAAATTATTTAGATAAGTTCATATGCTTTATTGCTTTTAACATATGCTTGTTAATAAAAAAAATTATAAAATTTAAATTTTCTATTAAATTTCACATATTCCAATAAAATTCAAGATTTATGCTGATTTATTTTCTAGTCAACTTTGGAAATCAATTTGATTGTCTGCAATTTTGTATTCCTAATATTCAACTATTAATGCGAATTGCATACCAATTAAAATATAATTTTTTTTATTTCATGATATTGAAGAAAATTAAATTTAATAGAAATTGATGTTTTTGAGAAAATGAATTATTATTTACTGGGTCTGCTTTAAAGAAAAACTTTGAAAAATAACCTTTAGATTTTAATGATGTTATATTAATGTCTAAAGTCGTATCTGCTGAGAAATAGCACGATAAAGATTCAACTGGACAGACCACATCGTTTTAAAAAGAATTATCTGAAAAAAAAATCCGGCCAAGAATGTTTTTTAAGAATAAATATTTCATTTTTCATTTTTAAAATTTAAAACATCCGAAAAATTAGAAAATAGAATTATTACATGTAAAAAAATTGAATTATACAAATTTATATTATTATTTACATAATTTATCACAGTTAATTATTTTATATTATTATAAATTTATATAATTATTTTATTATTAAATTAAAAACCTTTTTCTTAAAATGGATTAATATTTTCTTTGTCTTTTGAAGTGAAGTCTGTAATAATTAAAAAAATTAATTCCATAAATGTTTCATTATTTTTAATTTCTTGAATTCGCATGAAATTTTAAAAATAGTTGTAGAAGATTAGAAAAACTGCATGTTTGTTATTTTTGGCTTTATCCAGATATGTTTGAGTATCTTAATAATTAGTTGTTATTATTATCTTATTGACGTTAAAATAAATTCATAGTAGAAAAAAAAAGAAGTAAACATCCGTCGATACAAAGTGAAAGCAAATGGAAATATATTGTTAACTCGAAAAGAGTTTTTTAGAAAAATAGCGTAAATAATATAAGAGTAAGGGGAATAAAATGATTATGTATCTTCGAATGTGAATTTAAGCTGAGATATACATATCGTTTTATTTCTCTTGTAGCTGTATCCAATTTTTTAATTTAATTTTCTCATCTTTATTTTCAACTTATGGCTGCATTTTGGGGCTTGCAAAAATTATAGTAATAAAAATGAAATATTTCTCAAATGAGAAAGTGTTGCAATTAATTCTTGTTAGACCGTGATTTTTAGTAATTTTTCACTAAGTAATTATTGTAGTTCTTAAATGTTGTTCAATTGTTTATGAAAGATAAACATTTATTTGTCCGAATTTGTTTTAAAAAAATAAACTCTTATCTCCTGACAAATATATGCTTACTGAACTTAAGAAGTATCAAAAGTAGAATCTACATTAAAGAATAAGGTCATAAGTTTAGTTGGAAATATATTATATCTAAGCCATAAAACGCATGCACTCTGTCATGAAATCCACTTAACGAATAAATAGTATTATTTTTTTTCAAAAGTATCAAAATGAAAAGAAAAGGATATCCTTTGTAAAGTAAGAGTTATTATAACTTACCTAAGTTCTCCAAAGTGCATATTCTTTAATTTCTCAATATTTCCTTTAGCTTTATAATTTTTTATACACAATTAACTGCATATTCTTAAAAAAAGGAAAATGTTATTCGGAGAAGTGTTTCATTCCAAGAAAGTTTGTGTCGTCTTCAACACCTGTTTGAAGAAATAAAAGAAATCTTTGAATAAGTAACAGCTTGTTCAGTTATTAAAAACTTTGCATAGTGATTTGGAAAGTACATTATAAATTTTATTACTTTATGCAAAAATTTTTTGGAAGCTGTATTTTATCTTGCCTTTGTTTTACAAAAAATGTGCTTTCTTGTCGTTTCAGTATTTGGAGAAAAATCACGTCTCATTTTAGTAATTGGCTTTAAATTCCATGAAAATTTTAATGAAATCATTCTTTTATTTAAAATTTTAGCGAATTGTCTTACTTAGTCTATTTTTTAAACTAAGCATTTGAGTAAACTGAAATTGAATAGAGTTCTATAAATAAAAGATCTTTGCTTAGTTGATTTTATTGAAGGAGTGTTGCTGAAGTTTTCATAAAATAATTCTGAATTTACTTTTTACATAAGCATTATTTTTCTTTTATTCAGGCTACAATTACTATCTTTCTTAGTCTCTTAGTCCTTCCCACCGAGGGGCACATCAGAAATGAGGATGAGAAGCTTCCGACATGTTCGACATGATGGTTGGTTCTCCACCCTGATAGATACAGAAATGGTGGGGTTTGGCTATTTCCTATCGGTAACGGGACGTGCTTCCTACGTGGCCGTTGATGTCTCATAGGACTCAACCATAGTTCCATCTATAGTTGTTGTAGCGACTGTAAGGTGAATCAGATTTATTACGAATGAATTGAATAGGCGGGGTTTAGTAGCCAGTGTGGTTATACTATCAGGCCCATTCTGAGGCAACTTTCTTTTCAGAATCATTGAGATATTACATTTCTCTGCATTTGTCACATTTGTTAAATGAGTTTCAAATCTGCTTAGTAATCATTTTAGATGAAATTAGTACTTATTTACAATTACTGAATTTTTTAAGAAATGCATGTTGTAGATTTCTTCAGAATGAAGCTTAATATACAATTTTTGAAACTTTAGTTTGTTTATAAGAATTTTTTTATATCTTCCAACAATATTTTTAGAAAATAATATAGAAAAATTTAACTCATATTTATATGATTAAATGTATAAATTCAACTTTTCAAATCAAACTTTCTAAATATTTTAATCTTAGTGATTGAGAGTAATGGGTTTTCTTTCAGAATAACTGTTTATATGAGTAATTTGACATTGTAATTTTCATTGCTCTTAACATTTGGATCCTTTCAATCATTCAGAAGGGATTAAAAGTACTTGAATCGATTCCCATGGTTGAAGTGCAAAAAAAAAAGTTGAAAGTTACAATGAAAGATTTATATTTAATATTAAACTTAAGCTAGACAAGCGTAGTAACTTCAGAAATTTATTTGAAAATCATTTTTAACTGAAAATAAAGAATAAATTCCGGGTTTATAAAACATCTTACATTATAAGACTTTAAATTTATATATTTGTTATTCTTATATTCATTACTCTTTGTATCCCTTTTAATCTGGATATTTTTACATCTATGCTTGAGCGATTAGAAATATTTAAAGTAACTTTTATAATAAAAATGATCAAAATGCACGAAATAATAACTTGAAAATTTTCGCGGAGTTATAAGCAATTAATAACTCCCCTCTCCCTAGAAGCACACATATAATGTATAATAGTGTAAGATATTAACAATAAAAAAATAACATGAAATTCTTAACATTGTATAATATTGCTGAATAACATATCACAATATTGTGCACTATGCTGTATTATTTGGACCTGTGATTTATATAAAAATTATATTCCAGCAGAGAGAAATTATTAACATTTTGCACTCAGATGGGGACTGCCATTTAAGACGGTGCATTACTTTGACTTTGTATTTATTTATTTAATTAATTTTGATTGTTAAAAATACCTGCAGAGTAGTAAGAATATACAAATTAATTAAACGTGAGAATTCAATTTACAACAATTATATACATTTTTATTTCTAGGAGCAATAAACAAGTCTCTGTACTAGGCGAGAAATTATGTTTCGAATTACTTTTCCGAGGCGCAAAGAAAATTTGGTATAAAAGGTATATATGTCATCCCCTGATTAATAAATATTCCATGTAAAATCAGTAAACTTTTGTAATAAAATAGCAAAAGTCCTAAGAAATCAAAATTTCTAATAGTTTGTTGTATCATTCATTTCGAGATATTTCTTAAATATTTTCTTTATATTAAGAAGATATAAACCTAATACTGTAAGTGGAAAGCTAAAAGATATTTTATTTGTTTATATTTTCTTTGTTTCTTTTTTCTTTTAAAATCCTGGATTCTATTTTATTCATATACCAAAAGATCTATTCAATTAATCATACTTATTTACAATTTTACATTCCTTCAAAATAATTAAGATATATTTATAAACAATAATTTAAAGCGACAATATTTAAATGATCACTTCTGCAACAATAATTTCATGAGCTTTAATAATATCGAATCTCATTTGCTTTATGTCCCTGTGTATCTTTCAATTTACTGGATATGTTCGGAGTTCTATTATAGTAATGAAATCTTGCTCCATGAACAAACAGGTCCGAATTAAATGGAATTACGCTGGTGGCCCAGTTAAATGATCACAGAGTGCTATTCTATTAGAATGATAATGATCTCGTCATTATGTTTTGCAGAACGGTGTGGATCGAATCTAATTATTTAGGCGCAAAACATTTGCGAAAGGATAATTATCCTTTCGTCTGATGGGTGAAATCATTTGCTCGTGATATGTCGATAGTAATGAAGCATCGCAATTTATAAAGAGCAGCCCGTTGAAGCAGAAATGCATTCAGCCTAATTTTTGGCAAGTCCATTTCACGTATCGATGCTTCCCATTTTTGAAATTGGAACAATATAATATCTTTAAACTTTAATATTTATTTCTTTTTCACTGAAGTTTCACCCTGTTAATAAAGTAAATTAATTTCTTTTAATTTTATTAAGTTTTTAAATTGTTTTAACTTAGTTATTTTTTAAAACTTCTATTCACTAATTTTGAATTCTCACGTTTCGAAGCGAGTACAAAAAATAAATAACCATGCTCTATTCTAGAGTTATTAGTCAAATTGCGTTCTTAAATAAAAAGTAAGTATAAATATTTTGTTATACTTTAATTCTATGAAAACAGTTAGAAGGTTTCTGCTTGCATTTATAGGAGATGTAGACTATTTCTTATTAAAAGTTTCAATTGTAGGTCTAAAATTATGCATTGTAAAGTAAAAATTTAAACTAATGAAATGTCCCTTTTTATTGTTTAGATAATTGAATACGACTTTTCAACAATATCATAAAGGCAAAATCTTATGAGTATTTAAGAAGGCATTTAAAAAAATACCATGCTACAACAACTTTTCATTTATATTAATAAAATTAGTCAATTTTATTGCATAGTTTCCCATTTCTTGAGATTGGAATAAAAACAGTTTTTTAAAATGTGCTTTTAAATAGAATACTAAAGGGGGAAAAAACCTTTTGTATTTTTAATATATCTGACTTTTAATTTTCTCTAAATAATAATTTTCTCTAAATCTGACTTTTAATCTCCCTTTACAAATTCGATTAAAATGAAATGAAACTAATTGATTATCAGATTAATTTTAAGAAATCAAATTTAAAATTTTAAGAATATCAAAATAGTGTAACTCCGTTAAAAATCTGCAATCATATAGCATTTCAAGCCTTTAGCATATAAGAAAATGATTAAAAAAACTTTCAAAAAAATTTAACAAATACAAAACAAATCACTGTTCACCATCATTTGGATTGGAGTTAAGGATTGCAATGCCGGTATACCGGGATACCGAATACCGGTATTTTGAGCCATTTGTACAATTTTGTAATACCGGTATTCACAAGTTTAAATACCGTTTTATCGGTATTTACTAGAAATTTTTAAAATTGTCTCCATTTTATGTTCAGGAATCGTCAAGAGAGCAAAATAGTATACGTTTTTGTTTTTATGTCTCACTAACAGGGGAAATCAATTAGCTAATTAAATGCTTAATTAATTGCTTAAATCTAAATTAGTGTATTCGAAGATAGTGTATTCATAACGACTGATGGAGCAACAGTTATGAAAAAAGTTGGAAAGTTGAGGGTGCAAATCAGCAATTGTACTATGCTCATGGAATTCAGTTAGGAGTAATAGATGTATTATACCCAAAACAATAAAGAACCGAAGAATCCAAATACTGTGGATATAGAAACTTCGGATTCCAACTTTGAAGAGAGTAAGAGTGAGAGTGATATTGACAATGAAGATAATGACAATGTAATTGTTGAAGAAGATATCGCTAATTAGGATGAAATATTTGCCCATCAAGAATTGCTTCGTATAATTTATTAAGTTGGAAAAATTGTTAAGAAATTTTAACGTTTCCCTATAAAAAATGACATATTACTAAAATATATACTAACTGAAAATAAAAAAAACTATATGTTAATATTAGATTCTGGAACATATTGGATCAGTTTACTCCTACTGATGGAACGATTTTTGAAACTGAGAAATCCAATCCAAAAAGCGAAAATCGACTTAAACATGTAAATTAATTTTTCAGATAGTGAATTCCACTTAATATTCAGAACTGTTTCAGATCTATTTCCAAGAAAACTGAATATTGTGGCATTCTGTCGGATATATTCTAATTTATTAACAGCTATTTGAACAATAAATTTCATGTTGCAGTCACTGAATGAACAGCACACATCGCTATCTGAAAAAATTATATATTGCATTGAAAAAACGCACAGAAGAAAGGCATACCGAAATAGAAAATGTATTATGGTATTTACATAATTATAATGATTTTAAAAATGAAAATAAAAAAGGAGAAAAGAAAATAACCAATTCAAATGTTATTAAATTCATTGTAAATTTTCTTAAAATTTTTTACCCACAAGCCTATCCACATTCAGAAGAATTCGGTTCAGTTATCAAAAATTATGATGACACTAATGTCGATAGTGAAAAAGGAATTGTCTCTTGAACAAAAATTAGAATTAGCAATAAATAAAAAAAAAATCAACGAACCCAAATACAATACAGAAATCAGCTATATCCAAAACCATCCGAAGAGAAATCGATTTATTTGAAGATGAGGGATTTAGAGGTAAATACTTGGAAAAGGTATACGTATAGCTCTTTGCTAACAGTATCACCAACTAGCGAAGATGACGAAAGAGCGTTTTCAACAGCTGGTAATTTTTGCACAAAATTATTTTTCTGGCTTAAAGACAGCACAACTGATACATTATGTTTTTTAAGATCACATTTCAAAAAATTGTAAATAGTGATATTTTCACTTTTTTGTGATTTAAATAAATAAGATGTTCCTTTACATTTTTGTGATTCTCTATATACTGTTATAATTTATAAGTTACAAATTATTTTTTGTGATAAAACTAGCAAATAAAACAAAAAAAAACGCCTGTGTTTTCTTTCTTTTTCTAAAATTTCTCATACCGGTATTAAAACCTGTATCCCGTTATTAAGATCTAAAAAATACCGAATAGTGGTATTGAAATTTTCGTCCGATATTGCAATCCCTAATTGCAGTGTATGATATGAATATTGAATATTTTCTTCATAAATGTTTCTCATTGTTTGCAAATACACTTTTAATGATAATATAAATAATAATGCAAGGAATAATTGAAAAATTGTAATGATTTTTCATCAAAAATAATGACGATGATTTAAATTTCCTGATCTGTACAAAATATTTTTGTTCGTTTTTTTTAAAGATTTAACAGTTGAATCATGTTGATATTACATTATCATAAAAATTATTAATATGTTTATAGAAAAACTATACTCCTTAATGTAATTGGAAATAAATCAATCCACTTTATATGAAATAAGTAACGGTAATCATAAAATAAGTAAATCATTGCGAATTTCTAATTTTTTGTTCGAATTCGGGTGAATTTTTTGTCCAGTTATTTTATTTGAATGCCTTTATGTAAATACAAATTTTGTTCATTTATTATTCTGAATAATTTTTATGTTAGTTAATGGTTAATAATGAGTTTCTCAGAAGGCAATATAGTTAAGCGCATAAAAAATGAGTAAATTAAAATTTCTTAATACACTGATTTCTTAAATTTTTCATTTATTATTTTATTGGAAAAGTACACGAAATCTTTTTTCAAAAAGTAAAAGATATATAGACAAATATGTATATATAAATGTAAATATATGGATGTTTAGCATCACCTTAAAAACATCAGAACTTTCAGTTGACACCTTTTGGCAGCTGGAAAAAATGTAAAAGTAATACAAGCTGTAATAAACTTTATTTTTATTGTCCATGCAAATACTATTTTCATTTGAGTCACTTTTAATTTTGAATAAATTCCTATAACTGACATTGCTATGAGTAAATATATTTTCACGACACATTCCGTTTGCACAAAATATCATAATATGCAAATATCCTTTATCGTTTGAAGTGTTTTTAAATTAAAATAAAAAACGAACCAAAAGGATTTTAGAAATATTTGTAAACTAATTTCCATACTATGTAAATTATACAGAGTGTCCACGAGATATGTAGCGTCTGATATTTACAGATTCGTATAGAACACATCAAGACGAGAAGTTTGGTATATAACATGTGGGATCCCCGAATATAGCGTCGTAGTCTAATTATACGAAGAACGTTAATTATGAATCCGACAGTTTGTAATTCCGATTACGATATATATGAGGATTGCACAACATGGAAGCTTCCCTCGGTGACTATGCAAATTTGTGTCAATCAATGATAAGAATAGCGGGTCTACAACTGAATATGCAAATTTTCGATCCGTGCCAAAGAGATTGGAACGAGAACGGAAGGTGATGTTCAGAAAGTGAAAGAAATGTGCGAAGCATGTCCATCAATGCATACGACAGGTAGCACGGCAACTCGACATGTCCAAAAGCAAGGAGAATCTGATGATGAAGAGGGATGAGGCTCTGTTCCTAACAAAATTCAAATCAATCAACTATTGAGCGATTTAAACGATTTTAGAAGGTTTGATTTCGCACACAACGAGGATTTGAATTTTTGAAACCCACGAGGAGGTGGTCTGGCGAAATTGATTTTAATTTAATCTCAGATCTGGTTAAGTGACGAGGAGCATTTCCACCTCCAGGTATACGTTAACAAACAGAACTGGATGTTCTGGGCTTCTGAAAATCTTCATCACGCAATAATTAGGCCATTGCACCCACTTAGGCTCACAGTTTGGTGGGCGTTATCTGCCGAAGACATCATCGGGCCATTTTTTTAAATCAAAAATGTCACCGGTGAAGTTTATTTTAAAGTGTTGAATAACTTGTATCATCCCATTCTTGCATGGCATAGACAAGCTATTATCGGTTTATACAAGATGGTGCTAGACGCATTTCGATCTCTTAGCGGAATATTTTCACGATTCGATCGGGTTGGATTCCATTACAAAAACAGGCAATGGTATAGAGTGGCCACCTTATTCCCCGAATCTTAACCCGTTTGACTTTTTTTTACGGAGACGACTGAAAGACACAGTGTATCTCACACAGCCTTCAACATTTAGCGACTAGAGAGTGGCAATTGAAACCGAGGTCAAGGAAATTGGAGCAAATGCTTTGCAGAGAATAATTGCGAACTTCAATTCCAGAACTTCGCCAGGTCATTTATTCGAACGGATGACATTTCGAAAATCTGTTATATAGAGAATTCTCAATAAACATTGATTTTCACTTTTTTTTTCTTTTCTCATTTCTTGAAGTTTTCATGACACAAGCTTCATACCTTAATTAAACTATGACGCTATATTCGGGGCGCCACATGTTACACATCAAAATACTCGTCTTGACTTGTTCTATACGAATCTGTAAATATTAGACGCTGCATACTTTGTGGGATACCCTGTATTTGTTACACGTACTTCAAAATTTGTTGAGAAATTGTGAAGTAAAATAGTGGTTTCATTGCAAGTTTTTATATTTACTTTTTTTCCTTATATTTCGCCAATACATGTCAAAGAAGGTTTAGTTTTTAACATTTATTTGGGGAAATATAGTGAAATTTTATGCAACGGTAATCAATGTATTTCGCGAATGTGAATTTACAAATTTAAAAAAACCAGTTTCATTGCAATACTAACTTGAATCGTTGAAATATCATTTGAAACATTAAGAAAAAAAGTGTACTGAAATAAGATTGATATTTCCAACATTAAATCTTCAATTTTTATATATTTCAAGTATTAGGCATTATTCTGTACTGAAATGGTGATTGTTATTATTGAAATAAATATATACATTATAAAATTTACTCTTTTTAGTCATATTACGATTTTACAAAAACAATACCAACCCCTTCAATAATATATTTTTTTTTAAATTTTGCACAATTTGTTGTTGTGAAATTTAGTACAATTCTTGTAAAAATTATCCCAATAAGTTGAAAAAAATGTTTCCACAATATCTTCTGTAGGTAAACAAAGACAAAAAGTTCATTAGTATTCAAGTCGCTCAACAGAACAGTCGCTTTTTTTTAAACAAAATAAAAGCTAGGTATATTTCCTTCCAACCAAAAGTAAGCATAGAAGACTTGGACATTTATCCAACTGTGTATTTGAATTTTAATTGGAATATATATTTTGGCAAATGTAAACAAAGCATCATTTTTACAAAAAAAAAGAAGAAAAAAAAAAGAGAGAGAGCGAGAGATAAATCCTTACAACTATAAACTTATGGAAGAAAATTCTATTGAAAGCCTTCAGTGAAATAAACTTTAGTAATTTATTTTAAAATTCTTTTCTATGTTTAAGTCAACCATGCGAGAATTATAATACTTTGTACGAAAAATTGTATTAAGTAAGATAAATATTTTACAGAAACAAATGACATGTCAAAGTACTTTTCTTTGTCTTTTTTTGTGAGAACAGAAAATCTGAAAATAATAATAAATAATGGTTAATAAGCAAAAAAAAAGCAAGAGAAACTGTCGCAGGACATATAAATTTCGAAATGAAATAAAAATATATAAAAAATGTATTTTTTTAAGAAGGCTATGTTGGATTGTTTATGAATAATTAATTTGAGTTGTGCTTTATATATGCATGGATAAAGCCTCAGCTTTCAGAAAACTGTTTAAAAAATTAAAATATAAAACTAAGCAATGAAATTAAGCAATTGGAAAACTCAGTAACTTCAGGAAACAGCTATATTTGGAAGACATTTTTCTTATTTCTTTCAACATCGGTACGAATATTAAGATGCTAAAATAGCTTAAAAGTATATCATTTCAAAAACAGATAGTATTTTTCCTTTTTTTTACTACTCTAATTCAAAACTTTTTGTTCGTGAAAAATATTCATAATATTCAAGTAGTCATGATCTACATCTTACCTTATATTATTTATATATTATCCCAACTGAAGAAAGCATTTAAATAATAAACTTAAAAATAAACAATAACTAGGGATTCTGATTGGGTGGAATTATTTGCAAATTGGCTAAAAAAATTGCTGTAAATCAATCCAATTATAAGGGCTCGAGCCTCTGTCAAAATATTAATTTGAGATACCTCTCGAAACTTTAGGATAATAAAAGAAAAGGACAAACGAAAACTGGTTACATAAATAGACAGAAATAAGGATCAAGAATTTTTATACGAAAAAAGAAATTCGGAAAGTGAAAATTATGTTGTTATTAGGAACTCTTGGATATCAGAATATTTAAATTTATTTAATTTAACCGAAGCTCAATCTACTTATTATTAGTTACTTATTTATTTAATTTTTTAAATGGGATAAGAAATTGAATAGTTCCGTCTGTCTGCAAGAAAATAAAATTGTTTACAAATTATGATCAAAAATTCATTTTTGTTTATAAAGCTTTGTATTTTTTATACCCAAGGCGATTTTAAAATCCTTTCTAAAATATAAGTTAATTAAAATAAGGGTTATAAGGGAAATATTAAACTGAACAATATTGTCCCAAATACTTTTATTATATATATCTTAAAGATATTAATTTGCTTACTATTATCATACACTATAAAATTTTTAAGTTATTTAAATTTTTCCCATTGTCTTTAGACAACTATTTTAATCTTAAGACAATTATTTTATCCATATGATATGAATCCGAAAATACCACAAATGATCTTAAACGTATATTCGACATAACACATTCACTGTCTCGTTGAATGTATACAATGTAATTCACATAGGCCCGACAATCACGGATGACACCCAAGGCAGTCTAGGTGTTGAAGTAATATAATGATGGACTTAATATGTAATTACTTGAGTACATTGATTTACAAGCTGATTTTATATTAGGGGAAGACGTTAGTATTTACAAAATTTCTTTCTTAAATCAGAAATCGAATATCTTTTTTTTCAAGATAAATTTTAATAAAATTTTCAGGCACTATACTTCACACTTTTATTATACAGAATTGAATCTTTTCCTCGAATTTGTAATTTCTAACTATTTTTTCAAGCTTTGATGAACCATAAGAATAGAAATAAAACGATTTCACTGTCAAAGATTATGTGCACACATATTCAATTTATAATACGAATTTTTTTTCCAGCTTTGATGAACCGTAAGAATAACAATAGAAACAAAATAAATTCATTGCCAAAGCTTATGTGCACACATATTTAATTTATAATACCAATTATTTTATTCAAGCTTTGATGAGCCATAAGAATAACCACAGAAACAAAATGAATCCCTTGCCAAAGATTATGTACACACATATTTAATGTATAATACCAATTATCTTTTGAAGGCTTTGATGAACCATAAGAATAACAATAGAAACAAACTGAATTCATTGCCAAATATTATGTACAAACATATTTATTTTAAGAGCCCAATCTCCATGATTATTCGAATATTTTCACTTTTTCATCAAAAAATATTACAACGAGTGAAACGAAATAGGAATGAACGCTTTTTTGAAATTCCAAATTTGATTGGAATCTTTGGTTTCCTAAACAATTATCATTTCAAGTAAAAAAATTAAATATCACTCGGCTCTAAGTCGCATTCTCGATGGCAGAACACATCAATGCAAATGCGTCACAAAAGAAAATTTTGTTCAATGAATTTATGAAATGATTCGAAAGAAGCAGAGATTGTTAGCATCCCAGGCAAGCATTTGGCCTACTTACATGCTGAAATTCTAACTTTGGACAGTGAAGGTTCAGGCATTCCTGCTCAACATTCTTTTCTTAAAAGAGAATTCGAAGGACTTCTAGCAGAACAGTTTAACATCACTGAATGCAACATTCATCGAAATCACTAATATGGCACATTTCTGAATTTACATGGTGATTACGTTGAAAAATAAACATGTTTGTATATAAATTTTAGAAATGAATTCGCTTTGAGCTCTACCCATTTTTTTGGCTCATCGAAGCTTTAGCAAAATCGAACCGACAAAGGAACATACAGTTCCTCGTAAATAGCATGATGGCGAACTTTTCTTATAATTATTTAGTTGGTAAATATTATTTATCAATCCATTTCCGGTTTATAATTAAAAACACTTTATTACTTGAATATTTGTATTGATATAAAGCAAATTTAAACATGTCCAAAATTAATTTCTACTATAGTTTCATAATCCAAGAAGAATAATTGAAAATTAATCCTTCTCTTAGGCAAAATTGTTTAACAACCAAGACCAATGTTAAAATATTTTTCATTAAAATAGTACTCGCCCTTTTTAAGGAAAAAAAAAACATATTTTTTTCATATCTCAATGAATGTAATGGATGTTTCTTGAATTCGAGTTTTTGCTCTCTCCTTACTTAGTATTCCACAAGCTTTTGAATTGCTCCCCTGTCAAAAAAAAAAAAAAGCACGGTTAAAAAGATGAATGAGATCTTCTCTTTGCATGGACACTTGGAAAAACCCCTTGTATAAACCCTCTATTACAATGATTTATTTATATTTTTTTGGAGGAGAGAGGAATTATTTAGAAAATATTTTTGGCAAACCTCAATAGCATGTTACGATATTTGCCTGTAAAAAGTTGGGAAATGTATTATTTACTGTATTTGAAATATGTTTTGATATTTATCCTTTTTCTATATAATTAAGGATACATCTTTTGAATTACTCTTCATTATTTTATATTAATTTGTTAATCATTTCCCGTTTTTTTTAAAGAAAACTCGTTGATCTTGCATATTTTAGTGTTATCTTCGCTTTTCTGAATTATCTGTCCTTTAATTGTTTATCTGAAATTTTCGTGGTGATTCAATAATTTTTGGATCATTTTATTTTCAAACCCTCTGTTTCAACTTCAGAAATGAGAACAATTAAAAGGCCTTGATCCTACTTTCCTTGCATTGCATTGACGCACAGACTCGCTTGATTGAGAGGATATAAGAAATAATAATAATAATAATAATAATTGTCAACAAATATTTTCTTCTATCTTATAAATCAAACGTATTCAAATTTTGAGGAATTGTTCTCTAAAAATGCTTAACAGTCTCGCATTTCTTGGATTTTTAAATTCCTTTAGATTGTTTTAACCCCTTGACATACGAATTTACTTAACTTCCTAATTAGATAACATTCCATTTGAGATGTTTATTATTCTTTTTATTTATGTAATAATCTAAGGGTATTTGAGATATTGGAGAATTTTAAGTGATATCTGTATTTTTAGTTATTTAATACTTTCATTGAATTGCTAATTGAATTTTCTATTCAATTTTGATTTTATTAGTCTTATCAACAAATTTATTTTATCTTCGATTAAGCGTTTACCTCTGAATCCATCTGACAATAATAAATTCAGTGATTCAACACCCACCAATCGCCATTTTGGACTCTTAAGTCCAGTCTGACTGCTATTGTACAGGATACATCGTTTTCACATTCTTGTTGGATAGTGATCATTATAACAGCCGTATAATCGAGTCAAATACGAGTAAGAGTACATTCTCAAATACGAGCGATAAGAGTTTTCTTATTTTTTTCTATTCATTTCTACTCCAATAGTCTTTTCAGCAGATTTATTTTATCTACAATTAGGCTACATATTCTCTGATTCCATCTGACAATAATAAATTCAGTTATACAACACCCATTGATTGGACTCCTATGTCCAATCTGATTGCTATTGTGCAAAAGGCATCGTTGGATAATAATCATTATAAAAGCCATATAATAACAAATACTTTCATATCATTTTCTAGGAACAACAAACACACTTACAATTATTTCCAAGACTTCTAATAAAAGGAATTCTTGCACTCAAATACATCTAAATTTAATAATGCATCCAATTATTTTTCGGAATGCAAATTGTTAAATGTAGATGTATTTAGGCAACGATTACAATTAAATGACAAGTCCTTTGTTTTTCTTTCAAGAAACTAAAACTGTATACCAGAGCTGATAGAAACATGTATCAATAATTTAAAAACTTACTAATATTTTGATCTTATAAATTCACCCTTTTAGAGACCAAAATACTCTCTTAAAGAACCCCCTTTTCTAATTAGTAAAGTAGTGTTTGTTTTCTAAGGCCACTTATTACTCTGCATCGATTAATTGTCCTTCGTTAAGGAGTCGTGTTAACAGAAGATCAGACGAGTAAGCAAAAATTTACTTAAGTTAAAAATAAGAATTTGTTGGCGTTTTAAAGCGTAAACAATTTAGATTCGTAGAAGGAAAAAAATAAATGAATAGCTTTAAAGGAGAAGAGTTTTCCTTAATTCAGAGTTTGAGTGATAAGCTACTGATTCTGATTCATGAGAAAGGAGTCAATTCATTTAAGCTAAGTTAATTAATCTACATTAGCATCTACTGTTTCCAGTGTTTGGGTTCAAGAAAGGAGTACTGCTCAGTTAAGATTCAGGTTTCAAGATTATTTGGTTGTAACAAGGAATGTATGGTGAACATATTGCGCCTGGTTATTTAGGGAATCTTGTTCTAAAATATAATTCGTTTAATGTAGTTAAATCCTACTATTAAATGATGTTGAACTCCACTTTTTGTTAATTTTATTTCAAAGTACTATTATTCTTTTTTATGCAGTTTTGCACTACCTTCGATTATTTTAGTAGAATAAAAATTTAAAAAACAAATATATTTCAATTTTTTAAGTCCTTAGAATTATTATAATTATTAAAAAAACATAGAATCTGGTACATATTTTTTAAACATTTTTAGTATTAAGTTAAATATAATATATTCATATTAAAAATATAGCTAAATGAATCTATAAAATTGTAATTAATTCCTAAAATCATTTAAATAATTTTACATATGTGTGTTATTATCAATACCCCACAAATGTGAAAATTTCGTGAGCTTAACACAGAAGGAATCAGTTCAAGATCGGTAATAAAATTTCATTTTAGCAAACATGATAAATCAAGCTAAATAACAATGCATATAAAAGATATACCGTCAAAATGAGTAATAATATTTTGAAAGAAAAGACCAAAGCCAATAAAGATTCTTCATGAAAGAGATATATATAGCCTGATACTAAATAAGCCTTATCTGCGTTGAAGAAACTCAACCAATATATATTCTTCTAGTAATAATATATCGAACTAAATTTGTAATGCAAAAACTCCGAAGAAAAGATTATTGTTGTTAATGAAATAATGAGTTTCTAAATGCATATTGAAAAATTAGATACGAATATATATTAAGTCTTGAAAATAATTTAAATTTTATTTATTACGAAAGTTATAGAATTTTTTTTTAAAAATGCTTGCTAAAATTTGAATAAGTTCAATAAAATCATTTTCTATACGAATTATATTTTAATATTTTCTGAAATATTACAAAAAATAATATTTTTTTGTATTATATGCCTTAAGAATTATTAAGAGTGAGTGAATAAATCTCAACTATTTAAAAACACCAAGTCGTTGCTTTCCGACTTTTCTCTTTGAAACAATGATGGCATCGATATAATCTTGTTATTGCAAGTTGTCTTAGACTTCTTTTTAATTAGTTTTGCAATCGGGTTCAAATGAAAATCTTCAGATTTCTAGCGTTATCCAAATACAAAGTATCTCAATTCTTTATTTACTGATTAATTTATTGTGTTAACTATAATTATTGCGTCCTAATCTACAATGTAATTTTTGCTTTTAAAACAATTGAAGTTCCTTTTTGCTCATAATGAGATATATGGTAAACAAGATATATATTTCCAAAAAAGTTATATATCCAAAAAAGTTACTTGATGTAAGTCATCTATTATCTTTAATAGTTATAACTTTCTTCTTTAGACTTGAAACCTGAATTTTAAAAGTATATCAAGTATAATTATTTCGGTCTAGTCGAATCTGTTGAAGATATTTCAGTTGACATTGCACATCGTACTCTTCAAGTAGATATAAAATTATAAGAAAATGAACACTTATTGCGATGATTCACAAGAAAATGCACAATTAAATATACGAAAAACGAGTACTTCAAATTCAATCAGATTGTCCACCTGTAAAGATTTTGACTCCTACAAGGGATCGGAAAAGAACAGCAACAAGTAATTTAATAAGAAAAGGAAACATTTCAGTTATTATTTGTTTGAATTGTTGCAGAAAATTTCAATGCCATTCATTCAGTACACGCTACATATTTCATCGGTGGTCCAACTCCTTGCAAAGACCCTAGGACATTATATTACTTCTGTTCATTACGGCCTTTGTAGTACATTTATGAAACTCGAACAACTCCACTGACAGTAATGTTAAGAACACAGTGCTTTAAAATAACACTCCAGGAAATAAATTGAAGAAGTAAGGTCTAAAAACATTCAAAGCCAACTAAATATGACTAAACAGTCATTGCAATATCGGTCAATACATTGTAACCTTTTAGAATAAACATCTAAAATGTATATGATGTAGAAATTCAAATGAGAAAATTTTTCTCTTCTCGCTTCGATAGGCATTGAAATTCAATACTGA